>VDFB02270651.1:216112205-216712205 GCA_007258455.2 Sequoia sempervirens | reverse complement strand
AAATTGACATTTCATACTTTTATAGTTACCAAACTAGACCAGGGGCATCATGCTTCCTCCCTTACATATTGAGATTCCATTATCACACCCTTGTATTTTGGGTATTATATATTTCCCCTTTAGATATTGTGTAGTTATTACTATGTCTTTGCATTGACAACATCATGCCTTTCCCCTCTCACATGCTTCATTATAATATCTTGCCAATCTAGGTAAAATTAGCTACATATGTGCTTTGATGGTCGTGTCATCACATCTTATTTGCACTTTCATGCTTATTTGTTAACACACTTTAAATATTGATTATCATTTTACATTGATACATATTTTGAGTTATATTGGGTGTGTCTTACTATACTTACATTTGGAAATGCCATTTCAACATCTCTACACATAGGGGGAAATCATATCTTCCCCTTATATATTGAACCTTCATGGACATAATTTATACTCAAAGACATCCAACTTTCTCTTCACACATTATCCTTACTACTATTATGTCTTACACTAGAAGCTTTCCCTCTAGTTCAAGCTTCATACCATAGTTCCAACTTCATGTCATCATTTACATTTTCATCATCGTTGGGGACTTATTACCTTACCTATACCAATGTTCTATCATGATCTTGTATGCCACATTGGGGTCATATGCCACTTTAGTTTTCCATGTAGTTATATAGGTCTTCTAGTCATTAAGTGTTATAGCACCATACTTTTCCCTTGTTGAGGCAATGGACTATTATTTGATTCCATCTCCAACCCATAATCTTACCATCTGTACCACTCAATACATTCATATGCTTGATACATGTATTCCGTATAGTTATTTATTTACATGATTACATGCTTGTATGCTTGGCTTACATTTTCCTTTTATGTTCTATTTCTCCCTCTAAAATTCATTGTATATTTTTATGCAACCATTTATAGGGTCATCTATTTATTTTTAACACTTCTGATGTTGAGATTTGTATATCGTTATAAGATCTTACAAAGAATTAACTTTAATTCCTACAAAAATAATGTATAAAAGGGAAACCTACATGATGACACATTATAGGTTCCATTACTTTATATTAACCCTTGATAATATATTTTGATGTCTAAATATTTGCTTAATATGCATGTTTGTGAGTGCTATATACTTTTAGATGTATAATTATTTTTGGATTCATGTGCACTCAAAATTAGGGATAAAAAGTAATGGTAAAATTCACACACTCATGCCATTTCATAATTAGTTTTGTACTCATTTTTATGAGGATGCCTTGATACATTAACATATTAAAAAATAACATAATTTTGTGCAAATCCATGTCTATTGCTATATATCACATGTAGACACCTAAAATTGACCATTACATGCAGTCAATTTACCCTAATTCACCTTATCTCTAATTCCTATATCAATTAAATAATATTCTATTGTTTAATTAATTTTTGCGATTATCCCAATCATCCTCCCAAATAATTCCCTCTATTTATCCTAAATTCCAACCTAAGGTAAATAATTATTCGTAATTGTTTACCCATCTTTATCCCCTTCTAAAAATTAAATAAATAATTTATTATTTATATAATTCCTATCACATGTCCCATCCTCCATCATTTTCCATTAACCCCTAATCCTCACCTAATCCACTCCCTAATCATGTGCACACACTTAATCCTTGATTAAGTGGGATAAAATATTCCCTCACCCAAATTTTCCCCTCAACATTAAATCCTTCCCTTTTGGAAAAGATCCCATGTCTTTGAGCACATGGGTCTTTCTTCCAAAGTACCCAAAAGGAGTTTTAAATTCCTTTATTCCCCTCATCTTGTCACCTTGGACAAGAATTAACTTTATGGAAAATCTTCCTAAGTATCCTCATGGTACTACACATCCTCTCAATCCCTCACATTATGTCACTTGGGACAATCTCATATCTTGAGAGATCATTCCCAATCCCATCCATTGATCTCATAATCTAACCACTATTGAACATTTATCTTCAAATATATATATTGCAACACAACCATTTTTATAAATCTCACTCTATTTCACTGGAGCATTGTTACACTATTGAACTTACTAGTGAGCACACATCACATCAATCAACTTGGGAAAATCTACACAATGGGAGGTTTGACATAGTGTTGTTTCATTAAATTTTATGTTATTTGATTCTCTTTTCACCCTATTTGAGTGTTTGATCTTGTTTAGTGTTTTTGTTTTGTTTTATTGCTAAATCTTACACCTAGGTAACATTTTTCATGCACATTTTTGGCATGCTCAGTGGGACCCATGCCATGGTTCGTACTAACAAAATTTGGTTGTTTTGAGTTTCTTACATTATGTAGGTTTCTAAGGTGAATGTGCCTCTACTTGTGTTAATCAGATATGAGGAAAGGTGAAAGCATGGACAAAAATGTGAACTCTTTTATGATAATTGCTAACAACCTATTTGAGAAAATTCGCCTTTGGATAGGTGAATGTGACATGTAACTAAAGGACTATACAAAATTATGAGAAAATCTATCGAGAACCTCTCAGTCTTGACACTTTAGTGAATCCACTCTAGGAAGTGTGAATTTGACCTACATATGAGAAAATACACAAGATTGGGGAAAAGCCGAATACAAAGACCTACTTAGGAAAATACACTTTGTTCATAGGTGAATTCCTGAGATATAATTTGCTTTTAGTTTTTTGTCACATTTTTTAAAATTTCTTAATATTTTTGTACTAACTAGCTAAATTGGCCTTTCTTGTGATCATAATAACGTCTTTATACTTGACATGCATTTTTCGAAGACCGAAAAATCAAAACTCTTAACACTATCTCTTATAGACTTGTATAATTTTTTTTAATTTTAACACTAATTTTGAGAAACTACAGTAGCATTAGAGGGTCAATTTATCTTGTTTATTATGTTTGGGATATTTTGTTGTCATATGCTTTCCCTTCACACCATTCAGTGATCTTGGGGATCATAAACCATAAATTGATCCAAGTCTTGTTTTGTTAGCATAAGAGCCACTAGTTACACATATTCTCTCTCCTTGTGCTTCGTTCAAGCCTAGAGATCAAAAGTAGATAGAAACTCTTTTTGGAAGAAGAGTTTTGGAGCCGACAAGCTATATTTTGGGTAAATTACATCTAATTAGGCTGACCTAATTGATGTTATACTTGATGCAAATATATATGTTGGATTGTTTTTGGTGTTTTGAAGATAGTGATGTGAAATGTAATGTGTGTGATGTGAATTTGAGTAGAGCAGTGCAAATGTTAACTTGAATATCAAAATTGTGCTAATGAAGAGCATTGTAGAGCGTTGAATCCAAATTAGTGTGAAGATTATTATTGTGATTCATTGGAATTGTATTCCTACATATTGTAGATGCATTTGTAACAGTTCAAAATAGGTTGTGAGCCACCTTCTTTCTTCTATCTTTTCTTTGTGGGAAGTGAGTCCACCTATAGTGAGCACTTATGTAATGTACTATAACCAATTATAATATATTGTGAGGAAACCCTCACCATGGTTTTTCCCATTTTGGGTTTTCCACGTAAAAATCTTGGTTTTTATAAAATACTTTCTTTTCTTATAATAGTTGAATTTTCTTTGGTGATTAGATGGCTAATGTTTGAATGGTTTAATAAAATACTGATTCACCCCCCTCTCATTATTTTGGGTGTTCAATAGAAAATGAATCTATATACACTATCACTACCACATCATTCACTTCCCCCATTGAAAACAATGGCCTTAAACTTGTCTATCCTCAACTCATTGATTGGGACTAACAACAAGCACCAATTCTTGATTTGTTAAAAAAAGATGAAGGTATCACCAAATTCATGGGGCTCCGAGATGAAATACCTTTGGGTGATAAAAAAAAGTGTATTAAATTGAACTTGATATCCAAGAATACTATGGTGACAAGATTGAATCTTTTAGTCACAAAATGAAAAACATAAAATGTAAACAAGATACCCTAGTGAAAACCACAAAGTGGCACTTTTGGATCGAGAAAAAGTAAAAAGAAAGGACATATCTAAAGGTGAAAACCTCTCTAAGGTGCCTAAGGATGAAGGATTCAATATCCCTGGTATTGCTATGGATCAAGAAGAGTAAAAAATTATTGTAGAAGATACATAACCAGTTAATATTGGAACAAACAATCAACCTCAATTAACATATTAAGATACATCCCTAGATGATGAAGAACAACATAATCTGGAAAAATTCTTAAAAGAGAGAAAGATCAAATTTGCTTGGTCATATTCAGACATGCCAAGAATTGATACCTCATTGGTATTATTGTTAACTCTTCAAATTTGCACCCCTTCCAAGTTGTGGAAACTCAGCAAATTTGGAGCAACATGGGAACACTCCTAGGCTATGGGTCACCTAAGCTTGGAGTGGACCTCCAGATAAGATTAGATCCTAAAAGGTGTCACCTAACTACTGCTAATCTACTACTTTTCTGAGGAAAGAGTAAGAGAGAAAGATGAAAATGAAACTAATTGATTTTTTTTTTAAAAGGTGATGCACCAAATACTACTAAGACCTGCAAACAACTTGCACATAGTTCAAACAATGACAAAATCCTGGCTTGCTCAACTCATTCTATATGCATTCTTTCATAAGTGTTTTATAAGAAGGTTTTAAAGCTAAACTCCTAGAAGGAAAGATATTTCATAACTAAAAGCATTTGCATTCATTAACACAACATATAATATGCAACAACACACTTTTCGACAAAATAGGTGCTTAACGTGAGACAAAATTGCAAGAAAAAGCTAAATTTCACAAGTAATTTGATCAACCACTAGATGCACACAATAAATCATGATATGAGAAGGTAAAATATTCAATATCATTGATCCAAGGTACTCACTAGTATACAAATCTATCCTTGAGTTACAATACTACTCCTGTTGAAAAGATAACTCCAGAAAATAAGCTATCATATTGCTGGAAAGAAAGAACTAACTTCAAAAAATCAATTTGAAGTTACTTATGCAAAAATTCAAACATCTGCCTCACACATGTCTTTCTAGAAACTCCTGGTCAGATGTAGCAGAAATGCCCAAAAGGAAGCTTCTAAAATCACTCCAAAATTTCCTCCAAATGGAGCAAAGTCAAGCTAAGACCCAAGTCATACTAAAAGCATGACAAAACTGCCTCCAAATGAAGCATTCCCTCCAAAATCAGTTAAAGACAAAACTCACACACCTTCTCCATGTTGGCCAGTAATTATTATGTCTCCAAGAGCTTTGACTCATGCTCCTTTTGTGTTTGCAAAAGCATAAGACCTTATTTTGCATTTAAGATAACAACTTGATTAAGTGACTTATAATGAAATCACTTGCTCAAATTGTTTTACATTTCAAAATAAAATGTAGAATAAAAGGGCCCATCATTCCTTCAAATACACACATCAATTTTTTTGCATTATGAATAACATCAAATAAAGATATTTATAGACACATCACTTGAATAATGTTTTACAATTCAGAATAAATGCAAAAATAATAACAATTTTCTCAACCACTCCTAAAGGCTTGCATAAGCAACCAACCTATCTCAATCTCCCCTAAGGCATTACTCACCATTAATTTGCATTTGACATGATATTCACAATTAAGTGATTTATACTTAATTAAAATGTCACACATTTTGAAACCCATAGAAAACAAGGGTCGACCTAATGCACAACATAAGTCTTGAAGACCTTTATGCAAGGTGATGAGAGTTTGAAAATAAAACACTAAGTCTTGAAAGACTCTGCAACCTTTAAGGGGACATGAAATCACAAGACATAAGTCTTGACCATGCCACTACATTAGTTTGCACTTGTTTGTAAAAGAATAGGCAAAAAATGCCTTCATTAATTTGGCCTCCCTAGGGTAAGAAACCCTAAAACAAAACAAGGAAAACTAAGAAAAAATATTTCATTCTTACCATCGAATCTTCTGGAGAGTTTGCTCTGCCGCCATAGGGTTTCAATGAGGGCATTTTATAAGCTCTTTCATGGTGATTTCATGACAAATTTTGAATGATTTATCACTGGAAAATCAAGGTAAGTGTTACCCTTGACATAATCTAAATTTTTTCTCCATTTTGAAAGCTACTTAATCTTTCAAGGCCGCGACTGTGGCATAATTTTCTGATGTATTCTTTGTGCCTTGTTCTTTGTGGAATATTGCTTGCGCTTGGCTGCCATGATTGAGTTTTCTAGAGCTACCCATGGTGAAAAATAACTTGCATATTCAATGAAAACAACCAACTTGAGCTCAGGTAAGCTCTATGCCAGTGTATACCTTGATTTTCTCCTTTGTTTTCAGTGAATCAAAGCTCATTTCGAGCTCTCTCCATTTAGCAAAATGGCAAAAATGCTCAGTTCTTCTATTTTTTCATGGTTCATTTTGAAAGCTAGTTATTTAACTGTTTCACAAGAAAATGTTGTCCTTTCTATTTCATTTTTATGATGGCTATGTTTTTCCCTTAGAGGCTTCGAGGGTTTCTTGCACTCTGTTTTTGAGGGTTTGCATTTTTTGGGAGCTCTTACTCTTGCACGATCTCGAACCCATTTATCATCCTGTGCATTTGAACTTTACTACAAAAAACCCAAGTGGTTTTGTGCCTTTGTGAAGAAAATTGATTCTTCAGGGCACGACCATGAAGAAATACTGGGATTTTGATGCATTTTTTGTTCTTTATGTGTCTCCATGATATTTCTTTATCTTGGACATGGCCATGCTTGCATCCAACTTTTCATTTTGCATAATCATTCTCTTAAGATGACAATATTCTCCATTTTTCTGTATAATGTAAGCACATTTCTTTGCATTTTCTATAGAATGCATAGTGTTTCGAGCTTCAAGAAATCTTTTGCCATTTTGTATTTGTGACATCTAAACAAAACCAAGATGGGTTTTTCCTTTGTGAAAAGAAAGCTTGAGGGTTTGTTTTCCTTTGACTCATGGCTATTTTGGGTCATCATTTATCTATAGAAAATGCAAGGAAATTTTTTCTTGCTCACGGCCTGTAAAGATGCCCTTAAAATCATAGTTTATCTCTTTGACCTCAGAGAGACCTTGTAGCTTCACACAACACTCTTGTGCTTTCTTGAATGCCTTTAAACAATGTTTCTATTTGCTTGCATATTCTTCTATCCTTAAATCATCATCATGCTTAAAGTGATTTTCTTTTATTATAGACAAGCCCCTTATAAGCTTGTTCAAATGTTACTTATAATTATCATGAGTTGTGATAGACATAATTGGAAAGCTTAATTCCTCAAAATAGTAATAGATATTGCAAAATATGATTATTGTAGAAAAATGGTCACCACAAAATAGCATACCAGTGTATTCTTATGTTGTAGTAAAACACATTCTGCTCAATTCAATAGCACCACTTTCTTGATATAGTCTTCAGGCTCTGTACTCATGATGTTGGTATCTCTTTTCTCATGACTGTATTTTAATGTAAATGGCTACTCTATCCTCTCTTAACATGCTTACTTTATCTTCAAATGAAAGCATTAGGACTTATTGAAAAGGAAACATCCTACTTGACCATTTGAAAAGAAAACATATGAAAAGAATGATACTTACCTTAGATACAAAACGATTTATACATGTTCAGTACCTTTACTTGCAATTCCTAAATGAGCATTCTTACTATTTTATTCTTCATGGTATGGTCCTTTGATGCATATGGTAGATATCATGACTGTCCTCTTCATTGTTCAATGTCTACTATGTTCATGCAAGGGTTTATCCTTATTTGCACAGTCATATATTCACTCTTCAAACTTTGTCATGATAGATCAATTCAAACTAACTCTGAATTTGATCACAAATATGATGACCGAATCTTCCCATCTTTTCCACTTGGTATAAAGGTCCTACTATGCTTTTTTAAGCAAATTTTTGCAAACATATTCAATGGATTTAGATGTACCATCAAATTTTGATGGTAACTATTTTGGTGCCACTCTTGAATGATGCTTGCAACTTACTCTTGATCTTCCTTTTAATCTTTGTGCATCATTCATATGTATTTTGCTCCAAAGTTGTCCTCCATTCACTTTGATCCATGTTGATTGGAGAAAGGTCTTGTATTATCCTCCTCTTATGATTGCAATGCACTATCATCATTGTGTTTGAACCTCTTAGAACTTTGTCTTTTTCTCTATCACACGTGTCGTTTAGATATGTGAAGTTTCCCTTGTCTCTTTACTGTTACAACATAAAAGATTGACATATTTTCTTTCTTCCAGATGACTTTGAGGACCACCTCACCTTACTACTTGTTAGAGTTTCTTTCCATATTGACAACATCCTCATATGTGATTGTCACATTGTTTTATTGAATGCACAAGTCATAAGGACTTCCATCCTACTTTTGGCTGATTTCTTTGAAGTTCTAAACCTTTCCTTTTGGAGACTACTTTTGGCACACTTCTAGTTGCTCTACAATTATTGCTTTTGAGTCCCAATAGAGCTACAACCATCTTGACTATCATGAATTTTTGTTATGTATTTCTTATGACTGCTCTATGGTTCTTTATGCATTGAGATCACTGTAACTGGTACATCATCTCGAGGCATTGTTCTTTGGTACAAAAATCTATGCTTTTATAGACTAGGGCTCATGATGACTATTGCCTTGATCACAATTTTACCCTTCTCATGACTTTACTTGTGCCTCTGTAGGATCACTGACACTAGCATCCCTTTGAATCATCATGCATTGATTGTTCTTCTCTTATTGTGACTTTGTTGAGTGAATACTTATTGTATCAGTAGAAAGACGATTACCAATGCATGTTAGTTACTCATCTGCATCAATGTGCTTTCCTTTCTCATGCATTTCTCTTTGGGACAACATACTGTCATGATGCTTTGGCCTTGCATTCAATTGCTAGCTTTGTGTTGCTCTATGTAACTCATGATAGCTCTTGATAGGACTTGATATCTCCTTTACTATGTATTTATGAATACATAATTGAACTTGATGCATCTCCATAATTGAACTTAATGCATCTATGCTTCAATGTTCATATTATCACAAAAATCATCTGTTTCTTGGGAAGAGACAAACTGTTTCATTGGATTATGACTGTTGTCCTTGTTCTTGTTTCCTTCTTTACCGCCCTTTGAAGATGATGACAATCAAATCCAACTCATATCTTTATTAGAATGGAATTTGGATCTACTTAAGAAGATTGGAAGACATATCCAGCAGAGTATTGCCCCTTTTAGCATGATGGCAGCCCATTGTTTGATTCATTGTGAAAAGATGAAGAGTAAATTTCTTGATAATTCACACCATTTGTTGCATCTTTTGAATCTGATAATGAAAGTTGATCAATTGGTATGATTCCATATTGATTTAATGCACCAAGAATATGTTTATCATTGATTTGATCAAGTTGCTCAATTTACTATCCCTCCTAAAACACAAGAGGGCAACATGCTGGGCTCAACCCTTGTGGGAGTCACATTTTACTCCACATGCTATAATCAGTTGAATCAAAATAGTAACAAATATTTTTCCTATATCTGCACAAGGAGAAAACATGTTAGATAAACAAAGCATATGATAGGTGTGTTTGCTAACTCTTTTATTTTCCTGGACACCCATGGTATGTTGTCTATTTTAATGCTTATGGAGATTAGATTATATGTTTATGGATGCTTGTACATAATTTGATTGGTGGAATTTCATTGCTCTAACAACAATCTTCTTACAGATGCAGGGAACCTAGGGGCAGTAAGGAGAGCGTCAACTAGAAGCAAGACAAGTGAGAGAGACTGAAGACGATGCAAGACAAGGCAACTGTGATTTGTCATTCAGGCAATGACGGGTCCCCCTTCATTTTATGTGCATTTTTATTTGTACATGTATATTTTTTTCTTTATATGCATTAAAATGGTCAGTCCCTCGGCTTGTTAGGGACACTATACACTTATCATTATCAATAAAGACTACATTCTGAAAAGATTGTGCACTTTTTCCTATGTTATGTTATATGCATCTGCATGAGGCAATGTGGTATTGTAGTCTTCTGATATTTTCTATGCACGTGAATGTAACATAGCAAGTTAAAAATGTACCTTCTTTACTTGTAAAACATAAACAACATCACCTGTTTTGGCTAGTAGAAAAAATAGGTAACAATTACATCATTTGACAATGCATCCACATACCAAACTAGTAAAACAAAATCTCAAAAAAATGCATCCCCATATAGAACTATTGGTTAAAATAGAACTCCAGAAGTTGCTAGACGTAGGATTTATTAGGCCTATAGATTATCTTGAGTGGGTTTCAAACTTCATACCATTATCAAAACCCACTAGGGGCATCCTGATATGCATGGAATTTAGAGACTTGAACAAAGCATATCCCAAAGATGATTTTCCATTACCTAACATTGACCTCATAATGGATCTCACAGTCGGACATGAGATGTTATCTCTTATGGATGGGTTTTAGGGTATAATCAGATAATGATAGCATAGGAGGATCAACATAAGACTACTTTTAAATTCCCATGGGGAACCTATTGCTGGAAAATCATGCCCTTCGGCCTCAAAGATGTTGGAGCAACATAATAGAGAGAAATGGTTGTAATCTACCATGACATGTTTCATAAGATTCTAGAAGATAATGTGGATAACATATTAGCTAAATCTATCACAAGAAAAGGTCATCTCGAGGTATTAGCTCAAATATTTGAAAAATTGGAGGAGTATCAAGTGAGACTTAATCGAAAGAAATATGTCTTTGGAGTCAATTTAGGGAAAATTTTGGGATACGTAGTATCATGAAGAGGAATCAAAGTGAACCCTGCTAAAGTCAAAGCTACCATCGAGATGCCTCCACCCAAAAAACTCAAGCAACTTCAAAATTTGCAAGAAAATCTACAATCTATTAGGAGATTTATTGCACAATTGGCTAACAAATGCCACCCATTTACACACCTTCACAAAGGTATAGCATTCAAATGTGATCATAATTTCCAACATATCTTTTAGCAGTTGAAGGATTATCTTGCATCACTGCTAGTGTTAATGCAACTAGTTGCAAAAAAACCCTTGATATTATACATCTCGACAACATCAACAATATTAGGCGCTCTCCTAGTACAACATGAAAAATCAAGAAAAGAAAGAGCCATCTACTACATCAATAAGACCTTAGTTAGATATGAGCTTAACAACACCCCTAATTAAAGAGCTCATTTAGCAGTTGTCTTTGCTTCCCAAAAGCTATGACATTACATGATTAGTCATCAAGTTGAGCTTATTTTTAAGGTTGATCCATTAAAATACCTATTATCAAAAGAAAATATTACATTTCATATGGCTAAATAGGTTATGATACTGAGTGAGTTCAACATTGAATATGTGGACCAAAAGGCGATTAAAGGGTAGGTCATAACAAATTAGTTAGAAGAAGCATCCATATATGTTGAGAACCCTCTAGTGTTTGAGTTCCTAGATGAAGCAATATTTACCATAACATTGAAAAACCAATGGAAGCTATATTTTGATGGTTCCCATACACAACATGGATTAGGGGTAGGGATCTTTTCATCACCCCTCAAGGTGATTGCATTCCAAAATCCTACATGCTAGATTTTTCATGCACACCAATAACATAGCTAAGTATGAAGACCTCGTAATAGGGTTAATAATGGATATTCAATGGTAAATTAAAGAACTTCAGGTCTATGGTGACTCCTAGTTGGTGGTAAGATAGGTTAATAATGACTACCAAACTAAGGATGATAAGTTGATGCCATACAAAGGAATGGTTGATAGCTTCAAAGAATATTTCATGGTCATCACCTTTGAGCAAATTCTAAGGGTCAAAAATAAAGTAGTAGATGCTATGGCAACCATTGGGTCTTTACTATAAATGTTGTATAATAGTCTTAAATATGAATTTCTCATGGAGCAACTTCCCATACTAGCTTTTGAAATCCCAAGATAAAAATTAGTGTGTGAAGTTGTTGGTCTCAATTCCCCATGGTACCATGATATATACCAATACCTTCATGATGACATCATTCCACCAAAGTGATAGACTGTCGTTAGGTCCTATCACTTTAGTTGAAACTGCATCAATAATATCGACTGGGTAGTGTTTGAAGGCTGTATGCAATAGGGGACATCTTGGCTAACTCTCTTAGATTTTCTAAATTCTCAAAATAGTTGTAAACAAAAGTAATTAAACTAGAATTCATAAAGTTGTTTAACCTAGAAAGCATGAAATTGTTAAGCTAGAAAGCATAAGTTAATTAAACTAGAAAGCATATAAACCACCTAAAAGGAATACTTGTAGTAAAACTGTAAATTTTAAATGAGAATAACTAATTGACTAACAACTAATTGTTAGCAGAAAGTAAATTTAACAACCTATAACTGACAACCAAAGTGGGTGCTCCAGAATTTCAGATAAATAGAACTAAAAGATGGAAAACTTAAACTATGACCTGCAGGAATAACTGACAGAGCTTGACACATACAAATAACATTCATCCAAATTTAGCATGTACAAAATAAAAGTAACAAAATTGAAAATGAAAATACTTATCTATCTATTCTACGTGATTCCCTCAAGTGGCCAGATCTAAGGTGTTTTAACACTTAACTCATATCACATGAACTTCTGTATCTTAAAAATGAATTCATCCATAACAATTCCATTGCACAGAACTAGTAACTCAGAATAAGACTAGCAAAGCTTATTTTATTCATATCAGAAAAAGTGTAACACAGAGACATAGTTCAACGCATATTATAACAACATAATGGTATCACTGTTTCATTGTTTCTGGCAGTTAAATATATACACTAAACTGCTAACAAAATCCTAGATTTTAAATGGTGGAAGATCACCATTGAAAAATTATTCTAACAAAAATTTAACCAACTGACAGAATGAGGTCCATAACATAAAACATATTAATGGCTAGGAGTAGAGTCATAAAGTTTTTAAACAAAAAGAATTACAAGACTTGTTCCACTATGCACTCCAAAATTTTCGGCACCTAGACTTATGGCACTTTTTCTTCAACTGGTTGAAGTCCACTTTAAAGTCCACTCAGTTGTGTATAATGACCTATACGATGAATGAAAGCTACACCATTATATCAGTGTTAGTCAACTAATTTCAATTGATTTAGGAAATAAATATTATACATCTTTTTACAAAAAGTAATTAATTATTAATCCTAAAAATAAACAATTGGCAGGGTAAAAGTGATTGGGAGAAATAAGGAAGGGTATTTGGCTTATTATATTCATGAGGTTATTTATACCTCATCACTCTCCCCCTCCTAGGCCTGAGCAGGTCCTCCTACTCTCTCTTGTGCCCTCTGCCTTTCCATTTCCCTATTCCTGTTTAACTCATCGTATTTGGCACTTAGGTCATATGGATCTTCTGCTTCTCTATCCCAATCATCAGGGTTTCTAAGGAAACCCTTGTCGAATTTAACCCTTACTTTCCATGAATGTAAATTCTCAGGGTTCTATTTTGTAGTGACATGTATTGGAGGAGGTGGATGAAGAAGTAGCGAAGGCCTATACCTCATTACTATCCATTTAGTTTTAGGTTGCTACAAAATATTTTCCAATGCCTCTTCCCTTTTGTAGGACCACTTAATATTGGTAGGTGAAATTACTTCCCTCTTTTTAAGGTACATAGGAAGAGGTGTGTACCTCTCCTCACTGACACTCCATGATTTTTCTATCAATTCTAGCCCGTGGAATTTGAAATGCTCAAAATAGATATGAAGATTATTAGAATTCTCATAGTTTCATGGATCCTAATGCTTCAAAATTGAGCTTTAAAAGAAGACGGTTTCCTATTAGGGTATCTCATTTGAAGTCCAACAGTCTTTTCCAGCTGCAAATACTCTTTAGTCCTTTCCTGCCACTAAATTTTATTTTGCATGGTGGACATGAATGCTCTAAGCTAGAATTCACCGACAAAGAGATTAACAAAGAAATCAATATGTCTTTCCAAAAAAAAATTGTGTACAAAGAATTCACACAATAAATGTTGTTGAGTAGGTGTCGATTCTTTAAATGCTTTTAAAAATTACACATCATCTGAATCATGTGGTAGATTGCAGGAAATTCTTAATAATTTCCACCTTAATAATTGCTCATTCAAAAACATATAATACAATCTGGATGGTTTCCTACAGGCTAATAATAATTCCCCAATTTGGCATGCATTTGTCTTAGCTTGATATAGCCTGTCATATGATTCTTTTAATAAAACTATTTCCTTTTTCAGTCTGGCATTCTTCATTTTTCTATAATTTACATTTTAATTGAATGATTTTTGCTTTTAACTCCTCTAACTCTTTTTCTTTCTGATCAAATTTCTCAACCTCTGTATTGCTAGAAGTGTTAATTTTAGGGCCAGAATTGAATTAAGCAGAAATACGACAAATCTAAACAATAGAACACAACATATACCCTAGTAAAACCCTCCTTCTTGAGGGAGAAAAAACCAACAACAATATATCACTTATATATTGAATAAAATAGCAGCAATATGCTTTACAATTTGGCCAATCACAAGGCCGATCTAATGCAATGATAATGGCACCACTCTTGATGCAAATATACAATCAATGAAGTATATTGAACGCCTTGAAAGAAATATCAATCTGCTGCATGAGGTGAACTTCTGATGTAAAATATGCGAAGTTGACTTGATATATTATATTGATTTAAGAATGAGCATCGACTTCTTTATATACAAGGTGATATCGATTCTCTTCAAGCAAGACGTCTTTTCATAATAAGTCAGCCTCTTCATGAAACAATATGTCTCTTTGTTCAAGGTGGCTCATGGTTTAGTCGGCCTTCATAAAAAAATAAAATAGAAATTAATATTTGAAATGAAACGACTTATCTCAAGGGTTGCCCTCATTAAATTTATATTTAATTATTTTATTTCGAAGGGGAAAGTAATCTCCCGCAGCTACAATAGCATCAACACTCCCTCTTAGCTAGGGAGATATCTTTCCAAATATCCATGTCATGGAGTCTCTCAACATGACATCCACAATGGCTACACCCATTTGTGGAAAATAGTACATCACAGAGTCACTCAATGTGATATTGTCATGGAGTTACTCAACATGACGTCCACCATGGCTACTCCCATGTGTGGAAAGGAACATATGCACAAGTGTCCATCATGGAGTCACTCAACGTGATGTCGTCATGGAGTCTCTCAGCATGACATCCACCATGGCTACTCCCATGTGTGGAAAAACACAAGTACAAAGAATTCATCATGGAGTCTCTCAACGTGATGTTATCATGGAGTCTCTCAACATGACATCCACCATGGCTATTCCCATTGGGTGGAAAGAACCACATCTCCGTCTCAAAGATGGACAAGGGGTTTCACCTCATATTTCTTTGTCTCAAAGAAGTATGCATTATAGCAAGTGACAAAGATCATTGATGTTGAGTCTCCCTCTCAACAAGGGCTTCATTCTCCACAACTCCAAGCTTGTCTTGAAAGTGTACAAATGTCACTTTGGAGAGAGGCTTGGTGAGAATATCAACCGTCTGATCATTAATGCAAATATACTTGAGTTGAATGGCTTTCCTCATCACCATATCTCTGATGTAATGATATTTGATCTCCACATGTTTTGTCCTATCATGAAACACTGGATTGACAGATAGCTTCACACAACTTTGATTATCACAATGAATAATAGTTGTCTCCAATGTTTGCCCAAACAAACCTACAAGGAGCTTTTGAAGCTACACTGCTTCTCGAGCTACTACACATGTTGCAATATATTTGGCCTCTGCAGTGCTTAGTGCCACTGAAGTCTGCTTCCTACTACACCAAGAAATCATAGCAGACCCCAAACTAAAGCAACATCCAAAGGTTCTCTTCATGTCAACTACACTTTCGGCCCAATCAAAATCAAAATATCCTTGTAACTTTAGATCTTCACTGGAAGAATATATCAAGCCATATCCTATTGTGCCACACAAGTATCTCAAGATATGCTTTGCTGCAACTAGATGAATTTTCCTTGGTTGACACATGAACTGATTAAGGTCACTTATTGCATAGAAAATGTCTGGTCTAGTATTGACTAGATACATCAACGATCCAATCAACTGCCTGTACATGGTGGAATCTACCAAATCTGAACTAGCTACAAAATCACTTAACTTCTTCAAATTTGTTTCCATCGGTGTAGCCATGGACTTGCAATCCATCATCCCAAATCTCTTCAAGATATCTATGGTATATTTCCCTTGACTTAGAATAATCTCATTGGGTCTCTACCACTCTTCCAATCCTAGAAGGTAATGCATAAGACCTAAACCCTTCATCTCAAATTCATAAGCTAACTCCTTGCATTTGACAATGAGATATTATGATCTAGTAAGAAATAAATCATCAACATAAAGAACCAAGATTAAAACCTCACCATCTACCACCTTGAAGTAAAGATTTGAATCTGCATCATTCTTGGAGAATCCCAAGCTCATCAAGTATCGATCAATCCTCTCATACCAAGCACGAGGTGCCTGCTTAGGGCCGTACAATGCCTTCTTCAATATGCATACATGGGACTCTTTTCCATGAATCATGAACCCATCTGGTTGCTCAAGTCAAACTTCTTCTTCAACCACACCATTAAGAAAAGAAGTCTTTACATCCATTTGATGCAACTTCCATCCTTTAGCTGATGCAATAGCAATGATAGTCCTCATAGATATATATCGAGCAACAGGAGAAAAGTTCTCCTCATAATATATTCCCTCTTTCTAAGAGAATCCTCTAGCCACAAATCTTGCTTTGTACTTCTCAATGCTCCCATTAGCTGCATGCTTGATCTTGAAAAGCCACTTGGAAGATACAACTGATTTCCCTTCAGGTGTAGGTACAACATCCCAAACATCATTCTTGATAATGGACTGATATTCATCTATCATAGCATCTCTCCATACTTGCTGATTTAATGCTTCCTCAACACTGGAAGGCTTAGACTCAATGATGTGACTCATCAATGCTACATAGCCTGGAAACTTTTGTGGTCTTTTTCTTTCTCTGAATATGCCTCTACAAGTTGCATACTTCTCTACCTCTTGCATAGTCTGTCTAGCCCATAGAGGTCCCTTTCAACCTATAACAATGCCTCTCGGACCATTAGTAGATTCTATGGGATCAACTGGATCACTAGCCTCTTCTGGTTCAGTAGACTCCCTCTGAATCTCAGGAGTATGATCAGGAGAAATGTCCATATCTTGAGGTGTCTCCTGTTCTTCATTATCTATCTCCATGTAAGACCCCTTAGAACTTTTGAATGCAACATCTTCTTCGAAAGAGACATCCCTGTTGATCTCAATATGTTTCTATCCTGGAATGTAAATCCTATAGGCCTTTGAAGATTCACTGTAACCCACAAATATTCCTTTCTTTCCAGATGGTTCTAACTTAGATCTTTTATCTTTAGGCTCATGAATATAAACAAGAAAACCAAAGATCCTTAAATGACTAACCTCATGTTTCACACTTGTGAAGGTTTCTTTAGGTGTCATATTTTCCAATAGTCGATGAGGGCTCTAATTCTGAAAATACACTGCAGTTCTAGAAGCTTCTGCCCAAAGGAAGGTTTGTAAGTCTTGATCATGAATCATAGGTTTGGCTGCCTCAACTATGGATCTATTCTTCCTTTTTGTAACTTTGTTTTGTTGAGGATTGTATGGAACAAAAAACTCCCTCTTAATCCCTGCCTCAATGTAGAAATTACGGAAACCTCTAGAAGTGTATTCTCCTCCATTATCAGATCTCAAAACCTTGATCCTCTTTCCGGACAAATTTTCAACTTGAGCCTTAAATTCTTTGAATCTATCAAGTACTTCTTCAGACTCTTTAAACTTCAAAAAGTAAATCCAACTCTTTCTAGAATAGTCATCAATGAAAATCACATAATACCAAAAACCACTAAAGGATGCCACAGACATTGGACGACACAAATCAGAATGAACAAGATCTAGAATTCCTTTTGATCTACTTTAACTACTATGAAAATGACCCTTAGAATTCTTACCCATTGCACAACCTTTGCAAACACCATCATGCTCCTAACTGAGCTTTGGTAGAACTGTAACCATCTTTTCCATGGATCGAAGAGCTCTGAAATGTAGATGAGCAAGTCTCCTATGCCATAGCTCACTTGAACTGGTAGAATCATGCAACAATTTTTGAATTGGATGAATAGAAAGTCTATATAGACTCTCTTGATGAACACCAATCACACAGGCTGTTTTGATGCTAGAGTTCTTTGGCCAATCAAGAAAATTTCCTTCAGAAAGTGCAACTTGATACCCTTTGTCCTCCAAAGCTGAAATTGATATAAGATTTCTCTTGATTCCTGGTACAAACAAGACATCACTCAAGTAAAGAGGAATGCCATAATCTGGATGAAGAGAGGTGGCTCTAGCACCTTTCACTGAATAGCAAGCATCATCTCTGATTATCACTTGTAAGTTGGTTTCTCTTTCTACCATGTCTGAAAGATTCTCTCGATATCCTGTAATGTGTCATGAAGCACCACTATCAATCAACCATGTGCTACTGTCAGTTGGAACATTGCTTGATATAGCAGAGATGAATAGAAATCCTCCTGAGTTGTCTCTCGATTCCTTTTGAGGTGAGACATCATCAACATCTGCAGTAGAAGCATGTTGCTTTGGTCTTGTTGCACAATCTCTAGCATAGTGACCATACTTGTCACATCTAAAACACTGAATATGGGAGAGATCCTTCTTCTTCTTTGGTTCAAGGGAAAAATCTGATTTCCTATCTCTATTCCTCTTGAAATTTCCTTTTCTCCCTTCTCTTCCTTTCCTTCTGGAAGTTTGAGCAGCAAGAACATGATTGTCTTCATTGTGAGAGCTTCGTCCATTACCTCTTTCTGCCAACTTGGATTCCTCTTGAATGCAATCAACTCTAAGACGATCAAACTTGGGTAATTTGGATCTTCCACTGATACCTTGGATAAAGGGCTCCCAAGATTGAGGAAGACCATTCAGTGCCAACATGACTAAATCTCTATCATCAACTATATCTCCAATGGCATATAGACGATCTTTCAAATCAGTGATCTTCTTGAAGATAGAGATGACTGAATCTTCTTTAGCCATCTTTATATGATGGAGCTGTTGTCTCAAGGCAAGAGCTCTACTAGTGTTGTTAATCTTATAAATCCTTCCAAAGTCTTGAACATATCTTTGTCTGTCTTCAACTTGGATATAATTGGCACAAGATGATCCTTCACAGAATCAATTAAGATCTTTTTAGCCTTTGTGCCATTCTTCTTCCATTGAGTTTTCTCAGTCTCATTGGATGGCTTGGGCACATCACTCTCCACGAAATCAAGAAGTTCATTCTCTTCCAATGCAATAAGAACTCTAAACTTCCAAGAGGTGAAGTTAGATGCACCATCAAGCCTATCTTCAACCTTGAGTCCATTCACCATTTTTGAAGCTAAGATAGACTCCCTTAGATGAGGAGAAGAGAAGAGGATTTCACTGCTTAAAAAAATCTGATCTTGATCTTGCTTAAACCCACTTTGCTACCATGTTAATTTTAAGACTAGAATTGAATTAAGCAGAAATAAGACAAATCTAAACAATAGAACACAACATATACCATGGGAAAATCCTCCTTCTTGAGGGAGAAAAACCCAACAACAATATATCACTTATATATTGAATAAAATAGCAGCAATATGCTTTACAATTTGGCCAATCACAAGGCCGATCTGATGCAATGATAATGGCACTACTCTTGATGCAAATATACAATCAATGAAGTATATCAAACTCCTTGAAAGAAATATTGATCTGTTGTATGAGGCGAACTTCTATTGTAAAATATGTAAACTTGACTTGATATATTATATTGATTTAAGAATGAGCATCAACTTCTTTATATACAAGGTGATATCACTTCTCTTCAAGCAAGACATCTTTTCATTATAAGTCAGCCTCTTCATGAAACAATATGTCTCTTTGTTCAAGGTGACTCTTGGTTTAGTTAGCCTTCATAAAAAAAAAAATAGAAATTAATATTTGAAATGAGGCGACTTATCTCAAGGGTCAGCCTCATTAAATTTATATTTAATTATTTGAATTTGAAGGGGAAAGTAATCTCCTGCCGCTACAATAACATCAATGAGAAGAAGGAAAATTAAGAATTTCTACATCATTATTAGTGATATTCTCTTCATCTTGCACCTCAAATGGACCTTGCTCAGTAACATTATTAACTAGGGGAAACAACCGTGTTGCAGATTCATCCTCAACACCAAATGGTGTGGCGATTGTTCCCCTCTTTCTTCTTGTCTTGAATGAAGTGGCATATCCTCCCTCTCAGACTCAGGGGATTTACTGGTTTGTTTTTCACTTTCTTTTACTACTTCCTCACAAGGCTGAAACTCAGTTTCTAGTGATTGGGCTTCAATATTATGCCTTTTCTTTTTAGGGGCATTCAATTGATCACAAGCTACCATATCACTAATTTTAGTAGATAATTTCTTACTTCTCCTTAAATGAGGAGGTGTTGGCGATGTTATTCTAGACCTATTTTTCTTCTTGTGAAGAGGAGTATCCTCATCTCCTGAATTTATTATTTCTACATTTTCTTGATGGCCAGGGGTTTCTCAAATGTTGGGTGAAATTTTTGGTGCTTCGCTGTCAGGAGTTGTTTTGGTATGTTGGGGTTCAGAAGCATCTAGAGGCTTAGGGGAAGGCTCTTCCACATTTTGAGCCACCTGCCTAGATGACTCACCTTCTTCAAAGTTTCTTTTGGGCTCGAGGTTTTCAAAATTTTGAAGAAAATTTTGCCACTTTCTCTCTGTTTTCTTGCAAAAATGATGTTTACAGATTAAGTGGATAAGGCCATGATGTTTTAGTGGACCTGAACCAATTTTGAATCTTTCTATCATTTTAATAACAAAATCACAAAGAAATGCAGGTAGATTAACCCTAAGTGTAGGGTTTTTAGCACCATGGCGCAAATGGGTAAGTAGGCGGAAAGAAAGGTGGACCTACAATTACTGCACATTGTCCCTCGTAAGTGAAATATTTAATAATCCAAGCCATTGTTGTTCTCCATGGCTCTAGGATGGACATCCTTTGAAATCCTTTGTTTTTCCCTCTGGTATTTACAGTTAATAAAGGTTGAGGTTCCCCTTCCCCACTAAAAATATCTACCATTTTCTGATAGGAAATATTGGTGGTTTCTAACAAATTAATACCCTTATTTTGAATACTAGATAGATGAGAAATGATCTTTGGAATTACTTTGAATTGCTTGCTATGTACTACAGATTGACTATCCAAGATTTTTTTGCAAATTTTTTCACCAATTGCTCATTGTGTCCCTCAAATTTCTTTATGAACTCCAACCACCCAACTCTCTGGAATAGTTCCAAAATATTACTTAGTGCTAATAACTTGTCTGTAGAAGCTCGCTTAGATTTATGCTTAGCTCCTCCCATACTGTATCTTTCTTGTGGCTCTGCTCAGTTTTTGCTGAAATGTTGTAGCATTCAAAAACTGTGAAATTTCGTGGCACTCAAAAACTGTTTTAAACAAAATTGAGATGCAGAGTAAAGAAAATGTAACTTTTCAAGCACTCGTATAATTGATAGGAAATGAATTTATTGTTGCATTTGAGCTTTTTTGTACTTTCATCATTACCTTACATGGGAAAAAGGGAAAAAAATGCCACACCTCAAGCACAATTTACTAAGTTTGGAAATGGGTGGTGGTACGTGCCAATTTATTTATTTTTACTCAAAATAATTACCTACTTAAAGTAAAAGTTGTACGTACCTTAAGTCTCATCATCAATTTGAAAATATCTTACCTTTGCTAACGTAATAGTATAATTAGAGGTGGTGGTAGGGGTGGTAATGAATTTATTATGAATGAGGATGGGACAGCTAATTAATGTTGGAATTATTATGACAAAAACATAGCCATAATAATTTTGAATTATTATGATAAGGTATGGTAATGTAGGGCATGGATTTCAAAGGTAATGGAAAAATTTAATAATGAGCATGTGTATGACGTTGAAAATATCAAAGCATTTAGAAAGGAAGAGAATTTACAAAAATTCGAAGCATCCCTACAAGATGCGGCTAGGGTAAAGAATGAAAAGTTCTGGAGCATGCTGAGAGATGTGCCCATAATGAAAAAGTGAAGTGGCAAAATTCTGGAGCATTGGTGAAAGATGCTGTCAGAATGCAGAGGAAAATTCTAGAGCATCGTTGAAAGATGCAACAAGAAGTAGCAACAAAATTTTCAAAGCATCATCGACAGATGCAACCAGAGCAACAACAAAATTTCTAGAGCATCATCGAAAGATGCAGCTGAAATTTGAAAGCGAAATTTCTAGAGCATTGTCGAAAGATGCCACCAGAAGGAAGAAACAAAAAAATTCCAAAGCATTGCTAAAAGATGCAGCTAGAATGCAACAAGAAAATTTATGAAGCATCGCCAAAAGATGCCACTGAAAGAAGGAAGCAAAATGAAGGACTTTGGACTTAGACTTTCCAGAGCATTGTTGAAAGATGCACCAGACTGCAAGAACAAAATAGGGAATGACACCAGTCAGGCATGCAAGTTTCAGAGCACCGCAACAACCGAGTCAATAAGTTCCAGAGCATCGAAGCAAGATGTGCTGGAATTTGTATTTGATTAATCATAATGTCCTACAAAACAAAAATGAATTAAGCCAAGTCCAAAGGATGGAAAATTCAAAAGAAATGCTCTGAAGTAATTACAAACTCATACACATACAAAATTACTTATATATATTAGACTAGGTAACTATTAATCCAAACATTCAATTGGCTCTGTCATAGTAGAGTCAATGCATTGTACTTCTCCTTGCATTTCTACCATCCTTGTAAATTCCTCCCTATTAATTGGTTTATGGTAGATGCATAATCGATGTCTGTTGACTAACATATAACTATTAATCCAAACATTCCATTGGCTCTGTCATAGCAGAGTCAATGCATTGTACTTCTTGCATTTCTACCAGCCTTGTAAATTCCTCCCTATTAACTGGTTTATGGTAGATGGGTAATTGATGTCCGTTGACTAACAAAGTTCGAGTGTCACCATCAATGGGCTTGAGTTGCACTGCTCCATTTGAAAATACCTCAGAAATTTCATATGGACCCAACCAATGAGTCCTCAGTTTCCCTTAATGATCTTTATATCAAGAATCAAATAACAATGCCCAATCCCCATTATGGAACTCTCTTTCCTTTATGTGTTTATCATGTTAGGCCTTTTGTTGATGTTGAACTAGTTCAGTTTGGTGGACAACATCTAAACAAAGTTCATCTAACTCACTAAGCTATAGGACTCTTTCAACCTAGGCTCGTTTGAGATCTAAGCCTAACTCTAGTGCTATTCTCAAGGTTTGGAGTTCAAATTCAATGGGTAGAATTGGTTTCTTCCCAAAAACTAACTCGTATGGACTAAAACTGATGGTTGATTTCCAAGTTGTGTTATAAGCCCAAATGACTTCAGGTAGTTTTCTAGTCTAGTCTTTCCTCCCTGATGAAACTATTTTTGTTAGAACATTCTCAAGCTCCTTGTTAGTGACTTCTACTTGACCATTTGCTTGAGGGTGATAGGGTGATGACTTCTTATGGATTACTTGGAAATGATCAATGAAATCTAATAGAACTTTGGACATAAATTGGGGTCCTTGATTTGTGATAATTGTTCGAGGGACTCCAAATATGAGAAAAATCTTGTTATATAGGAAGTCAGCTACTTGTTCTTCCCTAGTGACTCTTAGATCTTGAACTTATGCCCACTTGGTCAAATAGTCAGTACATACCAAAATATACTCTTTTCCTTGTGAAGGGGGGTCTATAGGACCGATAAAATCCAATCCCCACTTTTCAAATGGTTCAAGGACTACTTAGGGTTGCAGATGTATTTCATTGGATGTAGAGGGTCTCCCTACTCTTTGGCATTCATCATAACAATGAACATATTTCTTTACATCTTTATGCATAGAGGGCTAGTACTATCCTGCACCTAAAATCTTATGGGATGTCCTTTTGGTAGAATAATGGCCTCCAGAGGGGTCATCATGGAAAGGTCTAAGGATGCTATATGTTTCATCTACCCTGACATAATTTCATAAAACCATATCAAGACCACATCGAAATAATATTTCATTAATCCATTTTAACGAAGCACTTTCTTGAATGAGGCGTTTCTTCTATTTTGATGTAAAATCTAGTGGCAACTCTAAAGTGGCCAAGTAGTTGGTGATGCTAGCAAACCAAGGGGTTTAAATGGAGATGGAAAATAAATTTTCATTTGGGAATTCATCCTGCACAGGAGCATTGTCTCCATTATCTTGTTTGATCCAAGATAAGAAATCTACAACTACGTTGAATTTTCCAGGTTTTTCAATAATGGTCACACTGAATTCTTGTAGAAGCAATATCCATCTGATTATCCTTTCATTTACTACAAGATATTTCATTAGGTACTTGTTGGTTGAATGGTCTGTGAACACAGTTACTTTGTACCCTATAATGTAATGTCAAAATTTCTTGATTGCATGTACTACAACTAGAAATTCTTTCTCCATGGTGGTGTAATTTCATTTAGTGGGAGTCAAATTCTTCCTAATGAAATAGATAGCATACTTTTCCCCATTCTCATACTCCTGACCTAAAACCGCTCCAATAGCATCATCAAAAGCATCTACATAAATATAGAACAAAAGGTTCCAATTAGGTCCATGTAGGATAGGAGTAGAGATGAGTTTATCCTTAATGATCTAAAATGATGATTGACACTTTGCTGTCTAGACAAACTCTACATTATTTTGAAGGAGGGAAAACATAGGGGCTACAATCTTGCTTAAATTTTCTATGAATCTCCTGTAGCATCCAGCATGTCCTAAGAAATTTCTAACGTTAGTTTGGTTTTTCAGAGTCTCAAGTTGTTGTATTACCTCAATTTTATTACGATCCACTTTTATCCTGTCAGCTGAAATGTGATGTCCCAACACTATCCATTGTTCTACCATTATTAGGCATTTTTCATGACTCGGGGATAGTCGATGGTCCTCACATCGCTTCAATACTTTTTCCAGATTTTGAAGTCCATCAAAATTTGACCCATACATGGTGAAGTAATCCATGTAAACTTCCACACAGTTATTCACTAACTCAACAAAAATGGCCAGGATAGCTCTTTGAAATGTTGCAAGAGAATTACAAAGCCTGAAGGGAAGGACTCGATATGCGAATGTTCCCCAGGGGCAAGTAAAATTTGTTTTGTCCTAGTCTTCTATTGCTACCTGTATCTGGTTATATCCACTGAATCCATCTAAGAATATGAAAAATACTTCCAGCCAAATTATCCAAGACTTGGTCTACAAACAGTAGAGGGAAGTAATCTCTATGGGTAGCTTTGTTAAGTTCCCTATAGTCAACACAAACTCTCCACTTCCCATTTTTCTTTGGAACCATAACCAAAGGCGAAACCCATTTTTTGTCAGAAATGGGATAAATGAATCCTACTTGTAGAAGTTTCTCAATTTTTGTTTTAACAATGTCTTTCAAGGTAGGATTGAGTCTTCATTGTGGTTGATGAACATGTCTAACATCCTCAGTATAGATGTGATGGGTACAAACACTTGGGTGTATTCCTCTCATGTTTGTATAATCCCAAGCAAAAGATTTAGATCTATTCACCAAAACATCAAACAATTTGTTTTCTTTTGGCTCTATCAACCAGCTATTGATATTCAAAGTTTTTCCTGGTAATAACATGATGGTTTTGACCCCTGGATGGTTGGAGGTGACAATATAAACTTCTCTAGTCAAAGTGTTGAGAGGACAACTATGTGGTATGGTTCTATAAGAGTTTGGCAATATCTTCAAAGAAGTGATCCATTTTTGGAATAATATTTTCCAGGGAACAAGGTAATCCCATGAAGCTGGTGTAATCAAATTCAGTGTGATCAACATTGATTGGCTGCCCTAGAATCTCTTCTACGTTTAACATTTCCTCATCACTTGAGTCTATAGTAAGATTTTCCAAATTGTTTTCCAGTTCATCTTCTAGCTCTTCACCATGTTGTTTGATGACTACCATAGCAAGTGAGGCTAGATTCTCTTGTTTGTTGAGACCGTCTAGTTCATCAACCCAAACTTTATTATGTTTAGTAGGCTTAGCGGGGGGTGGGGGGTATAGGAATAAATGTTTACTATTGGGACCATGTGAAATGGTCATTCCTCCTCCCTATAGTCAATCTTGGCTACAACTGTATCCATCCATGGTCTTCCAAGGATTATCAAATAACTATCCTTTGGTGTGAGGGACTGGATTATTTGAAAGTCTATTGGATATTCCCAACTGTCAACCTTAACAAGAACATTTTCTATAACACCTTTGGGAATAGCTATGGATTGATTTTCCATCTGTAACACTGTAGTTGTGGGTCGTAAATCAGTGAGTCCTAAATTTTCCATAACATCGACCATCATTACATTAATGGCCATGCCTAGATCCACAGTGCATTAGGTATTGCTACCTCATTGATTGTCACTGT
Source organism: Sequoia sempervirens (assembly GCA_007258455.2). NCBI lineage: Eukaryota > Viridiplantae > Streptophyta > Pinopsida > Cupressales > Cupressaceae > Sequoia > Sequoia sempervirens. The sequence goes on along the minus strand of VDFB02270651.1, from coordinate 216,685,511 downwards.
TATGAGTGGGTTGCCTGGGTCATCATATTTTGGAGCAACAATTTTTCTAGCCAAAAAGTCAGCTAGATACCCGTTTATGTGAACAATATTAATCCATTTTGGTTCCTTCCTGGTGTTTTAATGCACAATTATTTAATCAATTGGTTTAGTTTAGGAATCTCTTTAATTGCTTGTAACAAAGGAACTTCAATTTGAAGCTGTTTAATCTCTTGTATCAATGCAGTTTCAGTGGATAAGGACATTTCTAGAGGGTTTTTCAAGGTGGTTGGTTTGAGATGCTCCGAAAAAGGCGCTTGAGTTTTATCTTTCAAAGTGGATTCCTTTAAAGGATTAGTTGGACGCTAACCACCCTCCTCTTGAGGTAACTCAAAAGTTCAATATGAGGATTGTGGAAGGGTCTTGTCTTGATCACTCACTGGGTTTTTCTCTAAAAGTGTGGAAGATGTTTTAGCTGTTTCAACAGATTCCTTAATTGGCTTGTCCAAGATCTCAACTATAGTAGTTGTTGGAGGGTTTTTCCTGACCTTAACTGAAGGTTTCCACAATGGATAACATTGAGTCTAGTCACATTTTCCTATTCCATAGAATACACTGGGGTATTTTGATGATTATTCTTTGGATTAGGAAAAGGTTGTGTTGGAAGTTGTGGTTGGTTGACTTGCTCATTTTTTTGAGAGTTTTGAGGAGCTAGTAAAAGATTTTGTTGGGGATTATGCATCCTCTTTGGGACAATGTAAAATTGATTTTGAGGTTGATTCCATTGAGGAGCAGGATTTTGAGGGTACCAATGTTGTTGAGTCTGGTTTGGCCATTGGGGGTTTCCCTCAGACTGATTTTCCAATTTAGATGGTCCCCAAGGGTAAGATCCCTAGTTAGGTGGTGCTTGAGGCCAAGGTGCCTCCCATTGATTATTATTCCAATTATTTGGGGCTCGCTAGGCAGGATTTGAGTTCTGGTCGTAAGAGAAATTCCCTCCAAGTCTTGGATTCACAAGATTGATCTCCTCTTCAACCTGAGTTGTCCTCTTCTTGGAATTTTTGATTGCATTTAGGATCTCACATTGATTAGTAGCATGAATATTCTCAAAAACTTGACAAACGTCAACTTTATCTAAGGGACATTCTCTTAATAGATGTTTGTAAATAGATGGACAAGGTCTTAGGGTTACATGTTTTGGCCTATATTCCATCCAACATGGTGTTTAGTTGAACAAGAATGTCAATCTTGAGATTTGCTATTTCCTCATGCAGTTTACCTATTTCATTGGAACCTTTGAAAAGAGTAGATTTATGAATACATCCTCAACTACGAGAGAAATTCTAACATAACTCAGTGGTATCATTGAGTCCAAGTTGAGACACATCTCCTTTTCCCATTAAGTCTAGGCTTCTCCTAGCATCTTCATCAAGTCCCTTGAGAAATATGTTCTTTAGAATTTCTAGACTTATGGCTGCTCCACCACAATGTTTAGATAAGAAGATGAACCTATCAAGGTAATCTTCTAGGCTTTCATCTTCATTCTGCCTTAATTTGAACAACTCCTCCTTCTTATCGTTGACTCTATAGTAACTCTAGTATTTTTCCAAAAAGGAAAACTCCATATCATCCCAAGAGAAACCCTAAAGCTAATCCCATGAACCAATGCATTGTAGCATCCTTCAAGGTGGAGGGAAAAAGTTTCAGTTTTTGGTTATCATTCTTGTAGTCGTACGTCTGACACAACACCTTGAAATCAAATAGAAACTGGTCTGGGTCTTCAAAGGATAAACCTCTCAAAGTTGGTAAGAAGGCTAGTGAAATGTTTTTCATAGGTGTATCATCATCTTGATCAAGAGCAATAGGATAAGTAAACGTATGTGCTCCCTGGTGTTGGGTTAGTGAAATTTCTATGGTCACCCATAACATTGAAAAGAATGTGTTCTTCAAAAGTTTTCTCTAATGGCTGTGGTTCTGGGTATGCAAAGGAATGCTTTCCTCTACAACGGTTTGCTTGAATGGTTGAAGTTCTGGGGTATACTGGGAGGTCTCAGGTTGGTCTTGCTCGATCAATTCTATGATAAGTTCTTCAGTTGAGACTTCTTCCTCCCTACTTGTGGTTGGAATGTCTTTTGGGGGGGGTTTTGGTATGAATCTTCCGTGTGGGCCTCGTTTCCTAACCATGCAAAAAAAGAAGCCTAACAACTATTTTTTTTTTCTAAAAGAGGTATTCAAGCTATCTTCTATTAACACTAGAAAAGGAAGTTCCCCAACAATAGTGCCAAAAAGTGATAGACTGTCATTAGGTCCTATCACCTTAGTTGAAAATGCATCAATAATATTGACCGGGTAGTGTTCGAAGGTTGTATGCAATAGGGGACATCTTGGCTAACTCTCTTATATTTTCTGAATTCTTGAAACAGTTGCAAACAAAAGCAATTAAAATAGAAAGCATAAATTTTTTTAAGCTAGAAAGCATGAAATTGTTAAGCTAGAAAGCATAAGTTGATTAAACTAGAAAGCATATAAACCACCTAAAAGAAATGCTTGCAATAAAACTATAAAGTTTAACTTTAAATGAGAACAACTAATTGAATAACAAATAACTATTAACATAAAGTAAACTTAACAACCTATAACTGACAACCAGAGTGGGTACTCTGGAATTTCAGATAAACATAACTAAAAGATGGAAAACTTAAACTACGACCTGCAGGAATAATTGATAGAGCTCGACACATACAAATAACATTCATCCACATTTATCATGTTGTACCATAGAAAAATGGATCTTTGGACATTTTCACAGTCATTTGGGTCTTTTTCCTATGATGCTTGGCCTATTTTGCTTAGATTTAATGTTGTAATGTAACTTATACATTCACATTAGGTCTTGAATATTTAAATTTTTAAGACTTTATGATGTCTTGTAAAGGTGTTATGAAGTGTTGTAACACATTTTTACACTTTTCTAGACTCTTCTTATTATAATTAATCTAAATATTCCCTTTTTATCCCTTACCAAGTCTTATTTTAAAGTGTTGTAAAGTGTTGTAACAAACTTTCACGCTTTTCTAGACTTTTCATCACTAATTACAACATTATTATGCTTTATTTGGCCCCTTTATGCAGTTACCAACCTTAATTAAGTGTATTTTTGAATAAAAACTTGACAAATATCATTAAATGCAACTTAATTTCTGACACCCATTCACTTTCCTTGAGTGGGACCCATTCGCCATGGTGGGCGAATGAGTCCCTCTTGGCACAAAATTCAAAATAAATTCAAATTAGTGGCAGGTTTTTATTCATTAAGACCTAAGGTCGACCTGTGATGTATTTTTGAGAAATTAGGGCATAAGTGTGTATAAATACATGATTTTCTATTCATTTTAGGCCCCATTCATTCAAGTATTTATCCTTGCATTCAATCCATCTAAGCATCCATTTGAGCATAATAGCATCATTCAATCAAGCAATTATCAAGCATCTTGGAGCAACCATTAACATATCTTCAGACTTCAACAACAAGGGTTTGGTGAGTTCATGAAACTTGCATGTTATTTGTTCATCATTCTTGTTTTATTTCATTTCATTATCAAGGGTTTGATTACCAAATCGGGGTTTGACAAAGGCAAACCCCTATACTCTAACCCTTAACCTTTTTCCCCTCTTTGCATGTGTGTTAGCAGGTCTAGTAGGAAGATTTGTCAAAGAGATAGGTGTTGAAAAGTGGTCAAACAATTCATAAAAGTTATTCAAGTAAACAAAGACCTAGTTGAAGCTCGGAGGTATCCTTTAGTCTGTTTTCTATAGATTCAGATCCGTCAACCTAACAAGTAGACAAGTATAGATCAGGACCCACAAAGGACTTTGGAATTTGTAGATTTTTGTAGGTGGACTAATTCACCATCTGTGGTGAATCAGTTCCACTGCCAAGTTGGAGAAATTTTTTTCTAAGGTTTTGAGTTCCCGACACCCCGAAACAGCAGAATTTACCAGAAGTAGGACTAATTCGCCATTTTTGGTGAATGAGTCCCAGTGGTCATCCATAGTAATTTCTGAAGCATTCCAGAACCTTCCAACATCAGCATTCTACCTCTAGGTGCACTCATTTAGTTTCATTAAGTTCTATTTCCATTTGTTCATGTTTCTAGTTCATGTTTGCATACAACACTGTGTTTTCAAACATATCATATTTCTTAAGTTTTGCATAAGTAATCAATCCATTTTATCAGTCCTTTGCATTTAGATCATTACATTTAGGCATATTCTCATTAAAATTGTATTAATTTGAGTGACCTGCCAAGATTTTTGGGTCTATCTCTCTCCTTTAGGTGAAAAACCCAAATAAAGTAAGTCATAACACACATCAAAAAAATCTTTGGTTCATTTTGGTGAACCTGCATCTTGAACATTATCTTTCTGATTTACATTTTCATTTTTATCCTAGGATTCATTGCATTAGCTTTTGCATTGTTTTGCTTTCTAGGGTTTTCAAAATTTCATTAGTGAATATCTCATATAGGTTTCATTTTTTGCACTTCAAAAAATTAAAAATACTAAAATTTTGCATCTGCATCCTAGTTTTGCATTAGAAAAGCATAAAAATCATTTTAAATTTTCTAAAAAATCACAAAAAATTTCACCCTTGGACTCATTCGCTACCCTAGGCGAATAAGTCCAGTTGCACTTTTTGCACAATTTTTTTTGGCATTTTCACAACATTTTCTACATTTCTATTTTCTATAACTGCATCATTGTCACTGTTTTCAGATTCATTGTTCTATTCAATTTCTTGCATTATTTTACTTTCATTTGCATCATGGCCTTATGCTTTAATAATTTTTGGATGTCTTTGAAATCCTTAGTTGACATGTCAAACTGTGCCTTTGGCTATGATCCTAATGACCTTGAGCTTCCTCATGCTCCTTCAACTCCTCATGATTGTCCTTCTCGTGATGTTGACATCATTGGAGAAGATGATGCTAGCATGAATAAGTTATTAAATGAATGCCTCGACAACCTTGAAGCTAATGCAACCTTTTATCCATCCATGAAGTCACAAGACCTTCCTACAGTATCTCCTCCTGATATGTTTGGATACTTACATCTTCAAACCAACGAAGGACCTAAGATTCCGCCCTTCAGTGGACCTCATTCTTCTACACACACAATTCCTCAACCATTCTATGATAAGAAAGTCACTAGTACTCCTATCAACCTTGAAGAAACCTATGGCAAAGGTTTTACTAATTTGAAAAAGCAAGGATGTGACACAACAACTGAACTTGCAATACATCGAATTTTTGAACAAGTAATAACTGACGAAAACACACAAGGGTTAAGATATCAAGCTCCCCCTGATTTGAACATTCTTCTTCCTCATGAACAACCTTTGACTAATAACAGTACTATAGCTATAAGTATCCCCATGGGTCCTCCTCCCCCTTCTATTCATGAAAAGGGTGAATCTAGTAAATGCAAACGACCTTACAAGCTGAAAAAACTAAAGTTTCCTCTCCATCCACCACCTGAATGTGAAAGGAAACTACAAATCCTTTTAAATACAGGTATTATACTATTACCACCTTCGAATAGGTTGGTCATATGTCCTAAATATTCCAATGTACCATATTGTAAATACCATCATGTTCTTGGACATTGCAGTGATGAATGCCGAACATTGAAGGACATACTGAGCAAGTATCACTTCACTGATACCAACTTCTATCCCATACTCCCATAAGTCCAACCTTCCCATTCCTTCACATGCAATAGTCATAGAATCTTCCATTCTCACTATTGCATGTCCTTTCCCATCACCTATCTCGGTTTTCTCTTTCCTTGCACTCAGTGGGAGAAAGAAGTTGTCAACCTTGTCCTGTTAATGCATTTGTCCTTGTCCCTTAGCCATGTTGTTTACCCTCTTGCTTATTCTAATTGAGATTGGGAGGTGGATGAATTGTTTGATGCGTGACTTACATTTGCATTACTATCATTTTTACATTTTCCTTTTTCTTTTTCTTTTTCTTTTCTTTGGTGTGATTGCATGTTCGTATTGTGATCCCCTGTAATGTATGTTTGATGTTCTCTCTCTTTGTGCACTTCCTCTATCTGTACCTTCAATCTTCTATATGTCGTACATGACTTTCTCTTTTCGCTTTTGTTTTGTGTTTTCCTTTTGGGGATGACGCAAAGTGTTGAGACACCCTATGTCTCTTCCATATTGACCCAAAAGGTCCCTTTTTCTTTTTCTTTTCCTTTTCTTGTGTTTTCCTTTTCGGGATGACACAAGGCATTGAGATCGAAATGTATCCTTCATGTTGACCCAAAAGGCTTCCCTTTTTCCCTTTCACCTTTTTCTTTTCTCTTTTTGCTTTTGTTTTTTGTTTTCCTTTTGGGGATGATGCAAAGTGTTGAGATGCCCTATGTCTCTTCCATGTTGACCCACATGGTTCTTTTTCTTTTGTTTTCACTCTCTTTGTGTCATTCTTCCAGCTCTATGTATTCGGGGAATGATGATAGTTCTGAGCTCTTTACAAAACATTGCAGTAATGAACATACTGAGCCCAAATCCATAGATCCATTATGTGTTTGGTGTTTTCCTTCTTGGTGGAAACCCTCTCTCCTTTTCTTTTTCTATTTTGCTCGCATGATGCAACCTTGAAAACATATGACTTGGCATACAAGCTTTTCAAGTTGGCTCTCATGTCTTGTTTCCTTTTGCATTTTTCCTTTGCTACTTTAAAGTAATTTCTCATAGAACGGTGTGTAGCAATTTCTTTAAAGTGGAGGCATACATTGGCATTATCATTTTACATTTTTCCTTTTCCTAGTTCTTAGTGTAACCTTGTTACTTCATATGATGTGTTTGTCACTTTGTAGACAAATGATCGAAGCTTGATCCGGCTTTTCCTTTTTCTCTTCCTTTTCTTTTTCTCTTTCATATGTGTGTTCCTTTGTTCTTATGTTTATTTTTTCATGGGATCTTCATCCTAGGGGCTTGATCATCCCTCTTGATCATTGTTGTCTCATCTTGCTAGCATAAGTGCATTTGGATCCCTTTCGATATGCACGACTAGACTTTAGTGTAAGTTTGAATCAAGTTCATCCTCTCACTAAAGTGGGGGCTAAATGTACCCTAGAATGGATATTTGGAAATTTTCACGATCATTTGGGTCTTTTCCTATTATGCTTGGCCTATTTTTCTTAGATTTAATGTAACTTATACATTCACATTAGGTCTTGAATATTTAAATTATTAAGACTTTATGATGTCTTGTAAAGGTGTTGTGAAGTGTTGTAACACATTTCTACACTTTTCTAGACTCTTCTTATTATAATTCATCTAAATACTCCCTTTTTATCCCTTACCAAGTCTTATTTTAAAGTGTTGTAAAGTCTTGTAACAAACTTTCACGCTTTTCTGGACTTGTCATCACCAATTACACCTTTCTTATGATTTATTTGGCCCCTTTATGCACTTACATGCCTTAATTAAGTGTATTTTTTAATATAAACCCAACAAATATCATTAAATGCAACTTAATTCCTGACACCCATTCACTTTCCTTGAGTGGGGCCCAATCACCATGGTGGGTGAATGAGTCCCTCTTGGCACAAAATTCAAAATAAATTCAAATTACTGACAAGTTTTTATTCTTTAAGACCTAAGGTCGACCTATGATGTATTTTTGAGAAATTAGGGCATAAGTGTGTATAAATACATGATTTTCTATTCATTTTAGGCCCCATCCATTCAAGTATTCATCCTTGCATTCAATCCATCTAAGCATCCATTTCAGCATCATAAGATCATTCAATCAAACAATTATCAAGCATCTTGGAGCAACCATTGACATATCTTCAGACTTCAACAACAAGGGTTTGGTGAGGTCATGAAACTTGCATGATATTTGTTCATCATTCCTTTCTTATTTCATTTCATTATGAAGGGTTTGATTACCAAATCGGGGTTTGAACAAGGCAAACCCCTATACTCTAACCCTTAACCTTTTTCCCCTCTTTACATGTGTGTTTGCAGGTCTTGTAGGTAGATTTTTCAAAGAGATAGGTGTTGAAAAGTGGTCAAACAATTCATCAAATCTATTCAAGTCAACAAAGACCTAGTTGAAGCTTGAAGGTATCCTTCAGTCTGTTTTCTGCAGATTCAGATCCGCCAACCCGACAAGCAGACAAGTATAGATCAGGACTGGATAGTGTTGACTTTGGAATTTGCAGATTTCTGAAGGTGGACTAATTTTCCATCTATGGTGAATCAATCCCACTACAAGGTTGGAGAATGTGTTTTCTGAGGTTTTTAGTTCTCAACACCCCGAAACCTGTTTCAATAGAATTTACCAGAAGCAGGACTCATTCGCCACTAATTCACCATCTGTGGCGAATGAGTCCCAGTGGTCATCAATAGTAATTTATGAAGCATTCCAAAACCTTCCAGCATCACCATTCTACCTCTAGGTGCACTCCATTCAGTTTCATTAAATTTTGTTTCCATTTGTTCATGTTTCTAGTTCATGTTTGCACACAACACTGTGTTTTCAAACATATCATATTTCTGAACTTTTGCATAAGTAATCAATCCATTTTATTAGTCCTTTGCATTTAGATCATTACATTTAGGCATATTCTCATTATACTTGCATTAATTTGAGTGAACCACCAAGATTTTTGGGTCTATCTCTCTCCTTTAGGTGAAAAACCCTAATAGAGTAAGAGAGTCATAACACATCAAAAAAATATTTGGTTCACATGTACAAAATAAAAATAACATAATTGAAAATGAAAATATTGATCTATCTATTCTACGTGATTCCCTCGAGTGGCTAGCTTTGTACTGTTTTAGCGCTTAACTCTGATCACATGAACTTTTGTATCTTCAAAATGAATTCATCCATAACAATTCCATTGCACAGAACTAGTAACTCAGAATAAGACTAGAAAAGCTTATTTTATTCATATTAGAAAAAGTGTAACACAGAGACATAGTTCAACACATATTATAACAACATAATGGTATCACTATTTCATTGTTTTTGGCAGTTACATATATATACTAAATTGCTAACAAAATCCTAGATTTCAAATGGTGGAAGATCACCATTGAAAAGGTATTCTAACAAAAATTTAGCCAACCGATTGACTAAGGTATTCTAAAAGACTTGTTCCACTATGCACTCCAAAATTTTTGGCGCCTAGACTTCTAGCTCTTTTTCTTCAACTGGTTGAAGTCCACTGTAAAGTCCATTCGACTATGCATAATGACTAGTTAAATGACTGAAAGCTACACCATTATATCAGATTTAGTCAGCTAATTTCAATTGATTTAGGAAATAAAGATTATACATCTTTTTACAAAAAGTAAGTAATTATTAATCCTAAAATTAAACAATTGGCAGGGTAAAAGTGATTGGGAGAATTAAGGGTATTTTGCTGATTATATTCTTGAGGTTATTTATACCTCATAATAGAGCTTACCAGTAACCTCCAAAAAACCTTTATTCGAAGATCCTCTCGCTTCATCATCATTAGTGATACCCTTTATTAGAAATTTTTTGATGAAATGAACATACTTCTAGATGTTTTAACTTGAAAGAAGCTTCAACTACCTTAAAAGAGATAAGCGAAAGTATTTGTGGGTCACATTCAAGTGGTTTTACCTTAGTAAAAAAATTGCTTAGAATTGGGTATTATTGGCCTACCATGGAACAAGAGGCAAATAAGTTTGTGAAAAAATGCTTATAATGTTAGCAACATGGCAATCCCATCCACACTATGGTAGAGGAATTATGATCTATACCGACACCTTTTCCTTTTTCATAATAAGGGCTTGATCTCATTGGAAAGATAAGACCCACCTCATCCAATGGCCATAAATTTATTATCACCGTCACTAAGTATTTTACAAAGTGGATTGAATGCATTCCTATGAATTTCATCACAGGTAAATAAATATCCAAGTTTACCCTAAACTACTTTTAATATGTCGATATGGTGTTCCTTAAGCCATTATCACAAACAATGGAACACCCTTAAAAACTAGGGTATCCAAGAGCTTTGCACCCAATTTCATATCCTTGAACATTGTTTCTCCACACCCTACCATCCTCAAGGAAATGGCCAAGCAAAAGCATCTAATAAGACTATCCTGAAAATATTGAAAAATACTATTAATGATGCTAGTTGAGATTGGTACTTGCAACTGAATCTTGCCTTATAGGCCTACCAAAAAAGTATCAAAGCACCCACTAGTACCACACCACATTCCTTGGTCTATGAAACTAAAGCCATCTTACCCATTGAGGTCAAGCTCCCATCACTAAGGGTTTCATTATAACACCTAATTGATGATGAAGAGTACTAGATTTCCAAGTTGAATGAGCTAGAATTGTTGGATGAGAAACATCTAGAATCACTGAATAATTTGCAAGCCTATCAAAATTGGCTCTGTAGAAGTTATAACAAGAAAATCAAGGGGCTGACACTTTCAAGTGGGAAATCTAGTTCTTAAAGAGAATAAAAAAAAATAGTCAGATCAAGAAAACAAAGGAAAATTTGAACCTAACTAGTTGGGACCATTTCTTATTATTGCAAGCTATGGATTTGGAGCATATTAACTAGCAACACCTGAAGGGGATCGCTTGTAGGAGCCTATCAACAATAGTCATCTAAAACAATTTTATGCCTAGCACATGAAGGGTATCATATATGAAGAAACCATATATATATATATATATAAAGATAAAATAGTAAAGAGAAAAATCATCCTCTAGTGAAAACTGCTTCGGTTGCACTTTGGGCAAGTACCTTCGTGAAAACCTAGAAAATAGGTACCATGTGTAAATAAACACCATTTACCATCTCTTAAGAACCCTTTTCATCCTTTCATAATAAATTATATTCATCTATTTATTCATCTTTCTTCCATGCATCGACATTCCTAGCATGGCTTGGTGTTTGACTAGTGTCCATGACTATCAATACTACTTGCCATTGTCTTAAGGTTAGCTTATCTAGCTCATAATAAAGTAGTCTAACTTATGGCCAAGGGCATCTTCCTGAACCTAGTCATTAGTTTGGATTCTTGTATATCACCTAAATGATTCAAAATTCCAAAAACATCCAAAACATGTTCAAAATATCAAAAACATCTAGATTATGTTCAAAACTCCAAAAAAAATCCAAATAGTATATAAATAGCAAAACAAACTAAAAAAATGTTGAAAGAACAAAAACAACCTCAAAATTTAAAAAAAAAGTAAAAAAAAAAATTCAAATTTTTTTCCAAAAAGAAAATAAATCACCCATTGGCCACTCATCCATCCAAAATAAATTTGTCATCCATAATAAACCTATCATCACTCTCATCTTTGAGAAAACAAACAAAAGCAAATATATCAATCATCAAAACACAAATTTGTTAAAATACTATCATTGATCATTGTCAAAAACCTATCAACTATCTCTCATGTCAATGACCTAAAAAGTCATCTAAGAAAATGTCCAATGAATGCCTTAACAGATATATCTTTCCTACAATAGGCACCATTTTGGATATTACCTAAAACAATTCTCTCTGGCAAGAGATATGATGACATTGTTGTGTTTCGTCAGTCTATATTTTATTTTGTTTTTATATTTTTGTCTCTTTCCATCGCTCACTTGAAACTACCTTGATCTTTAATATCTTGGTGTGTCTAGAGGGGTACATAATGGGGTATAGTCATTGCTTTCGTCTACTATATTTGTTGTATGTTCTTGTAATACAACCTTGGCAAATACTTGCCTTGTGTGTGTAGGGATATTCTTGAGCAATACAATGACTTGTACATATTATGTTCGTTATACCTTTTGTGTATGTGTCTACTTGCTTTGATGGCTTCATTCTCTAACATGATCAAATAAGGTTTTTGTATGTCAGGTATAAACGAGAATACTCTTATCTATTTGCAGAGTCAAATTCCATGCAATAGATACAACATAACCCTAGTTATTCATACCTTGGTGCATCATGTCTACTTGCTATATCAAAATAAGGATTGGTTTATATTATTCAGCACATGATCTATAAATCAAAAGAAAATCATCTCTCATCACATATCCAATAAAATCTTGAAATCCATCTAATAATTATGGATTTATTGGTACTTCATCAACATCGTTCATTCTTCTATTTCTATTCTATTCTATCTAATCATCCATTCTTCTATTCTGTGTTATCATAGTAACATTTCTATCCAAGTATCATGGCATATTACACAAAAATATGAATCACATCCTGCATCCATAAACTGTTAATAACAACTCATAACATCCATCCTGCATGATAATCATATATCACATCAAAATACAAAAAAGTAAATACCATACAAAAGCATCCATCATCAAGTATCATAAGCATACATCCATATATCATGCACATCCATATATTGTGTACATCCATATATCATATGCATCAATAATAAAATATACATCATAACATCATAATCATAATTGCACCAAAAAGGATCATCTCATATATCATAGTAAGAAATAAATGTCATGATATAAAACATATAATACATTGATTGTGTGATACAAGATATATACATAAAAAATACATATACAAGAGGCCATCCATAGCTAATGAATGTATACATATCGTAATCTATCTACATCGTGAATCTGTACATCAAAATATAAATATAAAGACATATCAATGAGCTACATTGAGCTCCCCCTCTCCCATCTATAAGGAGGTTGTGGTGGACCCATTTGTTGAGGTGGACCCTATGACTATTGGCCCTGCCCTTGTGATCCCTAAGGCTATGAAACCTGATGCCATGAATGGACCTAAGAAGGCCTGCTCATTGATCCTTCATTTGAACCAATAGGTCCTACTGTACTCCTCTAGGAGAACCTAGGTTGTCTCTTGTGAGCAGGGACTCCAATATCATATAGATTCCTATAATAGGTAGCCAAAGTATTTGAAATATATTCAACCACTACTTATGAGTGGAATCATTTGATCACCCACCTCTACTCAACTTGGAGAACCATAACTGACCTAAGGTTGAATCGAACTTGCTATTTGACCAATGGTTAATCATATTGAAAGCTCTTACTTAAACACATTGATTCCCTAAGTCAAAACTCAACTAAGTTGATTAGTTATTACTAACTTCGAACACCCAAGAACTACATCACATAATTACCTGGGTCTTGGCTACTACTACAAGTTCAAAGCTTACCAAAACTCATGAGAGTAACTACTCTCATAAATAAACTTTTGGTAAAAATTGACAACAAAAGATGATAATTTGACCTTCCTGGTCTTACTATAGTATATAGACATCATATACAAAATACCCCATTTGACGGGTGTTTTCCCATTGAAGTACATAACTTGTCTTTAGGGTTTAGTCTTTCTAGACAATTAGTATGGTCTTGCTTTTTAAAGATTTTCCATTTTAAATTACAAACTTTTTCAATAAAATGACAAGGATAAGATTACCAATTGAATAGTTGACATAATGTTTAGGTTAAGCCATCTTTAAATAAGGTCTATCATTGATCGTACTTTGGAATCTTCTAAAAATCTCTTCAGATATCAACCAGCTAATCTTTGCTTCATAATACAAACAAAAAATTCATGGTTTAACTTTTGTCCATCAAAGGTTTCTTTAATGTAATTTTATTTATGTACAAATTATTTGAATTCTATCCAAAAGCTTACCAACTAGAAAGAAAAGAAACAATTTTCTTTCAAGAATAGAGAAAGACTCTCATTGTATAAGTGGCAGATTCTAGCTCTTTACACAACTATGTCTTGCAAAAGAAAGAGTTTAATAGCATGATTTACCCATAATTGGTTTAAAAAAATTACCCATTTCCAATGAACCCTAGAGGTTTCTATTTCTACTGAAAAGATAAGAACTAGTAATTGCACCTTCGTGTGCAATGGGTATGCCGAAGATTTGGGGAGATGAATATTTTAATTGCATATATAATTTATTGTCACTTCATTTTAATTAAGAGAATATGATTTTGAACTACAAATTCAATGGTGCAGCCACATCTGCTATACAAATTTGACATTCAAGAACCAGTATAATATGTATTTTTTGCAAAGGAAAATAAGCAATAAAATGACTGAAATTTTTGAAGAAATATTTATTGTATAATTCAAAAGGTCTGTTAAAAACAATGTAATGAGATTAACAAATGAAGATGATATGATATGTATAGTAGGTATTGGAAGAATAGGTCTAGCAACCATTGAATTTGCATCTTCAGTAGTAGCTGGTTTACATTCAATAGTAAAAAATGTTGTGAGGAAAACTGTCAGCAGAATAGCATCAAGTAGAAGGTAAATAAATGCCTTCATTTAGCAGATAACAACAAAACTGTAATAATGAAATTAAACACAACAAAACTGATGTGAACATAATATTAATGGCAACCATTGCATTTACAGTTGCTGTACATTTAATAGTAAAAGATGTTGGCAGGAAAGCTTAACAGAACTGTAATAATAAAATAAAACTTAAGAAAAGTGGTAAAGCCACAAATGTTGTCTGCATTAAAATTTTGTCAAATGGTGAAAATGCCTCTTCTATGCTTCCACATTTCACATACATGTCCACCAGGGCAGTTGCAACTACAACAAATGATAAAATTCCTCTTTTCTTTGAGGCATTATGTCAAATAGTTTACGTGCCTTTTCTATTCTTCCACACTTTGCATACATGTCTACTAGTGCATTACCAACTATAAGATTAGGAAAAAATCCTCATTCCATAGCTCCCATTTTGGTAGAGGAAAATTACATTTTCTTGAAAGTTTGTAAAGCCTTTTCAACAAATCCATTTTGTACATATCCCACAATCATGAGCTCTCTCTCCCTCGACGGTGCTGTGCAAACAGTAAATGAAAAACAACTTAAATGTATAGACTCTGAAAAAAAAATGACTGAAATAATGGCAAGTGAGTTACCTTAAGATTCATCACACATTTTGTCGAATTATCAAGGATTGCAAAGAGGAAAATAGGGAGAGTTTGTAGGAAAAATATTCATGGTAGTCTTGAAAGGAGACTCCTAATATAGTGTAGGTGAGCTGAAAATGAGCAGCATAAAGAGTTTCGTAAAAGAGTAGCTTTGAAGGAAAACATGCTACACATGTATCTTTTAATATAAACTATAATAAAGATATGTATTTTTTAGCATTGACATATGAAAACTATCACACAAATGGGGAAGATAGGCATGGCGACAGGATACAAAGAAAATGATAAGTAAACTATGATACCACAAAACATAGAGGTCTATTAATTGTAGAAAAAACCTTAAGAAATCAATCATTGTTATATGCAGTTTGTATTCCACAGAGATCTAGCTTGCATGAAAAGATTTGGTGCATTAAAAAGTGCTTCCATTCCATCAAAAATTGGATCCCTGCCAAAAACCAGATGTCTTTAGTTTCTTGATTGTAGATTTTGTAATATAAACCATTTTTAATTTATGTTAAACATTTGTGAATTGACAATTGAAACTGAAAGGAGTAAAGAATTTTATAACCAACCTATAATTTCTTGTTCAAAAGTTTTTGAGAATGTCAAGTGATTGAAGTTGATAGTGTTGACAATCGAGCCTCCTCTTTCACCCTTCATGCAATGTAAGGGTTGTGTTGCATTCATGTGTATCTATGGAATGTGAATGAAGGGTGGATATGAAGACCTCCAAGATGAGGGACTCTGGAAATTGTTGTGAATATCAACCCTTGTCGGTCAATGTTGCCAATGTCAATGGTGGCCCTTTCAAGTGTAAGGCCCTATGACTTGTGGATGGTTAAGGCCCAAGCCATTTTTAGTGGAATTTGTCACTGCCCACCATGACTCAAAGGGGTAATAGGGACATCTGTTCGATTGTTTGGATCCCAAGAAGGCCCTATGTAATGCTTGAAGCGAACAACAAACAAGGGGAGTTGTGGTGGTTTTTTGCTCTCCTTGTAGATAATAAAAATATCCCACCCACTAAATTCATTGCAAATTTGGAGATATTTCCATTTTTAAAAATTAAAACCAAATTTCAATTTCCAAGTAGAATTTCATGCATTTTAAATAAAAATTCTTCTTATTAAAAAGAATTCAAAATTTTGTAAATAAATTCTTTTACATATTTATATTCAAAAAGTGCAATTTGAAGTATATTTTCATTTTTCTAATTTAGATCAAAATATCCAATAATGCCAACACAACTAACTTAATTCAATTTATCCCCATTAATTTAATTAGTCAATAAAATAAATCTAATCCCAGATTAGATTATTTTATTAATTAAATTAAATTAATCAATAAATAACTACATTTTCAACATTGCATCCAACTATATTTAATCATCATTTTAACTACACAAGCCATTTAATAACCTTTATAATTTGAAATTAAATAAAACCCAAGGTGAAATGGACAACATTAAAACGACTAAAACCGTAGACACACTATGAATAGGGTGATGACTTGACACGGAAAACCTAGCTACTATATCCCAATCAATTACCGTTGGTCAATGGACATGCTCAAACCTGTGAAATCAGGTGGAGTTGGTGTCCTGTACCTGTCAACCTGTGAACAAAGAGTATATCAAACATGCATATATACATAATATGATCAAACACACCGTGAAGAGGAAATCTCAGAATCGTAGGGCGCTCGCAAGCGAGTGATACAATCCCGTCCCCTTCACCAATGCAAAATTAGTAACTGATGACTCTAACATCAATAATATAATCAAAAGCATAAAGCATCATTAATTCAAATATCTGCTAAATTAATCCAATTGATGAGGCCTGCATCAGTCCATAGATTACAACTTAGCATCACCTTTTGGTTGACACATAATAGGATCATAGGTTCGAGTTGTTCATCGTCTGGATTTAAGTGTGATGAGCTCCCTGTTTGCTCTGCAATGGATAAGGCAATGGGATGTGCCAAAGACAACAACATACGCTTATTATGGAGTGACACCATTTCATTGGTTGCAAAAAGATGTATGGACGATAAGAAAGGACTTTGTTCTGTGGCCGTTAGTGTTGAGCTTGAACGTGACATTAGTAGTTGCCAATCTGCAATTGTAGGTTGAGCCTTCCTTAAATTGCACAAGAGTTGACGAAATAGAATTTGAGTGGGATCTTCTCCCCTCTGACAAAACATTTTGGTAAGTGTAATCACTGTTTCGATGCTACGCCATAGTGTGCCACCATAGGAAGAAGAAGAGTACATAGGAATGTCCTTGACTGGCGGTAGTTGGCCCAAGTCTCCAAAGAGCAGGATGGAACAACCTCCAAACAAAGTGTGGTTATATGAAGGGAAGGCTTCGTGCAAGAAAATGTCAATACATTCTAGCAGCCTTGGACCGATGAAGCTCATTTCGTCTATCAAGATGTAGCGAACAAAGTACATTTTTTCTTGGAAGTTTGCTAGCATTTGGCCCTGCAAGGGAGCCATCTCTTTGATGGGAATGTGAAGTGCGGAATGTATTGTTGTTGCTCCAATGTTGAATGCTGCAACACTTGTAGGTGCAAGAAGTAGGAGAGAAGTTTGACCGTTTGGAGCTGAACCATTGAGTGCAGACATGATTTTTTTGATGAGGTGTGACTTTTCGGTGCCTGCAGTTCCTTGAACAATTATTCTTAGTGGTGGTTGGTAAGTGTTGGAAGATAGGTGTGACAACACTAAATCCAATGTTTTTTGTTGTTCGAATGAAAGGGCATGCGTGGTGTCTACATTAGGTGGGTGGGGGACTTGAAATGCTTTGCGGTTAGACTCTACAAAGCTAGTAGCCAAGCTGTGATGTTGTGGATTTATGGAAGGAGTCTCCCAATCATGATTAAGGTCTATTTCACGACCACGCAACATGTCAATTTCAACAAGCTAGATTGGATGGCCTGGGTGTACACTTAACAGAACTTGTCATTCAGATTGGTTGGCGGATGTTTTTGGTGCAATGCTTTGCACATGCCATGGATGGTAGCTGCATGCCAGCCTCTCCCAGTTAGCAACAATTTCAGCTGTGGATGATCCACAGTCGTATGCAATGTTACAAATTGGTTTGTAGAGAAGCAATTCACTCCAACAAAAGTCGTGAAATTGTGGGTCATCCCTTGTAGGAATGCTTGTGAAGCGTGGAGATACTCGAACAATAGCGTTTTTGGCACGCTCTTTCCACTGGTACTTTTTACGAGTTGCTTTGAAGCTCCATTTTTGCGTGACCTCAATCAGTGCCAATGTCTCCATACAAGCAGGATGGGCCAAGTATGCATCAATGTAGTCTGTGTTTGTTGATGTGGATGTGGGTGAGAGTGGAATGCGTTGATAGTGTTTTTGGTTTACATTTAAAGAAACAAACATTCTACTGGACAAGCAAAGGGGTAGTTTTAGTAAAAGGTGGCAACTTTCTTGGGCACTTATATCACGGTCAACAACGTTATCAACAAGCATTTTTCTAAAAGCTATAGGAGCTGGCTTGTCAGGATCTAAGCTAGTCGAAATATGATAAAGCATTGCATGATATGTTTCAGATTTGGTTTCTGCTTTTGCTGCATACTTTGCTATATATTTGAGCATTGCATCTATTGAGAGAACGGGTTGGCAATCTACATTTGCTCACCAAATAGAGAGGATTGTGGGGTTGTGAAGGTTCAAATGGTCGTCATTGTGAGCAGGGGTGTGCTTTGGTAGGCCACTCTCAATTGAAAGGGTTGAGGTATCTTGGATGGGCCAAGGGGCTTTGTAGCAGCATTGAAGGGTGGCTCCTTTTTTTTCACAAGCATGTGTTCAAGGTACAACGTGTATGGCGTTGAACACAGTTGAGCAGTTCATTGTAGTCATGTGAAGGGTTCGACAACATAATCATTCTTGTGTCCATTAAGTAGGGGTTGTCAAAGGTAGATTGTTGAACCCTATCATTTGAAATTGGATGGTGGTACGGGTTCCATGCGGAGACATATTTGTCAATGTAGTTGAGTGCATTTTGTACTGATGCAAGATTATTCCATTGTAGTTTAGCAATATCAGGTGCTTGTTTGAGCCAAACAAAGCCATGGACATGTGCAGATCCTCAGTGTTGCCATTCATACCTGGAGAGTGGAGATCTTAGTAAGCAATTGGTGTATGGAAAAGATTTTAAAAAAAAAATGTGAAATATGTTTACCTATACCAGTAGTTAGTTGTGCAGAGAATCTTTTCCAAAACCTCTTCACAAAAAGTAGTGAATTTGTGATGCATGTATAGTGCAGAGAGGTGTGGGTTTTGCACTATATTTTGGATCCTCCATTGAGATGCAGCTGTAGGATTTGTTGGTGCGGTAGACGACATGACATTGTGTAGGTCAGGCCATTTAGTATCTGCTGCACTGAGGGTAAAGAGTAGAGTTAGGCAACCAACCTGAATAACCATGTCAGATAGATCCCCCCTACAATGAATCCAAAAGGGGTGTGTGCCACGTATAATTGAACCAAACCACATAACCTGGTCTGCAAGCTTGTCGTCAGGAAGGTCCTTCAATATTTGTCGCAGGGCAAGTATTGTTGTTGGTAGGCTACATTCCAATTGTTTTTGAACAAAAATAGAAGCTGTGGACTGGCTTTGATGGTGCATAAGATTATTAAGTATGAAGTATCTAAATCATGGGTGTTGGCCAAACCTATTATCATGGTATCTCAGAAGGTGGAGAGCATATTCATGTAACTTGAACTCTTTCATATTTTGTTGGTTGAATGTAGTTGTTCCCTTTGGAAACAATGTGGGGAATGCCATAACAAATAATCCATCAGTGGTGTATTCATTGATGGGCGTTAAAGAAACTGGTGGCCAATCAACAATAGGAGTTGGGCGTCCTTCCCCTAATTGCAACAAGGCTCGTAATTCTTCCACTTCTGTACGTGCATGGGGAAGATTGGCCAAAAACAATGTTGTTGCTTGCACATTCTCTTCAAATTGCTCTTCATTTGTATTATCTATTTCCATCAAACTTACATTAGAGGGATCTGAATTTGAGCTAGTTGCATGTAGAAGGTCTGAGATGTCAGTGGAGTCAATAGGCAAGCATAAGAGAGATGCCTCATCTAACTATACATCTTTGTAGTAAGGGTCATTACAAATTTTATATTGTAAAGCCTCGTGAACACGTGTTCTGCAAACATAGAAGCTATACTGCTGGGAAGGAACATTTTTTTTGTTAACTATGAGTATATCAAGGTCATGTATATGTCGTGGTAAATAAGTTGCAATTATAGTAATATCCTGAGGAAAACAAATAGTGTGGCCACTATATTTTAATTGGCCCCCTCTTGCATAAGTAACTTGGAGTACAGGGCTGACACGTGCTATAAGCATCTCCTCGATTTGAGTAATGAGTTGCAAACATGCAGGCTGCTCACCAGGGTCCATGTTGTTCCACTTTGAGAAGCGATTGCCATTTTTTTCTAAAATGCACCTTGAACAAGCAATACTACCATTGAATTGCCTAGTTTTTATTCTCGGATATCGTTCCATGCATACTTGGCATGTTGAGAAGTTTGATAGGCTGTCCAACTTTGAACGGAATGAATTTCTAGCAGTGTAATAGTTTGGAGGAAATAGTGGAGGATGTTGGGTTTGGGAGGGGGAGTTGGGTTGTAATATAGAATGCATATGGATGTGGGTAATTGTAACGGAGAGGGATTAATGGAAAGAGAGGGTGTGGATGTGGAAGCTCCTGCATGGAGGTTGTGACGGTTTGCTCATCTCCCTCTATTAAAGGAATCCTTATTTGCATGGTACCTTAATCGTTCCAGATGGTTACGATGAGAACGCTTTGCTTGCAAAATTTCTGCTTGATTTTCCATGACAAGGATTGCTGGGGAACAAAGCAAAGCAATATTAATATTTAGAAGAATTTATTGGAGATAACTTTGGAGTGTGACATTAACTTCTCACATAGGCAAAAATAATTAAACTTTTAAAAAATATATGGGTGAGTGAGGGTGGTTGTGTTTAAACTTTGTGTTGTTGATCTTAACAGAAGCTGTATTATGTACTAAAAAAAGATATAGGAAATGGTTTTGTAGTAAAAAGGCCTAATAAATGATATATGAATCACAAGTGAATGTCTTGGAAATAATTTTATACTGGATGCATTTTGGGTTACGAACAAAGCCATTACAATTCATTTGAGCAAAATATCTACCGCATCATAGAAAGGTTGCATTTAAACAAGTTTTTGAGTAGTATTTAATGTTTGGTATCAAACATATAATCCCTCGTTGAGTTGCTACAATCTTGAATTAGAGATGGCAATACTATTTGATCTCACCTACATAAGGATATTATAATTTTTAGTTTTAATCTTAGTAACCAAATACAAATTTTGACAAGGAAAATTAAAAGCAAAAATTTTACAGATTGTTGAAAAAGAAAAGAATCCATTGAATTTCTGAAAACTATATTTTTGACTAATTTCTGCAATCTTGAATTAGAGATGGCAATACTGTTTGATCTTCACCAAGATAAGGATATTATAATTTTCAGTTTTAATCTTAGTAACCAAATACAAATGTTGACAAGGAAAATTAAAAGCAAAATTTTTATAGATTGTTGAAAAAGAAAAGAATCCATTGAACTTTTGAAAACTGTATTTCTGACTAATTTCTTGTAAAAATTTCTGAATTTTTTCAGTAAGCAAAGTTTTGGTACAAGCAAAATGTGTTCATGGTAAATTAATCTAGTGGGCAGCCTATGATCATGAGTTTATAATGCCCATTGAGAGACACATTTGCCAGACAAACTATAAGTGGATGCTTCGCTGTTTTGAAGGAATCAATTCTCCATTGAGACCTTTGTTGCACAAATGAAATCATTTCCTAAATAACCTACCAGTTGATCTCATATACTAATTTTGTTTTAAATCTAAATTTGCAATTACTTGTTTGAGATGAGCATCTGGTGTGTGCACATATTAGCACCTGTTATGATTAGTGTGCCTTGTGAGATTTGTGTGTTAGCCATGGATGTGGGAATTTGTGAGTTTGCAAGCAGTAGGAAGAGGAACTGGGAAGAATCATTATATTGTAGCCTTTGCCCAGCCAGGAGAGTCAATATAAAAGTAGATCATTTTAGAATTACTATTATTATTATCATTTTAACAGGAAAATCTTCATAAAGAAATTTTCATGTAAAAATTTCATGTTATTTGCAATTAATTTGGTTAATGCCTTCCAATCATTTCTAGTGTTACAATGATTTCTGAAGTGTGACAAGCACATTAGTTAGACACCAGTTTCCTCTTTTCATTACAAAAAATTTACAAGCAAAACTATAAATGGGGCAACCTATGTTCGTGGGTTTATTATGCCCAATCACAGTTATATCTTCCAGCCAAACTATAAGTGGATGCTTAGTTGTTTTGAAGGTATCAATTCTTCATTGAGACCATGTTTGCACAAACAACATCATTTCCTAAATTGATCTCATATATTAATTTTGTTTTAAATCTAAATTTGCATCACTCGTTTGAGATGAGCATCAAGTGCTCAAATCAAAAACAAAAATGCCTAAAGAGAATCTGACTAAAACAAAAGATCAGGAGCCCATAAACTTTGGGACATATTTTGTCTGCTATAGTTTTTCTGAACTCTCAATAAATGGGAATTTGTACCTATAAAAAGCAGGAAAAAATAATCCCTATTTGTTATCACCATTATTCTAATTATAAAACACATTGGTTGAGCGGCGAAAGTGAATCCAAAGGGTTCTCCAAAGCTAGAAAGATTCCTTTGTTGTTGTTTTGGGGCAATTTAGATCATTGCATTGAATTCTAATCTAGCATTAGAAGGGTTCCTAGTTCCCATTACATTTCACTCATTACAACAACAAAGCAAAAGGGGAACGAGCCAAATGCTCAATATCAAATGGGCTTTGTTTTAATAGCATACAGAACCACACAGTTGTCCAATTTCAAATAGGCTTGTTTTTTAACTGCACACAGATTGGCCTCTGCTCACTTGGTCCATTTGTTTAGGATTATTTTGTTGTTTTGGATCAAATGTTAAATCTGATGAAAAATCAAGAATATCAGATTATCTATTGATGATCACATAATAGTTTGTTGCTTGCCGTGTTTCCCATTGCCAAATGCTCCTTTAATTCCAAAGAGACAGTAAAAAATCTTCCACAATTGAGCTGCTGCACTCTCAATTAAAATAATTAATTACATAAATCAGTAATGAATCTTCAAAGGGTTAGTTGCTCCATTTTCTAAATACTATGACACATAAGAGGGAGTGGAATAAGAAATGTGGGCCAGATAAAATAGAAAGGGAAAATTAATAAAAATAAGATATATAATATTTGTATAGAAAAGTTAGGAAGGGATCTGTCATACCATGTTCCCAGCACATGGTTTTCTGACCTTAATCAACCGCCAGCGCCCATTAGATTTAAAAAAGCATCACACCAAAGCTTCTTCTACAGATTGAAAGGGTAAGCTTTCTGGGTAGTACTTTTGATAATCCTGTTCTAAAAATATCATTCCTAGGTTTCACCCAGTAAAGCATTGCTTTGCAGTGTGTAAACGGGAGGAATTTGCAGTTGAAGGGTACATGATATTGTAGTGCATGTTTGGAGTACTGGTAGATTGTAATATTGTCTACACATTCACCTTGTTCATAGAGACTTTTACTATATAAAAGGGTATCTGTGAACAAGTTGAATGTGTTGCTGTTACATTCCAGAGCACTGCAGGATGTTGAACAGAATCACATATTCTTCAAACTCTGTTACAGAACAAAGAAACTATGGCTGACAAAGGTATGTTGTTTGTTTCATTCTGTTAATTATTTCTGTTATTTGGGTATTTAGAAGAGCTATAACATTGTCCCCATGGATAGGGTCTACTTCACTTTAGCTGTCAATGCTAACTACTGTAGCTTCAAAATTTCTAGGTGTACGTGGTAGCAATAAAGCCTGCTATTTTATTCAACATATGCCCAGAAAGCACTTACAAGGAAACTGTGGCAGATAGTTTTTTTTTGTAATTGTAAATATATTATTTGTTTCCTTCTATTTTGAACTGCATAACCATCCTTAAAATTGCAATTACTAACAATTATAACTTATGATTTATTACTAACCCTAAAATTCAAAACTGTGCATCTATTAATTTAGGGTATAACCTGTCTGATGTTCTTCCATTTTATTATCAAATTTTATGTGATATCATTACTATGCGTTTGTTGGATTTTGTGTTGGAACTATAATTACATTAATCTGATCCCTTACAGCCATACTGTGGTTATCATTTTGACCTGTTTTAGATATTTTAGTGCTCATTGCTTTTTACCAGTGCCGATAAAGAATTTTTTCCATCAGTACTCATTCGATTTGTTTGTGCCTAGTGCTGATCCAATTTACAACTCAACTACAACTCATGTTGCCCTTGAATATTATCTCCAATATACAGTGACAGTTCTAATTTCTGCGTAAGAAATTATTTCTACCATGGTTATTAATTTTTATTGATAGTTGCATTCCATATATTAATTTACTTCAGAATATTGTCTAACAACTTTTTTCTTATGTTGTATGTTGAAGATAAAACAAGTGCCTTACATAAACTCCTCTGTTTCTGTAGTCCCATTATTGCTTCTCTGGTTCAGGCGTACAAGATGAGGACTGCAATGTAGCACAAGTTGCATATTTTGACAATTTCCTTTCTAGGATACTGGTCTTATAGGATGTAAAAGCACATAGGTTTTTTCAATGACTTTTGGCATACCATAATCACAGATTTTAGTTGCAGAGTTGTAGAAGACAGATTTTGTTAACTGTGTATTAATTGTGTAAAACCTCCATTGAAGAAGATAATTGATTTTCATCACCTAAAGTGAGTTCCAACTTTTTTATGCATAAATCACATACATGCCCCAATCATTTTCTCCTTTCTCCTTCAATTCCTCTACCCTTTCCCCTCCCTCGAACACAAAACCAAATCCTTTCTAGCGGCCATCATTTGCAACATTGAGACACTCTCACTCAAAACAACTAACCTACCATGCTTAATCATCTTATTTTTGCATTGGTTTATCAGATATCCTTAATAGTAGATAAACGAGTTGAAGCCACAACTAACCTACCATGCTTATTTTTGCATTTTTCATACTTCTCTATTCTTTTGGCATGGTTTCTTATTTGCACAGTTCATCCTGCTGATACTTGTATTGAGCCCTGTGATGAGTGTGGCGATGTAAGGTTTGTTTCATGCCCTAATCGCGATGGAAGCCACAAGATTTTTAGAGGGAAATTTGATTGGCAGTGAGGTGTTTGCGGTGTAATGAAAATGGTCTCATAAGGTGCCCTGTACGCTATTCCTGAGAAAAAGTCTTTTGTTAAAGCTTCCTTCCTTCCTTGGCAGTGTAGCTATATGCTATTGCACTTGAGGGACTGGACCAGGTCTACCACTCAAATTTCATGGGATATTTGGCATTGAATGATATCTCTTCCATTTATTTATTTATTATTATTTTTTTTAATGTTACATTGTTACATAGTGACAATTATGTATATTTAGTTTTGCCTCCTTTATTTTTTTTTCTCACATTACTTGGGCGTCTCAAGGAGTGATGCCATGGCCTTCAACCAGGGAAATATTTCATATGCCTGTGACGAAGATATGCATATATATAGGTTTTTCTTTGTGATTCTATTATGTTATTAGCTGATAGGCTATATATGGTGTGAGGTTTCGGCGGAAACCTGTCTCACGCTCCGTCAAACCATTTTACTAGGTTGTTTGAACACTTTCCAGTAAACTTTATGGTAGTAAATCAAATTTTATGGCTCCAATTAATATGCCCGACCAACTGAGAGAGTCATGAAATCAAATGCATGGATATTAATAAACTGCATCATAACTGCACAAAATCCTTTTTGGAAGATTTTGTTTCGTGCTACAAGTGCTTTTGTTCACGTTCAGCTAGCAATTACATTTATGGTTTTTTCACCGCCTTAGACTATCAATATTTTACCTATTTTCACCGCCTCAACTTCTCTACAAATAGACTTCATGCTGTAACAGAAAAAAAAGACCAAACAGTTTGCTATATTTAAGAATAATAACAAATTGCGCCAGTGGAAGCCGTGGAGGAGATTGGCGAGGCCCAGCTGAACCACTTTGAGACTGAGACTAGCGTTCACATCCTTCTGCCTGACTCGAAAGGCAACAACTCGTAATCTCCCTTCACATCCAAACTACTACTGCGAAACCTCTTTGGCCTGAAGGCAACAACTCGTAATCTCCCTTCACGTCCAAACTGCTACTGCGAAACCTCTCTGGCCTGAATTCCTTGGGCATTTCCCACAGTCTTTCATCTTTTTCGATTGTCCACACATTCACGAATGCTCTGTTGTTGGCGGGGATGTCGTACCCTCCAATTTTAGAGTGGCGAGTGGAAAGATGAGGAACCAGCATGGGGGCCATCGGATGCAGCCTCATTGTTTCTTTCACTATCCCCTGCAGGTATTCTAGCTCACCAATGTCTTTCTCTTGCACCCATCTTTCTTTCCCCACTATTCTGTCCATTTCTTCGTTCGTCTTTGCCAGATTCTCAAGCATTTTAAGAATTTCTCCCAGCGCCCATTCCACAAATGTAGTAGAGCTCTTTGTTCCGTCAGCTATCATGTCCTGTAGACCCAATAACACATCTTTCATGTCCTAGAGCTGTATAATTTATTTACCTAAGTGGAGGCCTTGATTTTGTTCCTAGTAAGGTTGTTGGCAGGATCATCAGTTTGTTGCAGCAAAATGTCAACCATATTGGCCGGCACTCAATTCCGCACCCAAAGAACCAAATTTTCATCGCCCCTGGTTTCTTTGTCAGAACAAGCCTTCTCATAGTCCGAAAAAATAAACAATAGCTATCTGTAGCTTTCAAGAAAAAGAAATGCATGCATCTTCCAGCTGTCTGTTAAATGTGGTTCCATTTGTTATAAATTAATTACATTGGATTTATCAATGTCTTCTACCCAGCGCTTTATTACCACAAGATAATTCATATTTATCTCTACTTTATATAACATTTGATTTTTTTATTGTTTGTTTTTTGCTGCATTATTTTTATTTCAAATAAAATAAATTGAAACAACAGAGGCCTTAGCAGTAGAGATTATATCTTTGAATTACATATTGTTAGCTATCTTATTGGGCAACATTCTTTATAATTAAGATGAACAGGTATATTATTTAGCCTTTTTGATTCTAGTGATCCACAGGTCGAGAGTGGTAGCTAAAAACATTTTGAATTAGAGGCTGTCATTTTACATAGCTCAATTGTTTGATTTTCTTTCATAGCTTAATTGTTCATGTTAAATTTATCACATATTACATTTGGTTTTTGTTCCTAGATTTCAGCCTGATTTTGGTGAATAGGGGTGAAATCCATTGAATGCGAAAGATGTATAGTCTTAGTTTGCCTAGTGTTTACAGTTAAAATTGTGAAGAAAATATTACATTTTATTTCGTACGTTTTTTTTGTAACTTTGTGAAGTACTATAATTTTATGTAATTTCAAATTAATTACTCATCATTGAATTTAAGGATACAAATTTTTTGAAATTTATTTTGTTGATTTATTTATAAATTATAGGTTTTTAAGAGTTTATTTTGCTGGTTTGTTTCTTATTTATCAAATGATCAATAATTTTGCATCATTAAAATCAAAAATTTTATTCAGTATGATTTTTAATATAAAGTGGGGAAAACTGTAATAATTTATTTACAATTTGAATTTTAATATTTAACCTTCTTCATTGATAGTTTAATATTTGCACATTTCAGTAGATTTTTTCATATTGCAGAATTTTGTAATAAATTGTGCTATATTATGCTTTTCATTTTTTATTTTTCCTACATTTGAATTATAAACATATACATTTTGATGCATTGTTTTGTATTTTATTTGTTTACTTTGTATTGCATATTTTAATATAATTTTATATTTGCATATTTCAATTTTGTATCATATTTAAATATGATTGGTTTGTGACTATATCTTTCAATTTTGACTTGTCCACTACTTTTTTAATTGTTCAACAAAATATATCCTCACTTTTTAGGCCAAACATTTGTTTAAAAAATTCTTATGTATGTATTTCAAATTTCTACAAACTTATATAAACACTATGAGAAAACTTCACTCTTTTTTTTTTTTAATTTTTTTTTTTAAATTTTGTTGATCATTGAATGCTCTTCCGTAGTCAAATATAGATTGACCTAATTATAATTAATTGTAACTAGAATATAGAAATTTCACATTTTGAAAAAAAAAAAATTAAGGATATGATAATATGAGTTGATTTACTTCAATTATAATTTTAATGTTCAATTTTATAACTATTTAAGTTATAATGCAAACAAGATTGTATATATTTTACACTACACTTCTTTTCCATGTTTGCTTCTATATATTTTTCTATTGGCATAACCCTTGCACCCCTCCGATGCAAGTGCTAGTATATATATAGTGTGTGTTTGTTTTAGTTCTCAAATTTTACTTTGTTTTTTTTTAATATATATATATATATATATATATATATACATACAGACAGAATAGATTGTTTTGCCACATTTCTAATACATATTTGAGTACACCAAGTTTAGCTGGTTAAATTTATTTGCTCTCGATTTGCTGCAACAACGTATCAAGTGGAACTAATGCATTTCATATATTTGTATAAATATTTAATTTGAAGGATTTAAAAAAAGTTTCTGTACGAATTTATCACAGAAAGCTAACCCAACACAGGAAATACATATATTTTGCCCAGATTCTCAAATAGCCAACCTGCCCAAGTAAATAAATAAATAAATATAATCCCATTGTCGGCACAATATAAATGTATCACTATGATTTAAGTTGGGAGTTCGTAAAATTGATTTAACTGTAAATTTTTCTAAAGTGTACTCCCTCTTATAAAATGCATTGAGTTTAAGCCGGTAAAGATATTATTATTCCACGAGCACTAGCGTGAGTATGTATTAATATGGGTATGAATACAATTTATAAGTAAATAAAATATGAACTCCAATAAATACATATTAGTAATTTATAAATCATATTAAAAAAAAGTGAAACTAATAAGATGAAAATTACTATGCTAAAGAAGCAAAGAATAACGATAACTAATTTTCTTAATTACATGTGATCATATAATTTTCCATTGGATTTATTATAGAAAATTGTATTGAGAAAATTTAGTAAACCAACTTACAAAATGAAATTTAAGTTTTTTTTTCTTGGTAAAAAAAAAAAACTCCTATTAATTTTGTAAATTAGTAAATAAGTTTAGGAAAAAGAAGTGAAATAATATTTACATTTCATCCTTAAAATTCAGTTATG
The DNA here is from genome assembly GCA_007258455.2 of Sequoia sempervirens. NCBI lineage: Eukaryota > Viridiplantae > Streptophyta > Pinopsida > Cupressales > Cupressaceae > Sequoia > Sequoia sempervirens. The sequence goes on along the minus strand of VDFB02270651.1, from coordinate 216,656,106 downwards.
AAGTAAGTATTCTTAATGTTATGGTTATTGAAAGATTTATTATAGTATAATAGACAATATTATAGATCATAACAACTCAAACAATGATAATAATAATATTATTATGGTTAATAACAATATTATTAATTGAACTTTAAAAATAATAATAATAATGATATGTATAATGTAGATTGAAAATATTAAATAATAAAGTGGGAAAATAATATTAATATTTGATTTGATAATAATTATATTGTCAGTGTTAATTTGGGGTTATTTAGCAATATCGAAATGTAGTCATGTTAATTCAAATTAAGTTTAAAAAAAAAAAATTAGGGTTTTCTGCATGTAATTTTTCAGGCATGACACCTGGACCTAAGAGCTCAAGTGGTAGACCTAGACCTAAGAACTCTAAGATGTGAGGTCTGTTCCATGCCCTGATTGCGATGGAAGTCCCAAGATTTTCGGAGAAGAGGGAAATTTGATGGCAGTGAGGTGTTTAATCAGTCTCATAAGCTGCCCTATATGTTGCTCTTGATGAAAAGTCTTTTGTTAAATCTTCCTTCCTTCTTTGGCAGTGTAACTATGATATTGTTTATGCAGTCTAGCCTGCAATCTAAATCCTTAATTCTTAGGATCTGGCCGTAATTTGCATTTTACTTATTAGGATATTGGCCGTTCTTTTCGTTTTAATAAACATTCTCTCAAACCCACGTGAAAACCTTATTTTAAAGCTGCAGCTTGCCATATAGGTCAATACCAGCGAGGAAGAGTTCGGAGGGGCGGAAACCCTTGGCAGCAGGGGAAGCAGTAAAATACGGCAAAAAATATACCAGGAAAATTCAATAGAAGTAAACTCAAGAATTCCGGCACTTGTAAAGCTCACACAAAGCAACATAACTAACACTAATTGCTTACCAGTATTTTCGGTTGCTTCCATTCCAATTTCCAAATGTTGATCAAAGACGGATGTTTTTCTTATTTGCTGAAGGGATAAGCATCGGATGTGGCGTCAACGGAATTCCAGCTTGAGTTGGACGGGAATAAATCGAAATGATGCTTTTTCAATCAATGGCTGAAAGTGAATGAATGGTCGGGGCATCAATGGGAACACCCACAGAGGATGGTGGTGGGTGGAGGAGGCAAGAACGTAACCAACAACGTCTCAATCTTCCCTTCTATCTCCTTCAGACAGGGAGAGCTTGGGCCCGATTTCTGTGGGCGTAGGTCAATGAGGTTTGTGTCAGAAATGCTTGTGGCCAGAGGGCGACCAAGCAGTACCAGAGAGAAATACAAGGGAAAGGGAAGGGGAAGGGGAAGGTGAAGGGGAAGAATGGAAGCGGTATTCGAGGAGCTGCTAGAGGGGAAGAGAGGAGGAGTGGGATTGGGGGTATTTGGTGAGAGAGCTGGGGAACAAAGGGGAATGCGGTAAGGGCGTGCAGTGTTACGAGATCGCGACAGGTGTTTGAGCGGGCGAGGGTGCAAGGCTACGACACTACCGTCTGTGCCTTCTCTGATGGTAATGGTTGGATATAACAAAAAACTATATATAACATTCAATGGGCTCAGAATGAAAATGCCACTGTTCTTGCAGAGGGATTGCGTAATAGAGACGAACCAAAGAAAGAATTGCAGAGAAATCAAATAGGGCAAATGACTTACCTCTAGATTCTGCAAAGCTTGGAGATGATTGAAACGTCTGCAGCCATTCAGTTTCGGTCGACTTTTTACTGTCTTCAGGCCGTCCGCTTTTATGCCCTTTCTTTCACACACCCTGCAGGAGTGGAGAGGTCGCTTACATCGATATTGAACTACAGTAGCAAGAGAGAAGGCGGTTGCAATGCACAAGGACAGGGTACACCAACTCCCAGCCACATTAAATGCGCGAACTAGACAGTGTAAAAAATGAGAAGAAATAATGGACGGTAAAGATCTATTATAGATGGTCTTGCATCCTATTTTGACTGTCGATAGAGAAAATGAATCGGCAAACTTCATTGAGGGGATGCCTTTGGTGTAAAAATAGCTATTTCTGTCATTCTCATAGATTTGGTACATCTAAAAGACACCATCCAAAGCTTCTAAAAGCCACTTATAGAAATAATACTAATGGTACGATCAAGACTACTGAGAAATTTAAATTACAATTTCCTCATCTCACACAAATTGAGGAAATTCTCCTTGTAAAAAGGGCGGAAATGCTTCAGTTAAATTTGGATGATACCATCCATGACAACTAAGGCACCAATAAGAGAGACCAAAATCCCAGGCACAATGTTTTCCAAAGATCATAGTGGAAATTAATTGACTTTTTTACAATAAGACATAAGAATTCTATACTTAATTTCCACTCTTGGGGAAATATGAGATATTCAGAGAAATAATGGTGATGGTGAAAAGAAGAAAGCAGTAAATCAACTATATTTAATACCTCTCCCTGGTTTCCAAGAAATGGTGCCACAAAAGAGAACTCTAGTAGAAATAAATTCCCTGGATTCTTTTATTTTTCTGAAGAAGTCTTCCATACTACTAATTTTAATTGGTGAACATTGTTATTAACAACCCCTACACTAGAACTGATTTGTATAATGAAATATAGCTATGATTTGATGAATTTTTTCTACAGTTTTTTTGTATGAGTGGTTATAATTTTAATGGGTTACCCTTTTGTTGCAAAGTCCATACATAACTCATAATACAATTTCCAATGACTTTCTTATACCATTCTATGGAATTTGCACATATTTTGCTAGACAAAAGGCTACCCCTTACAATTTACGGAGTGTATGTCATGGTATAGGTCACGTCTCTATCTAAAAAGCCTGTCACCTAGGCATAAAGTCCTTGATCCGTTCATGGATATTGCATTAACACAACGACCACTCATTTTGTATGTATGGTTAGATCATAGTCATATATTTGACTGTAACTCTGTGTATGTTTCTATCGTTGGCATAAGGATGACTACTACCTCTTAATGTGTTGGTATGAGTTCCAACCTATACTTGTGATACCTTCGTGTGAGACCATCATTATTCTTTAATATAAGTTTGACCCTTCTATCTAGATGTCCTGCCATATTGCCACTGACAAGTTAAGAAAATCTTCCAGCATAATTTCTTTCCCAGCGTGAGAAGCACTGAGTTTCAATTGTAATTAAGTCTCATAGTTTTAGTAGATTTTTACTTTTGCAATTCATAATTAAGTTTCAATTGTCAATTCACAAATGTTTAAGATAAATTAAAAATGCTTTATATTACTATATCTACAATCAAGAAACTAAAGATGTATCTGGTTTTTGGTAGGGATCCAATTTTGGATGGAATGGAAGCACTTTTTTATGCACCAAATCTTTTCATGCAAGCTAGATCTTTGTGGAATACAAACCGTGTATGCCTATCATCCCCATTTGTGTACCGAGAGGAGGATCATTTTCATATGTAAATGCTGAAAAATACATATATTGATTATACTTTATATTAAAAGATACATACGTAGCATGTGTTGCTCTTTTACGAAACTCTTTATTCTGCTCATTTTCAGCTCACCTACACTTTATTAGGAGTCTCCTTTCAAGACTACCATGATGATTTTTCCTGCAAACTCTGCCTATTTTTCTCTTTGGCATCCTTGACAACTCGACACAATATGTGTTGAATCTTAAGGTAACTCACTTGCCAGTATTTCGGCCAATTTTTTATGAGAATCTCAATTTTCTTGTGTTTTATTTTACTATTACAGTTTTGTTAAATGAAGGTTTTATCTGTGGCTTTTTCAATATTAAATCCTACAGTAATACCTACTGTTATAGCTTTGTTGGCAACAACTTTTACTATTGAATGTATAGCACCTGTAAATGTAATGGTTGCCAGACCTTTCCTGCTAACTCAACTTGAGGTAACTCATTTGCCATTATTTCTATGAAATTTTTTATGTGAATCTTTGCATGGCCAGATCAGTTTTGTTGTGTTTTATTTCATTATTACAGTTCTGTTGTTATCTGCTAAATGAAGGCATTTATTTTATGTTCATTTCGCAGTATAAATTTTTGGCTAACTTTCTTTTCCTTCTTCTTGAGGCTATTTTGCTGATAGATTTCCTCACAACATTATTTACTATTGAATGTATAGCAGCTGCTGCTGAAGCTGCAAATGCAATGGTTGGCAGAGCTATTTTCACAATAGCTACAGTACAAATCAAATCATCTTCATACGTTAATCTTAATAAATTGTTCTTTACAGACCTTATGAATTATACAGTAAATATTTCCTCGCAATTTTCTGCCACTTTACTGGTTATTGTCCTTTGCAAAAATACCAATTGTACTGGTTCTTGTACTTTAAAGACAACATGTCAAAAGCCAATGGATTGCCCTGACACAAACCAAATCTTATTTAATCTTCACTGTATAGAGATGTTGTTGCACCATTGAATGCAATGAACAATAGAGCTTGGATCATCTTATATTTTAAACAATATTTCTTTATAATTTTTTGCCTTTATACTAGTTATTGTACTTTTAGAAAATGACTTGTAGTTCAAAATTATATTTTGTTAATTAAAATGAAATGACAATAAAATATATATGCATAACTTCATTTATTTAAAAAAGTTTGACACTTCACAGTTTACAATTTCTATCTTTCAAATAGAATACCATAAATTAAAAAATTGATCTCCACAAATCTTCGGCGTACCCATAATTGATTTAAAAAAATTACCCATTTCCAATGAACCCTAGAGGAAAGATAAGAAAAATAAGAAGATATTGCTTTCCTGCTCAGGTAGATGTGATTGGTTTGATTAAGCTTTCACTCAGCCCCAAGCACGTAGCTCCAAAAAAAAAACTACTCAAGCTTCAAAAATCAACTTTAATGTGTAGCTCTAAAGCTATTTTCCAAAAGGTGAGAATGAAAGAACTCTTCACGACTCAGCTCAACTTAGACTGGTTCACAAACTACCTTGGCTGCCTCTTTCCATGCCATGACCAATTATAAAAGCAAGTTATAAGCTGCATTTTCCACGATGGAAAGGAAGGGTTTGGGCACGTTTAAAATTAGTTTCAAATCCAAACTTCATGTAGCCCATTGCCACATTGGTTGGTAGATTTAAAAGATATAAGAAACCTTTCACATTCTGCCACCTTAGTGGATGTTCCCACACAGCCAGTACGCTAAAAAGATAGCACAATACATATTAATAAACTATGTTTTCTTTGAGTAATATACTCCCCATCTATTTGGGTCGAGCCAAATTTCCTTTTACCATGGTTAATCAGCCACTTAAAAACATTTATTTATGTAATTAAAATATATTTAAAGTATTAATAGCATTCAAGCCACAAAGGGGATGTTGATAATATGAAGTTGGTGATTGATATATTGCACCACTATATATTGGCATTATAGCCATTTAACAAATGTAAAATAGTCATTTCCAACTAACACTCTTTATGTTTTCATTAGTATGAGTAAATTTAAATATCAACGACATAAAATGATAGGGTATAAAATATAACACACATATATATATATATATATATTATTTTATTTTCATTAATATATATATACAAATGTCGATGTATACCCATCGTATATGTATGTAGATGCATATCCATATGAACATACATACATACATACATATATATATATATATGTATATGTGTATATATGTATGTATATATATATATGTATATGTGTATATATGTATACATATATGTTTATATGTATATATGTATATATACATATATATATACATATATACATATATGTATATATATATAGATATATAGATATATATATACAATATGTATATATATATACACACATATATATATGTATATATATGTATATATATTTATATACAGATCTGTATACATATACATATCTGTGTACATACACACACACACACATATATATATGTTCTATTTTATAACATATATATACACACATATCTTTATATATTATATAAGAAAATGGATACCAATTATCCAAATAAAGTAAGGAGAACAAGATTAAACAATGACCTAGGTTTTACTTACCTTCAAGATGCTACTAGCAACCCTAGATACACATTGATTAAACAGAGTCAAACACTTGACCTACATGGTGTAAAGAAACTCAGATGACATTGCTAATAATCCCTCAGACTATACCCTTCTCTCCAGTGATACTCTCCCTCTCCCTTTGGACGGTGTGAGAAAATGATCTTACAATTCCACTTAAGAAACAACCAAGTAGTTAACCGTTAACATATACATCAAAGTTATATCATTGCATAACTAACAATAATTCGTTTAACATAAAAACCATCATATCGGATAAAATTTCATCATAGCATTTAAACTTCAAAGTATCATCATCACATATTCATCATTGCATTTTGACATAAGGTAAAAAGTAATTTGTAAATCCAAGGTGGGGTGTAACATGACACCTTTTTATTATAATCGACTTGTCATTTTGAAGGTCAATAAACCCTTGAATGGAGTGCTCGAGCGGGAAAGGGAGCGATGGGGCAAGTTTGAATTCTGAAGAGGTCGTTGCTGATGGTGGAGAGGATGACAATCCTAGTGGAGTTCTCTGCTAGTTTTTGTGCACCTGTTGGTCTAGCTGCGTCCTTTATCTGTGTGTTGGGGAGTGTGTGGAGGGACTGGTGGTTTGTCTTGTTGCTAGTGTTGTTCGTTTGGGACTTGTTTGTTGCGCTTCTAGCTCTGTGGCATGGTGTCCTGTGTGGGAGCTTTCCTTCTTTTGTTCTCTGGGGGATCCACTACTACCTCCTTCTTGTGTGGTTTTTACACAGAGGCCCTAGTTGTGTGTCTTGGGTTTGGTTGGACTTGAGAGTGTTGTGCTTAACGATTTATCTACTTTAGAGGCTCCAGTGGAGTGGTTCGTTTCCCTCCTTTTTTCCTCTGTGTTTTACTTCCAAGTTGGAGTGGTCTTGGTCCTTGTGGTGGGTTGTGCATCAATGTTAAATCTCTTACCCTTGTTGCTTCTCGTGGCTCTGGGTTTTTTTTTCCCTAGTCCTTGGTTGGTCAATGGGTTGTGATGTGGACCTACTTCGATGTGCATTGGTGAATCTTTTTGTGAGAGCAGATGTTTTTGCATTTCTTCTACTTTTGGTTCTCCCCCCTTGTTCGTTGTTGTTATTCTTAGTGAATGGGGGATGGTTTCTTGGTTTGAACCCTCTGTGGGTGTGGTTTGGCTCTCCTACTAGGAGTGCTTTATTTGGTTGTGGGGTATCTTTTTTCTCTTTGGTGCTTTGTTTGTTGGGAGTGTTCATATTCTTGACCTTTTGGCTGGGGTGTTTTCTTGGATCTTTCTCATGACCCAGCTCTGTTTGATCCTTAAGGGTGCCTCTAATGTTTTTGTGGAGGTGTCGGAGTAGTATGTTCTAGATGGAAGGTTGTTAGTGATCTTGGATAGGTTGGATGGGATGCTCCTCATGTTCTTCTTCTTTTCCCATGTTGCTATTTTCAGTGTTTTTGTAGGGTATATCCTTGTGGTTCTCTTGTTGCCCCTTTCTCTCGATTTGCTAATGGATGTCATGGTTTTCCTTGCTACTAGTTGGGTAGATCTCTTCTATTTTCTTCAATTTGAGTCTTCTTTTGAGGTGAAGATTACTCCTGTTGAGGTGAAGCCCTCTCTTCTAGAGGTAGAGTTAGGGATTGCAGATTTGTGGAGGTGCTTTCCTTGCTACTGGTTGTCTCTATTATAGTATATTTTGAGGCGTTGCCCGCTCCTATGGAGGTGGAGCTATTTCTTGTTACTGTTTGACAGTAGTGGTGGCAAGGTTTTTCATGATGTTTTCTCCTATAGAGGGGAGTCGACTCCTTTTGAGGTGGAGTGTGATTCAACTCTTCGTGTGTGGGGATGGTGCAAGAGATATTATTCTTCTTGATGGTGTGGCTGGATGGCCTCTTTCCTAGTGGTTCTTGAAGGTATCTGTGTGGATTGTGGGTTTAAGGTCCCCAGTAAAACCCGATGTGATGTGAGGGACTCTGGTTCCTATTTTTTGAATGTAAGTGGGTTCTAGGTTCCCCTCTAAACCTAGTCTGGGTCCAAGTTCCCCTGTTAAACTTGGGTGTGTTTTGGGTTTTAGGTTCCTGTTAAAACCTTATTTGTTCCTTGCAGATCTGGGTAGTCTCGTTGTTTTATTCGTTATCTGCTAGATTGGTGTGTTGTTGGTTGGCTGTGTTTTATTTTTATGCAACCTAGGCTCTTTGTGTGGGTTCTGAGTCCCTGTCAAAACTTGCTTGTTAATGGTTTCAGGTCCATTCAAAACTTGTTGTAAATGGTTTCGGGTCCATTCAGAACCTGTTGTAAATGGTTTCAGGTCCATTCAAAACCTATTTTTCCCCCTTAATCAAAACATGAAACCTTTATCACACTTGTTTTATGCACATAACACATAATGAACATGCCATATACACATGAAGGTGGTTAGAGTCCACAACTAGCTTCTCATCTCACCCATTTTCTATATTTAATCAAGGGGTTGTTAGTTAATCGTAAGCTTTTACATATTGCAAATATTGTATGAATATATTAGTGAATTTTGACATTATTATAAATCTCTTGTAAATGAATATCCTTTTTTTGCAAGATCTATTAGGTTATGAGGTTCAAATATCAAACTCCAACATATATTTACAAGACCTTATAGAAACTCAACTATGACTCCCATGGAAAGCATGTACAAAAGGGAAACCTACATGATGACACCTTGCATGGTCCATTATTTTATATGGACTCTTGATGATATCCTTTGATGTCTACATATTTGCTTTGCATGCATATTTGTGAGTGGTATATATTTTTAGATACATGACCATTCAAGGAATCACATGCACCTTAAAGTAGGAATAAAATGTAATAGTGAAATCTACATTCTCATGGCGCTTCACAATTAATTTTATGTTCATTTTGAGGAGGGTGCCTTGATACGTTAACATATTGACAAGTGGCATAATTTTTTATAAATTTCTCTTGTCATATGCCACCTACATGTCAATTACAGATGCCCCTATACATTTACCCCTACCCCATTCATTTATTTACACATCCCCATACATTTACCCTATTCAAAAATTTGCCATACCCATTATATGCACATGTGTCCGTGTATATAAGTTTTAGTTTGATTTGTCTCTTTCAAATTCTAGATTAAAATTTCTAATTTTGGTTAACTCTTACCAAAAATTTTCCGTCCAAGGAACAACTAAACACACACACACAAAATGTATTGATATGTCCTTATATTTAAAAGCATTCAATGCATTCATTTTAGACATCCTAGATTTGGGAACTATATTTACATATCAATCACATTACACATGCCAATTAGAGCATTATAAGGCAACTAGATCTACATAAGCATTCCAAGGAGCATACATGCAATGATTATCCTAGACTAAGCTTAGGGAGAACTTATTTTTCAAGTTACAATATAACACTTTTATTTGATTGGAGATAATTATAATAATATTAATGTCTAAGAAAGGGAAAAATTGATCCATAAAGATGAAAAGTACAATGAAACATAAGGAATAGGGAGTAGAAGAAAAACTCTAGTAAACTCACAATAGAACAAAAATAAACAAATACTAAAGAGAAAGCATATGCAAATAAATCACTCTTTAATGTCTCACATGTCTTGTCATATCTATAACTTTTAATAATGTTGCTTTTTGCTCAATCTTAGAGAAGAAACAATATAATTGACAATGCAAAATCTTAAAAAGTAAAATCTTTACTTTATTATTGACAAAAATCAAACATCGCTCTAAAAGTAAGAACGTCTCTAATTTTTATAAATCGTAAAAATAATTATTAAAAAAATTATACAAATTTCTATATAAATTTTAAAAAATTACCCAAAAAAAACAAAACCCATTTCTTACTCACTTCATTTATTAAAAAAAAAAAAAAACTCAAAAGCATTATACAGTTTACCCACATGCGTCTATCTTCTACAGTGGCTGCACTTTATACTAAATTAATTATTAATTAGTATCTTAGCTAAAAGTACAGATGCCCAGACATAATAATTACAGAAGAGACCATAGCTGAGTGTTCTTTATTTGTATTCGTTTGTCATGATTCTGTCACAACTAGCTGTACTTGGAGTAGCCTTCTGACTAGCCCTCAATTATTTTCTTCGAATGTTGGTTTAGCTTTGCAGAAGAGACTTCTCACCAGCCATGAACTATTTCTTTATGCAAAGGCAACTGAAAAAGCTGCTCCACAGGAATAATGACAAAGGAGAAGTTGAAGATTTCTCCACATGAAATGTATGGGATGACTTTGGGAATTGTTTTCCATGCTGTGCTTCCAAAAATCGTTGCGTTTTGCCAATCCGGCCATATGCTCGAACAGTGGAAAATTATCAGAGCACATTCTCGAGCACTACCTAACACAGAGCTTATATATAGAGCGTCTCTCACAGAAAACTCATACAATTTGTGAGTTGTAGTCACAATTTAGTTTTTTAGAGATATGGATGCTATGTTTTCTCGCCTTCTGTTTCTGATAATCATTCTCTGTTTGTTTGTAGGTCAGTTATTCAAATTATCATTTCAAACTTCCATCATTCTATATTCGTATGATATGTATATAAATTGATTGATTTGCAGGGAGAGGCATTGCAGAGAAAGCGCAGGCGCTGTTTGTGTTCGGAGACTCTTTTGCCGACACAGGAAATCGCAATCCATTCAATCAAAGCGTAAACCAGCCATGGAGACGGCCGTACGGTTTGACCTGGCCTGGCTATCCTGCAGGCAGATTTTCTTCTGGAAAAATCCAGACAGATTTTTGGGGTAAACCTTCCTTCTACTCACAGATGGTGTAATATGAGGTTTTAAGCAACCTGTAAGCTTATCTATATGTGGCTGTGGTGTGTGCAGGGGATATTTTAGGCCTTCCCGTTCCCATTGCTTATGAGCTGCTGAAAAGTCATGACTGTAAAGCAACTGCAAAGAAGATTCGACAAGGAGTGAATTTTGCAGTAGGCGGCAGTGGAATAACTCAAGCCTACGGTTTCACAACAGTACCACAACAGGTGAAGCAGTTTAAGAAGCTGATAGGAGGAAGTCATGTGTTCGATCCTCACAAACTCTCGCGGTCTGTAGTGCTTATCTCGGTTGCTGGCAACGACTACACTGCATACGTTGTTAGCAGAAACGGCTCCAGAGAGGTACCTAGTCAAAAATCTGAAATGCTTTTTTGCCTGCAGAAATTTCACATCTAATTTTTCTCTATTTTGTGACTATTACAGGGACTAATCGATCTCGTAAAGCCTGTGGTTAGAGGGATACTCAACACAGTGAAAGATTTGTATTACTTCGGCCTTAGGAATTTCGTAGTCAGTAATACTGCTCGTTTTGGTTGCGGTCCTCAAATCGGCAAGACATCCTGCGATTCGGACTACGATGATATTTTGGCTCTTCATACGGGATTACTGACAAAGGGCGTACAAACCCTCAGATCTCGTCTTAAGGATTCGTCCATCATAATTTCAGACTTTGTGTCTGCAGCTGATTATATTTTCTCCAATCCTGCACATTTTGGTACTTAAAAAGCCCTGCCTTTCTTGTTTCTGATAAATCTTCAAAATCAATACTTTCTGAACAATACTCTCTTACTTTTGTAATTGTGTGATAGGTTTTGTGGATTTGTTCGTTCCTTGCTGTGCTGAGAAAGGCGGGATTGATATGTGTGGAGAGGTGGACGAACTAGGCAGAGCTTTATATGAAGTGTGTGCTGACATCAATGAAAAGTTCTACTGGGATTCAGTCCATCCAACTCAGAAAGGATGGCATGCCATAATGTCGCTCTACAGTAATGGAGAACCAGGAGGGAATAAAACATTGAGTTTTATAGATGAAGCGCCAAATGTCATTGAGTGGCTACACTCACTTGGATTTGTTGGTTACAGCATCTCATAATAACCCACCCAACATTACCACCTAGATAAACAAACCACCAATATTTTCATTTAAATAAACTTTTGCAGGCACTTCTTGATCTTCTGAATATATAATGCCACAGTTTATGTATGTGATCCAATAAATAGTTCTGTAAACAGCTTGAATTTTTCCAATGGAAAAGGAGCAGCTGAAATTATATATGAAATTGTTATGGTATATATATTTTTTCAAAATTGTATTGCAATCGAAAAAAAACAATAAAAATACAATGGTGAAACCAGTTGCTTAAAAGAAAGCTCTTAAATTTGTAAGCAGTACTGTGAAAACTTTGCAGAATCAGTTATGTTGCAATAAAAAATGCCACCAATTTAGAGTAAAGGATTTATTAGTTAGCAGTAAGAAAGCATTTGTTTCTGGGAAACTGAACTTTAAGATGTCCTTGCATAGATTTGAAATTGAGTAACTACAGTTCAGTTTATAAGTACATCGAAATGTAGGGGAGAGGGGCCCATAGTGGAGCACCCTAACTTCATGTTTCTCAAAATCCTATGTGGAAATTTCAAATCACTCCCAATTCTGTACAACAGTTATTTGACAACTCATGTGCTTCTATATTTCATTTTAGGGCCACATCATCAAATATGATGTCACATCAGCATGCTTTTTGTTGAGGTATCCAAAAAGACCCAAAAAAAAGTGAGATGATAGTTGTGCACTAAGTCATGTTTTATTGGTGCGCTGATGTGGCATCATATGATTTGTCACTTTGCGTACTTTATGGATAAAAAGTGTTTTGCAATTGGATATTAAAGTGCTCTACTATGGGGCCCACTGAGGACTACTTCTATCCCCACTATTAGACCTTGCTCCATTATGGACCCCTCTCCCCTAATAGTAAATGAAGATCTACCTTTTGTGATAAGCATTTATTATTTAAATAGTAGTTTGCAGGAATTTGATGGTCTATGTGGTCGTTTTTTTGTATTTTTGACTTGCTATATTTTTATATAACTGTGAATATGACACTTAAAATTATTATTAAATAGTAATATATATATATATATATAGAATCTTTTCAAAGATGGAATAATTCTTTTAATTTCAGTTATCATTGCTTTATATTACTAGCATACATATATTAAATATTAATATATATATATATATATATATATATATATATATATATATATATATATATATATATATATATATATATATATATAAAATAGGCGAAGAGTTATCAAAAATATTATTATTTTTATTTATTTGTTCTTTTCATTTATGCAAATATTTGAATTATTTTTATTATTTATTTATGTATTTGTTCTTTTTGTTTCATCAAATCTATTGTAGTTGCACATGACTGGATTGTTGGATGCCACTCTAGACGCCTCTCCGCGTAACTAGCATGTACAAAATAAAAGCATAGTGGGAGTCATCTTGAAGTTATTTTCCTATATGTTGATACCATTGTGAAAATAAGACAAATTCGTTGACTCCAAGAATCTAGTACATGCATTTTTATGTTCGTTAACTCTAATAACTTGGGATAATAATCATATACAATATGTAATAGCAAAATCAAAAATTACATATGAATTCATCCAAGTATATGTTACAAAAAGAATATATTTACAATCGCTCAACACAAAATACAAGTGTCATTTATGTTGCCAATAAAAAATATCATTTTCTATATACTTAATTTTTAACTATTTATAATCCCAAATTTGTAACATTGAAAATAATAATTTCTAATTTTCTATTTTTTTTTCATTTCCTATCTTAAATAACAATGAAAGCTATGAATACAACAAAAATAGAAAATACTAGAAGACGACCACAATACAAAAGATAAATAATATTATTTAATAATAAATACTTTATAGAATAAAAAAACAAAATTCCTAAAACATAAGAACATAATCACAAATGAACATTCTATATTAAAACATAATAGAAAAATAATAATATTCAAAGAAAATCTAATATTTATGATAGTATTCAAAATTAAATGATAATTTCTTATTTCATTTTTTTATTAATTTGATGGTCACTCCTATTTGTCATATGAAAATTTTGTGACAACATTAAATAAACCGTCACAAAATTTTCATATGACAGGTAGGGGTGGCTGTCCAATTCTAGGCCTAATATTTTGGAAAGTAATATTTAATAATAAAAAATGAAATAAGAAATTATCATTTAATTTTGAATACTACCATAAATATTAATTTTCTTTGAATATTATTAATTTTCTATTATGTTTTAGTATAAAATGTTCATTTGTGATTATGTTCTTATGTTTTAGGAATTTTGCTTTTTTCTTCTATAAAGTATTTATTGTTAAATAACATTATTTATCTTCTGTATAGTGGTTGTCTTGTAGTATTTTCAAGTTTTGTTATATTCATAGCTTTCATTGTTATTAAAGATAGGAAATGAAAAAAAGTCAATGTTACAAATTTGGGATTAGAAATAGTTTAAAATTAAGTATGTAGAAAATGATATTTTTTATTGGCAACATAAATGACACTTGTATTTTGAGTTGAGCGATTGTAAATATATTCTTTTTTGTAACATATACTTGGATGAATTCATATGTATTTTTTGATTTTGCTATTACATATTATATATGATTATTATCCCAAGTTATCAGAGTTAACAAACATAAAAATGCATGTACTATCTTGGAGTCTACTAATTTGTCTTATTTTCACAATGGTATCAACATATAGGAAAATAACTTCAAGATCACTCCCACTATGCTTTTATTTTGTACTTGCTAGTTTTTTTTGTCTATATTTATTTGACTAGGAATAACTAATAATTCATTTGGATAAAGGGTTTGGTTTTTCCAAAAAGAAATGCATGTTGTGTGTTTGCATGTTTTTTTCAAGGATTTCTATCTTTTTATAGGGCATGGAATTGTGAAAGTTGAAATCCCCTATGTTGTATATGTGAATTTGTTTACATGCATATATATGATATTATTTGATTAGTGATTGTTATGATGTTTAAAAGTGTTGCAGTTGGTCTATGGTAGATGTCACAAATGAAAAGCTTTTTTTTATTAAAAGGTAAAACAAGTTTCAAAGGATCCCAAAACCCTTTACAACAAACATCATTTGGCATAAAATATAAACAATAGCATGACTACACTCAATCTACCCCACAAAAATAGTCAACCCAAAAAAGAGAAAGAAAAACAACCTACACGAATATAGGCCCCCACCTAGTAGTATGCACACCCACATGTGTGTTAGAAACAAATATATGTTTAGGAAGAGATTTTATCCTTATTTGGATGATAGTCCAAGACACACCATTTTTCAAATCCTCGTATTAAGGGGAGAGGAGAGGAGAGGAGAGGAGAGGAGAATCCTCTATCATTGCATTGACCATCTCAACCAAATATGGAGAACAATATAGTCTAACCAAAGAATACTTAAGTTTCATAGAATCAATATGTGAGAAAGCAACAAAGGTTCCACCAACAAACTCCTTGAAAGGTACAAGCTCATAAGAAAGAGTAGAAACTAGAATAGGGCCAAGAGAAGGTATTTCATCAATAAATGAATAAGATGTTGAAGTTATTTAACCATAGAGGGACCCACTTCCTAAGAAAGCTCATCAATATTTGAGGAAGCCATAAGATGATTGTAATCCTTAGAGTCATAAAACTCACCAATAGTTTAGTGTTTGGGATGGGATTTATTCCACCAAGTAGCTAAACCCACCAACCTATGATGGTAGTGGGGAAAATCAAAAGTAAGGTGTCCAGTAGAAAAGAAACCTATACAATGAAAAAGAGACCCTCATAATCAAGTAATTGAATCCATGGCTTATCCTCTAGTATAAAGATGAATATACCCAAGAAGAGTCTTGGAAATGTTGATGTCAACCAAAATGCAGGCATAGGTGCTATGGCCAAATTTTTAAGAAGCAACATTAATCCTAAGAAAATGGTCAATCATGTCACCAATATATTCAAGGTAGGAGACACCCCAAAAATGGAGATGAAGGTTAGATAATCTATCCTAGAATAGAACAATATTGAGGGCTTCAAAAAGAGTATTGAAAATTGAATGTTGTTATTAATAGTTACAATAAGAAATATTGCTTCAAAAAAAATAATGCAAATGGTATTATGCTAGAGACTTGAATATATTTTATACTAAAAATCATGATGCACTAAGTGGTGTGTTGAAAAGCATCCAAACTCTAGGAATGCATTGTGGAAAATTGGTTATTTTTTATGTCTCTCTTGTAAGCTAAAATGTATGATGACAATAGATTATTGTCATGTAGAATGTCACCTCTATGCAACTAAGGGTGGTGAGTGTTTATTATAGATCTATTATAATACATGAAGAAATTTAATTTTATAACAAAGATCATTCTTAAATTTCTAATTTGTTATTCACTAAATACATAACATTTCTATAAAGCCTTTGTCTTTCACTTGATTTTTTATTTTATTAGAGTATTCAACAAAAATAATGTGTCTATACTTAGTGTGTGTGAAAGTACTATGTATGTTAACTAATGTTTGATTATGCTTGAAATGTCAAATGTACAAGACCTTGCATTATAAGTTCTTGTAATATATATATTATTCGAGCACATGCTAACTAGATTAGATTTTTTAGTCAATATTTTTATTCATTTTTGCATTGGCCTTGCAACTTGACGAGTAGTTATACATCCCATTTCAATGTAATTTGTGAAGCATTTTTTCGTTAATTGTTTTTTATTTTTGGATTTTATACATTTTTGGCTTCAAATATGTCTGCGCTCAAAGAAAAAGTTGTTTGGAAAGGCGCGCAATGCGCCACATGGTGGCTGCGCGACTTTCATTTATTGCCTTCCTTTTGGGAGAGAGCCGTGACATGTGTTAGCTTGACAAAGATTTTCTCAAGGATGATTTTCACAAATTTGAGAATCCTTGCCTGTTCGACACGTCATCTCTTCACTGTGAGCAATTTTCACTTTTAAGAAGTGATATTTTTGGAATTTGTCAAAGTATGCTGGGTCTTTTGGTTTTTAGGATGGAAAATCTGAGTTAGCTCCATTGAGCCACGTGATTGGTCAACTAGACTTTTACCAGGCTGTTTTCTAGGATCTAATTATTTTCAGATAACGATCTTTGCTAAATATCTAAAGGGCATTAATGCGGCAGTTGGGAATTAATGAGCAAAGATTGTCATGACCTAATTACAATTAGATCACGAGCTATCAAATGCTAACATCTGACATCAATTACTTTTGGGTGTGGCAGGGGTTCTCTCTTTTTTCAGCTATA
Source organism: Sequoia sempervirens (assembly GCA_007258455.2). NCBI lineage: Eukaryota > Viridiplantae > Streptophyta > Pinopsida > Cupressales > Cupressaceae > Sequoia > Sequoia sempervirens. The sequence continues at coordinate 216,638,896 of VDFB02270651.1, read as the reverse complement.
AATGAGAGGCGGCAACAAAAGGAAGGGGTTCGAAGTTCCAATTTCTTTTTCTCAAGAAAAAGTTTCTTTAGTTTTCTTTAGGCACATAAATATTTTCAGAAGTAATTGGCAGAACACTAGCTTTCTCTAGCATATTATATTGTTTTAGCTCAAACTATTATCAGATTGACATCCGACCTTTGTTTTCTAAGTTCATTTGATATTCACACACAAACTATTTGGAAGAAATATTTGATGCATATTATGCCCTTTATCAAGTTCCTTCTTTATGCTTTCATTTAGAATGAAACATTGTGTTAAGCTAAATTCAAGTAGTTTGAGTAGTTGATTTCCATGTTGTAGGCTTATATGGCATGATAATAACTTGTGGAAATTGGATTATGTCTATTGAAATTCTCTATTTTCCTAAAGGGTTGTTTTTTCATATTATGTTGTAAGAAGAGAAAGAGTTTATGCAATTTCTGAATGTTTTTCTATTAACCTTGGAAATCTTTATGCTTGATCCAACCTTAATGAACACTTCCTGCGAGGAGATTTGAAAGACTGCACTGTGCTTATATTTAGCCTTTGTAGTTCGTTCTCTTCCCAACCATGAAGGGTTGTGGCATTATGTGTCTAATATATCATTCATAGGAAAGATTGGGTTTGAAATGTTGTAAAAGCTTTGACACATTGGCATTTTTTATGTTTTACGTTTACATTTCCTTTTACCCTTTTCTCCAAACTCAGAGAAAAGCTGACTTTCTATAAAAATCCTTGAGGTATTTAGTGAGGTGCAAATCGGTCCCCCACTCGCTAAATTTCCCATAAGACTGTCAGAGAGGCGCAAGCTTTGATAATCAATAGTTCTTTTTCTGGCACGCGTAGTGGGACACAAAGTTTTCTGAATGCCTGATTGGAAGTCAAAAATATTTCTTAAATCAGGCTAAGGAAAGAACCTAGAAATTTCATGCCCAGAGTCCAAACAAGAACATCCCTAAGAGGCCATTTCCAGTACTGCTAGTTACCCGCCTCAGGATCTAGGAAAATAATACCTACAAGTTCTGTATCACCTGTAAGGATTAATAGAGCAAGAAGTGAGAGCCCATAATCTAAAGCCTTATTTTCCCCACCTAGAGGCCTAACTTTCCAAATCAAAATACTAGTATATCCGATTCATAGGAATTTTCTCTCCATGGCTCACGTAGTTGCCCTTGCTCCTAGAAATTTTGTAACCTGGGATAGTCGTAGTCTGCTATAGTCGCCTACGCCCCCAGATGTATGGCCTGCCATACCTGCTAATTCCCTCAAAGCTATTCCAATTTTTTTTGGAGAAGACTTCAAAAACCCCTCTGAACACTTCTAGGATATAGCAGAGGTATGCAAAGTACATAACATTGTGGAGGAAAATATTTCTCTTAGGCTGTTGGCTACCTCTTTCAAAGGAAAGGCCAAAGATTGGTATCGATCTTTGGCCTCTAGTTCTATCTGCTCCTAGGATCATCTCAAAGAGAGGTTGTTCAAATGCTTCTCAGAAAAGGGAGATCGCTTCTCGTTACTGCATCAACTAATCACCATCAAAAGAGGCCCGCAAGAGGCCATGAGTGACTTCAACACCAGGTTTCACAAAACTTGGCAAAGAATCCACTCCTAGGATCAACTCGGAGAGAGGTTGTTTGAAAACTTCTAAGAAAAGGGAGATCGCTCCTCGTTACTGCATCAACTAATCACCATCAAAAGAGCCCTGCAAGAGGCCATGAACAACTTCAACAATAGGTTTCACAAAACATGGAAAAGAATCCTTGTGACCGCTCAACCCCAAACTATGATGGTGTTTATATTCTACCTGAAGGATTTCAATTCAAACATTGCGGTGATGATAACCTCCATGGGAGGGGATATCTTACCCTACGCATACGAGTTGGCTATGCATGTGGAGAACAGTTTGATTGACGCTAGGAAACTTCCACCATGACCTTCGATGCATGTATTTGCAGAAATCTCTGGTGGTCCTCAGAAGAAGCTACTCCAAGCACTTTTACTACACAACTGATGACATCTGCTACACCACAATCCATGTACGTGTACCCCTCCGCATAGTCAAGCACGTCGGGTGCTTCCTCTATAGTAGCGAACATCAACGACATGAAGAGCCTCATGTGGTCTTTTGCTAACGAGTTACTTCTCATCAAACGTCAAAAAGTGACACCTCCAAAGCAAACCACTCAAACCTATGGTGGAGGAAAGCCATCCTATCAAAAAAATACGTACCAAGGACCCTCAAGAGGAGGAGGTCAATAAACGGCGTTCGCAAACCAGATAGTTCTGGTCACCATGCTACTACAGACAGTCAAGGACAACCAAAGTAAAGAGATATTCCCTGGCCAGAACAATCTGGCGGAAGATGAAAATGTATGGTGCTTCCCGTATAGTGATAGTCGCATGCCCTAAAATTTTCCAAGGGGAAATTTGCAGTAGAAGATAATAGAACAAAGAAGCAAGGGCGTACTCTCGACTACTGAAGAATATGAGTCCCCTAAAATGGAAAATGCCCGCTTTAGAGCACAAATGCAAGGAATGTATTTAGAGTGAGAGCTGGATATTGTGTCTGACCAAGTACTTTTTTCATGGATGGAGGAAGAAGATGTAGTATTCATGAATGAAGCTCCAATGAATAGTGCTCTGCAAGTACAGTCAGACTACAACACAAGATCTAAAAGAAGGCTCATGGGAGAATATGTACAACAAGCTTTGTTGCGTCCTTAGCCACATCAACCATTGTTGCAAGAAAAGTAGGCTCCACAGTCCATTGGCTAAGCCACTTAGTAGTTGCGAACTCCACTATTGCCAGAGAAGGAGATGGATAGGGTCCCAAGCCCATTCATGACAGATCATTTTCCTCTGAAGATGAGAGAGATACTACTATTTAAGTCCAAGGTTCAGCTAGTCAGAATGCTTAATGTGGTGGAACAACTAAAGAAGGCTCCTGCCAATGTATCTATGTGGGATGCCATATCTATCCTCAAACAAAAGACATTGCTTCGGGAAGCATTAAAGAAGGAAGAAAAAATACCACAGACGAATGGGACTCCACCATGCGCTCAAAGTAAAGATAAAGAATCCACATTGAAACCTCAAGCTCTGAAAGTCACAAATTTTGTTAATGACATGGACAATTCAAAAGAGAAAGAGGTAAGCAAGACAAAGCCCATTCCCTTCTTTTTAACACTGATTGTGGGAGATAAACTTTTGCATTATAGCATGATTGATTCAGGAGCTAGTACAATGGTCATGCCAAAGCAAGTGGCCGATGCCTTGAAACTTAAGTGTGAGCCCCTTGGGAAGGGAATCATGCTATTGGATGGGAAGAAGTTTCTGAGCATCGATCAAATAAAATATTTGTCTTTAACCCTTTTCTCATGCCCAAGCTAAATGGTCACACAAGAGATAGTGGTGATATACATTCCCCCAGTCTTCGGAGTGTGTCTTTCAAGAGATTTCACTGTAAGGCTTGGCAGATATTTAGCGCTTGATTGGTCTTGCCTAATATTGAGGACCAAGCATGGGGTGAAGATAAAAATCCTGTCTGAATCTTTGCATCCAAAACACATAGTGGATAATGTAGTCTTAAGTTTTGAAGAAACACATACCTCTTTCTCGCAAAGGGAGAGAGATTGTGTAGAGATGCTGGAAGATGAAGAAGAAACAAGTGATCAAACTCTCGAGGAAGAGGTGCTCCTCAACCAATTCATTGACTTTGACCCATTTGGCAACTTTTATGCAATAGGTCTAGGCACCTATGTGGTTTTTGATGATGATCGGGTCTTTCCAAAATTGATAAAGAATCAGGAGGAATATGATGAGCCGAGTGACAATCATCTTTGGACCTTATACTTTGATGGAACCAAATGCAAAGCTGGTTCCAGAGTAGGTATCTAACTAGTCTCCCTTACAGGATCAAAGACCCTCAAGGATTTTCATTTTCAATTCCCGTGCTCAAACAATGATGCGTAGTATGAAGCCTTGGTTCATGGTTTGATTCTTACATAATGAATGGGTGTAAAGAGAGTGCAAGCATTCATAGATTCAGAGTTAGTTGTGAGCCAGGTCCATGGGCAAGCAGTTGCAAAGATATAAGAATGAATTTGTACAGACATCGGATATGGGATCTGATTAAGAGTTTTGAAGCTTTCAATATACAAGTTATTCCCCGATCTGAAAATTGTGTTGTTGATCGAATGGCTTTAATCGGTTCACAATTTGAGCCATTTTTTGATTCAACAACAACACATAATGCAGTATAGGTCATCGTTTGACCAACAATCCCTGACAATGATCAGAACTGGAAAGTATTTGAGGATGAAATTTAGATCGTTTCCTTTATATAGAAATTAGGAGGAGCTTTCAAATATTCATAGCTAGGAGCAGAATCTCCTAAAGAGTAGGTTATCTAGTTAAAAGGCAATAAGCTTCCTCAAGGTTTAATCTCCCTTGAAAACCTTTTTGACTGTGAGGATGCAAGAAATGGAAAACAAAGGTTCATTGTGGATGTGAAAGATTATGAAGAGCTTGATGTCGGAAGCGGTAGAAAGTTGAAAGTCTGAAGGGAAGTTCCATGGAAGGATAAATAAAGACTAAGGGATCTATGTTCTAGGTATGAAAAAGTTATCACCTGGACCTATAATGATCTCAGAGGGTATGATCCAGGCATAATTCAGCATACCATTGACTTGGCAGAAGGATCAAAGCCAGTCCGACAAAAACAAAGGCCAGTCAATCCAAAGGTCAAAGCATTGATGGCATAAGAGCTCACCAAATTGATTGAGTCAAGGATCATATATCCAATTAAGTATTCCACCTAGGTGTCTAATATGGTACTGATTCAAAAAAATAATGGTGATATTAGGCTTTGTGTTGATTTATGAGATTTGAATAAAGCCTCGCTAAAAGACCACTACCTTTTGCCGTTAATGGAGTAGATCCTGAAGACCGTGGCCAAATCATAGATGTTTTCATTGCTTGATGGATTCTTAGGTTATAACTATAGGTATATGTAAAGGAAGGCAACCAACATAAAACAAAATTTACCACTAAGTGGGGAACATTTGCATACTCAAAAATTCCATTTAGACTTTCAAATAGTGGTGCGACCTTTCAACGAGCAATAGATATTGCCTTTAGAGGATTAATTAATCTGATTATTTTAATATATCTAGATGACTTAATGGTCTTTTCAAAGTCAAAGGATGATCACTTTGATCATCTAGAAAAGGTTTTCTAGAAATGTCAACAGTTCGAGATTTCTTTGAATCCCAAAAAAAGTGTTTTCGGAGTACCCGAAGGTAAGCTACTTGGTTTTTTGTATCAAAGGAGGGAATAGCAATAGACCCCAAAAGGGTGAGATCTATAATGGAGTTACACTTACAAGTAAATCAAAAGGAACTAAAGTATTTTCTAGGAAAGATTAACTTTTTCAGCAGGTTCATTTTAGATTTCGCAAGCATTATGAGACCTATCATGCTGATGCTCAAAAAGAACCTGATGTTCAAATGGACCCCCGAAGGCAAAGCAACTTTTGAGAAGATAAAGATAGCTATCTCTTCTGCTTCAGTGTTGGCTAACCCAAACTTTTCTAAAAATTTCCTACTCTATGTATACATCGACCAACATAGTATAGCTTTGGTACTTACTCAAAAGGATGAAGGAAATAGTAGAGAGCATCTTATCGCGTTTCACTTAAGGACTCTTAAAGGATATGAGGCCAGGTACAATTTTTTTGAAAAGAAAACTTTTGTCATTGTTAAAAGCCTAAAGAAGTTTCAACACTTGGTGTTGGCAAATAGAATCACTATTCTTGTCACACATCCCAGTGTGTGGGAGTACATCACTGAAGGTGAGATAACCAAGAAGAGGGAAAAATGGATCACCAAGATCCTAGAGTATGATGTGGACATTAGACCAACCAAGATGGTTTGGGAAAGAGGCATGTGCGAATATCTTGCATAGGAATTAAGTTCCATAGCTGAGAGGAAGACCAATCAAGTCTACTCAAACTAGTTCGAGTCTGATGAGTTCTGGGTGGTAGATCAAACACAATATATGCAAAAGGGGCAGTACTCGACCAACCTTCCATCCCACAAAAGGAAATACTACCGACTGCAAGGCACTATGTATGTATTAATTGAAGGTATATTATTCAAGATAAACTATGATGGTGTCTTACTCTGATGCTTAGACAAGCCACTGACGGAAAGAGTTCTTAATGAATTTTGTAGCAGTCTCGAGGGTGGAAATTTTTCCGCCAAGACTACCACCTTGAAGATAATGCAAGTGGGATATTATTGGCCCTTCATGTTTTCTGAAGCACACCATCTAGCGCAAAAGTGTACTCAATGCCAATTCTTTGTCGACAAAAGAAATAATTTTGCCTTGCCTTTAAGCCCAATTGTAACTGAAGAACCCTTTGCTCAATGGGGTTTGGATTTCGTCGAAATTATAAATCCTATTTCCAATGCTGGTCACAAGTGGATCCTTATGGTGACTGACTACTTCACAAGGTGGATGGAGGAAGTCTCCCTAAAAAATGCTATAGAGAGCGAGATCATCAATTTCCTTGAAGAGTTGGTAACCAGATTTGGTTCGCCAAAAACCATCATATCCTACAATGCTCAAGCTTTTGTAGGCTTGGGGATGTCATATTTTTCTATTAAACATGGGGTTTACCTTAAAAATTCATCAAATTACTACCCACTAGGAAATGGGTTAGTGAATTCGACCAACAAAAACCTAATTAGGTTAATCAAGTGCATCAGGTTAGAGTGACAAAGGGATTGGCACAAGTGATGAGCCTAGTTTTTGGTCTAATTTTGGGTAGAATTCATAGTCTATTTGGTGGTTGATGTCATGAAATTTGATGATTTAATGTTGGTATTTGCATAATGTTTCCCTCAAACCATTGACATTTGACATTATCCTATCTTTGCAAGCTTTAATGACATTTGGCATATTATGTGGGTTACCTATATTGATTTTGCATGTGGTTAATGAATTATTCTTAGAGTGGTTATAGATGTGTAGTTATTATGCGTATTGACCTTGACATGCAAATTTAATATGCCAAGTTGAGGAAGACACCGCTAGTTAGGAATGCACCATAACGTCCAGCTGAGGAATCATTCCAAGTCAAAGGAAGTTGAAAACAAAAGATTCTTCATGCAACTAAACATAACTACCCTGTAGTGGACCTTAATGATTGAGCATGCATTGGTGTTACTGCTGTCCTAGATTTGAGTATGGACTTTCATGTTTGACCAAATTCCATGCATGCGTAACCGCCATTGCTCCACTTTCCCCTATTTTCCCTAAATGGCATCCTCCCTGTCGTGGAGTTGACTACCTTGTTTAGTTGTAGTATAAATAATGATTTGATGCTCCTTCTTTAGAAGGTTGCACAATTTGATATTGTACTCTCATTCTCTAGTTTTAGTGATACAAATACATTACTCTTTTGTATGCATGATTTACAGTGAATAAAATAAAGTTTCGAGTTTGAGCATTTGAGTTCTTAGTAGTTTAGAGGATAGTTATCCAAGGGGGCCTACTTGGTGAGTAATTCGTCTTCTTAGTTTAGTATTATTTGCTGTTTAGTACTTAGTTAGAAATCTGGCATTGATTTTTCCTACAATCACTAGAAGTCCATTATGTGTATGTTCCTGTAGCCAATGTAGATAGAGTAGTTTCCTATTTGTTGCTTAGATTTGTATTCCTATTATGTATTTCAGCTTAGCATAGTCATTGATTGATGTTCAACATTTGTTTCATTCCTTTTCAAGCAATTTACTTCCAGTATTGTGTGCTTAATTATAGAATAGAAATGACTACTTAAGAGTTCCTAGTGCACATACCGTGCTGGCCCATTTCAAGTTCATGTCCCTAGGTTGACAATTTAAATGCACCTTCGTGATGATTGAAATAGTTGTTCAAGTCAGATGTCCAATCTTTGAATCATGGCTATAAAGGCTTAGTTATTAAAATCATTGTAGGAGGCCAACATTTTTGGCGTCGTTGTCGGGGATGGCGCCAAGCTAGGGAGTCTTTTGGAGTCATTGGTAGTTTTCCTTGCTGTAGTGTTTCTTGAAGTTGTCTTTAGTATATCCTCATTTAGAAGTAATGACCCCCTTATTCTTTACCAATTCTTTGTGTGAGCTGACCGATAGTGAGTGATATTGCATGCATAGAGGAAAGAGAAGGGATGCTTATGGGAGATTCCTTCCTAGCAATCCTAATCCATTCTAGCTAGTTAACTATTAGAATCTACTAGAAGAAGAAGATCCACGCCCCTTTGTTGATGCATATATCTTGATCTGACTAGCTCTGAAGTCTCCTCTAAAGATCAAAATCAGCTTGAGAACCCCTTTGCCTTGGAACAACATCAAGCAGTCATGGGTGATGCAAATGGGAACAAACCCAACCAACCAGATTTTCCTTTCCCCATTTCCCATCATAATGAAGTTGACAACATCAAGAACATTCCTGGCTCAACACTCCCAAAGTTTTATGGACTTGTCATAGAAGATCTTGATACCTTCTTATTTGATTTTCACATACTCTGCAGGAGTTATGATTATACTACTGATGCCCATAGGCTTAAGCTATTTCCTACCACTTTGAAAGAGGCCTCATTAAGATAGTTCATGAGCCTAGGTAGAGATACCGTGGAAACTTGGGAAGACATGAAGACAAAATTCCTTGAGAAATACAAGGAATATTGCAAGGGCAGTGACATGAGAGGAGGTGACATTTTTAGGATGCAACAAAAGGAAGATGAGAGCTTGGAAGATTACATTGCAAGGTTCTTGTTCAACCTGTAAAAGTCCCCACACCATGTACTTAATGAGGACTCACAAAAATTGCTTTTCTTGAGAGGAATCAATGAAAGCTGCATTGATGCCTTGGACCTCATGGGAGGAAGAGATATCTCTCAAGCTCCTTGGGAGGATATCAAGAAAATATGCCAGAATTACTCTAGGGAAGCTTCAAAGAAAGGGAGAGCTTATCGATATTCCATGGGTAAGTCAACTACTGGTGGAGTTTCACGAATGGAGATCACTCATTTGCTGGCAGACTTCAAGCAGGACATTATCAACAATCTAGCTACTCAGCTAGATACACTTCAGACCAAGAAGAAGCAAGAGGATGTAGAGGCAGTGTTGACAGAATATTGCCCCCATTGTAGACAAAAGGAGGACTGCAGATGTAAGATGTACCTAGCTAACCTTGAAAGCAAGTAGGTTTCACCTGAGTTCAAGCCAATTTATATTGAAGAAGACCAAGTCTACTATGTTGCACAAAGGAAGCCCTGGGCTCCAAGACAAGGTATGCCACTAGATCCACTATCTTATGTTGGGCCATATTTTAATTCCTATTCATCTGGTAACTAATGGCAACCCCCATATCCATCTAGTTATGGAGGATATCCATCTTAGCCCTGGAGTAACCCTCCAAATGCTTGGCTCAGTCATCAGAGTTCTCCACCCCAGTGGCAACAATCTTAGGGGAATTGGCAACAATTTCAAGGGCATTGGCAGCCACCTCCAGGGAATTGGCAGCAAACAAATCAATGGAGAGGAGGGAAGCAATGGCCTACTTAGACAACTAGTTACATGCAATCAAATTCTCAACGCCAACAACCCGCTATAATGCCTCCACTTGGTAATCCAAGCTCAAATGCACCGAAACCTACTCAGCTACCAACTCAGCCCACACCCAATCCAAATAACAAACCACAATAGTAGCCTGCATATTCTGCTAATTCAAATCAATTCCCTACATATGTTGTGAGTGTAAGTGATATCCACCTGTGTTCAGCAAGCACTCTACTAGCCCCTTCCAAGCCCATCATTACTGAGCTTCCTGCGGAAGAGGAGAAGGAGCCTTTGAATGATCCTATTCAGCCAAATGCACCTAAAAGTACTGAACCAGTCCAAGCCAAGTAGACTGAGTAGGAACCCCAATTTCCTTATAAATTAGAAGTTTCCAAGAAGAAAGAAGAAAAGGAGGATACCACCTTTGATATCTTGGATTAGCTAAAGCATATATGTGTTCATATACCCCTATTTCAAGCCATAAAGGATGTTCCAATCTACGAAAAAATAATCAAAAAAGCCTATCTCAAGAAGCCGGGTAGGAAAAGGAAAGACCCAACTACAGTTCATGTGGTGGGCCAACTAGCCAATATCATGCTGGGAAAAGTGACTATTTCCAAGTATAATGACCCAGGAAATCCTATGGTAGCAGTTGTCATAAACGAGATCCAAGTAAAGAATGCTCTGATTGATTTAGGGGCAACAATAAATGTAATGACCAAGGACATCCTGCAACAACTAAACATTGCAAGTATGAGATCTACTCCTACTTTCCTACAGCTTGTTGATAGCTCTACTGTTAAGCTTGACAGTGTAGTGGAGGATCTTGTGGTAGTTCTAGACTCTTGGGAATACCCAACATATTTTATGATTCTTTCTCCTAAGGCTACACTAGGAAGGTATCCCATCATTCTAGGAAGGCCTTGGTTAGCAACTGCAGATACATACATTGGATGTTGTTCAGGTGACATGAACATTTCAGATGGGAGGAGAACTAAGAAGTTTGTTCTTTATCCACCTACTCAGCCATCTCATGATGAATATAATCCCATATGGCCACAAGTTGGTGAAGAGGTTGAGGAAGTTAATTCTGTGGCACAACTTATGATGTTAGTAAGAAGCTCTTTCATGCAGCTCCAAGATGAAGATGAAGTGTTGGATAACATCATTTAGAACCATTATGAAGTGGAGGAAGCATCATCTTCTACTTTGGTCAGGACACTTCTGCCTTCTCTTCCTGCAACCACTGTTCCTGCAGACATTCTTCCTAACAACGATCTTCCTGCAACCACTCTTTCTCCATCCATTGTTCCTACAACTAGAATTCCTGCAGCAAGTATGTTCCATACATTACTTCCGTATGAACTAAAGGTACCTTGTATTAATGAAGTAGCCATGATAGAGTTAACTACAAAAATACAGGTGTCAGAGGGAAGATATCTGAATGTTAATAGTAAATTGAATGAAGAACAACAATTGTTATTAGCGAACTTATTAAGGGCCCATCAACATGCATTTGCATGGGATTATCATGATATGAAGGGTCTGGATCCTAAACTTTGTACACACAAAATATACATAAGAGATTATTGCACTCCAGTAAGACAGCCACAGAGAAGAATTAACCCTGCACTAAGAGAGTTTGTGAAAAGAGAATTGCAAAAATTACTAGATGTAGGATTTATCTACCCCATCTCAGATAATCAGTGGGTGTCTCCATTAGTGATTGTGCCCAAGAAAGGAGGGAAATGGAAAGTTTGTGTTGATTATAGGGAACTTAATGTTGCCACCAAGAAGGATCACTTTCCTTTACCCTTCATTGATCAAGTTCTGCACACACTTATAGGAAATCAATACTTCTCTTTTCTAGATGGATTCAACGGTTATAACCAGATTCAAATTACACCAGAAGACTAGGAGAAGACCACATTTACTTGTCCATGGGGGACCTATGCCTATTCGGTACTCCCATTTGGCTTCTGCAATGCACCTGCAACTTTTCAGAGGGCAGTCATTAGCATATTTTCATACATTTCTCATGATTGCAAGACCAAAACTTGTCCTTGAATAGTGAAAAGTGCTTCATGATGATGTAAGAAGGTGTAGTTCTTGGCCACTACATCCCACAAAGGAATTCAAGTAGATCCTACAAAGATCGAAGTAATCAAAAATCTGTCCACACCTACAAAACAGAAGGATGTTAGGAGTTTCTTGGGCCATGCAGGATATTATAGGCATTTCATCAAATATTTCAGCAAGGTAGCAGCACCATTGTACACTCTTCTCACTAAAGATGCTGAATTTAAGTGGACTAAAGCTTGTGACAAGACATTTTCTGACTTGAAGGCAGCTTTGACTCATGCTCCTGTACTTAAGGGACCTAATTGGGAGCTTCCTTTCCACATCCACATTGATGCATCAAATTATGCCATAGGAGTAGTCTTAGGATAGAAAGAGGGAGTTGTTGAAAATGCTATTTACTTTGTCAGCAAAAATTTACAAGGAGTTGAATTCAATTATACAGTGACAGAAAGAAATCTTGACAGTAATTTATGCATTGAACAAATTCAGAAATTACATAACAGGCTACCAAATATTCGTACACACTGATCATGCAACCATTAGATATCTCATGAATAAACCTTTGATCACAGGTAGATTGGCAAGATGGTTATTGTTGATGTAGGAGTTTGATATGACCATTGTGGATAAGCCAGGGAAGGCCAATGTTGTTGCAGATTTTTTTTCAAGGTTAACTACATCAGATGACAATCAACCTATATATGAATCTTTTCCTTATAAGCATCTATTCTCCCTTAGTGTACAAACACCCTGGTATGCTGACATGGCCAATTACTTCGTCACAGGTAGAGTTCCTTCTCACTTCTCCCCAAAAGAGAAAAGAGCACTTATTGAAAAATATTTTCCTTTCTCTTGGATTGCTAGATGTTTGTTTTATACTGGACCTGACCATGTCATGAGGAGGTGTGTGAGAGAAGATGATACATATGAAATTTTGCATGCATGCCACAATGAACCATGTGGAGGACACTTTGCAGCCAAGAGGACAACAATGAAGGTTTTGAACACAGGGTATTATTGTCCAACACTCCACAAGGATGTAGAAAGGTATACCAGAAAATATGATAGATGTCAAAGAATGGGCAGATCAACTAGGTCTGATGAGATGCCACTATTCCCTTAGGTAGTAATCACTCCCTTCGACAAGTGGGGATTAGATTTTGTGGGACCAATTGACCCTCCATCAAATGGTAAGTCTTATATATTAGTATGCATTGATTATGTGACAAAATGGGTAGAAGTTAAGGCCATGAAACATGCAAGAGATAACAAGGTTGCAAAATTTCTTTATGAAGAAAATTTCACAAGATATGGAGTCCCAAGAGAAATAGTAACTGATCAAGGAGCTCAATTCACATCAAATCTTGTTGCAGCACTAGTGAATGAGTACAATATAAGGCATAGGAAGTCCACTCCTTATCACCCCTAGGCTAATGGCCAAGTTGAGGTGACCAATAGAGAAATTGAAGCCATTTTGACTAAAATAGTAGCTGTCCATAGAAAGGATTGGGAAAATAGATTACGAGAAGTTGTTTGGGCTTATAGAACAACCTGGAAAACAACTACAGGCTTCACCCCATTTGAGTTTTGTATGGAAATATAGCTATGATGCTAGTTGAATTTGAATATAAGACTCTGTGGACTGCAGTAGAATTGGGGATGGATATTTCTGAGGCACAAAGAGAAAGAATCATGCAACTAAATTCTTTGGATGAGATAAGAAGAGCAGCCCTACTGCGTACAAAAGTAGTGTAGAATCAGAGGATCAAGTGGCATGACAAATTTATTAGGGACAAGAAATTCAAACCAGGAGATTGGGCATTGCTCTATGACTCAAGATACCAGGACAATGTAGGAAAATTGTAGACAAGGTGGCTAGGACCATACGAAGTTGCTGAGGTCTTTCCTAATGGAGCTGTTCAACTTACTACCATTGACCCTGTCAGATTCAAGTTACTTGTCAATGGTCATCGCCTCAGATTATACCACTAGCCAGCTTCCAAAGAAGATTTCCTGTAGCAATTCATCCAACATTTAGCATCAAAGCTTCCTGCAGCCGAAGGAAGTGAACCTAGTGTCCCTCCTTTTGGCTAACTAAGGTGTGTACATTTCATAATAAAGACTTTCACTTATGTGGAAGTCCATTTCTTCATCCATCCGCCCATCCACCCATCCATTACCACCTTTCTCTCTCTTCCATCACTTCATTCCACCTCACCTCATTTCACTTCATTTATTGTTCAATTTATTCTCCAAAAAAGGCGAGTGTTACTTTATTCACGATCTTTGCAACAAATCTTCCACACATTCAGGTATGTGCGCATTAATTGCTATCTTTAATCATCTTTTAAGTGCGTTGATTTAATCACTATACGTTAGTATAAAAATTCATATAAATCCATTATTACGTGTCAATCACCACTCCCATCTCGCATGCGTGGAAACATGTCCAAATTTAGGTTGGGGGGAGGGGAAAGAAAAAGATGCAAATATTTTGTGAATTTATTGCCCATGTGTCAAATCATATTAGGCTGCATCAGAAATTTTAAAATGAGCTGATTTGAAAATTTGAAAGGACGGCTTGCATGTGTGAAGTGACAATAATTACAGCCACCATTTCTTCCTATCATAATTTCCCTTTATCACTCCTTTTCTTGCCATTATTTCCCTGTCGTAATCTTGAGTTGCAAGCAAGAAGGTAAAACAAAAGAAAGGAAATTCAGTCGACTCTGGCACTAGAAATTTAGCAGGTTGGTACTGGAATTTAGCAAATACTTCAGGAAAGTGCATTTGATTTACGAGAATTGCAGGAAAGGAGTTGTAGAGCATTTGTTTGATTGCAGACAATGGGAGGTGGGTTAATTCGAAATGAACCCACAGTGTATGACATTTTATTGTAGGATGCACAATGCCTAGCGGAATTTAAAAACTGTTGATGGTTAGATTACTTCTTGAAGCTGGATGGCTTTGATGAAAACATTTCCCTTGAATTTTCCCAGATATTTTCAAAAGGAAAAGCCATAGTAAAAGAGTTGGAAGTTGTGGCAACAGAGGAAAGAATTGCAGAGGTCACTAGGTTACATGTTCATGGTGAAAATTACCCTGCTTCTATTGACGCTAGATCAGCCAGGGATGAGTTTATAGAGCCAAATGACCCCCCATTGAGCATAGACAAACAGGGTGCAAAGAGAATGCCTCTTCTTGAGCCATGGAAGTAAATAGTTGTGTATGTTATCAAATACATCACTTGTGAAGATCGCCAGTCAAACTTGCATTATGTCCACTTCAAGCTTTTGAATCACATGAGGCACATGGAAGGAGGATGAATGTGTCCAACATGTTGTATAATCTTCTCTCAATTATGGCAGCCGAGACCCAAAAAGGTAGGGATAATTTTGTTTCCCACCATTGCTTGATTAAATTGTTAGTTGAAAAGTCTCTACATTATGTATCTGGGATGACTTGGGAAGAGTTTATAAATGTTGATCAAATTAGACTTGAGCACTTGCAACCTAGGGCTTTGCCTCAACCCTGTAGTTCTAGCAGGAGAATAAGCATGACTGAAGTCATTCCTAGTGCTTCAACCTCTGGTGTTGGCTCTAGTGTGAATCCTCTTGTAGTAGAAGAAACCATAGAAATTAGTTCTTCTAGAATAGAGCACTGAGAAAAAGAAAGCTCTTCCTCAGATTCTAATGACGACGTTCCACTGGAAACCTTGATGAAAACTAGGGCACAATAGAGAGAGGTAGAAATGAGAAAAGGGAAGGGTAAGACAACCTATAGAAAGAAAAGTTCCAAGTTCTAAGAAGAGGAAGGATGATACTGTTCATCCTACAACCAAAGGAAAATGTGAGAGACCTCCCGGGAAATCAAGACCAACTGGGCCTGCAATTGGAACGCCTCCACAGGAAATCCCTAAACTTGGTGAGACCTCACATGAGGACCCTGAAGCTCCAATAGAGCAGGAGCATGTTGAAGAAGAATACATATTTAGGAGAGCAACAAATATAACACTGGCTGATCTTGCTAACATTGCAGAAGAATTGGAGGAAAATCAAGACTTCCTATAGCATGAGCAAGAGGTCTTGTAGCAATAGCCAGAACTAGAGCAGGAGTTCCTGCAGCCTCAACAAGAACAAGAGTCCCTACAACAAAAGGAAGAAGAAACAACACCCGTGCAGCCAGAGATAACTGGACAGCTTGAGTCTATGTAGATAGTGCCTTATGAGGATCTGCCATCAACGAAAAGACTGGTAGGCATTCATAATCCTCCTGGTTTTACAATACATGCAACAGTCTTGAATTTATGGGAAGAAATACAAAGAAGGGAGGAAGAATGAAAAAGGGAAAAACAAAAATTGAAGGAGGAAATTCAAAAGAAGGATGAGGAGATAGAGGATAAAAATGCAGAAATTGCCACCCTGAACCAGAGGGTGGATGATATGGTAGCTCTGGCACCAAAGATTTTGGAATGTAGGACCCCTCCAAGGGTCTATGCTCTGCTCCTGAAAGAGAAGTATCTCTCTTTTAAGATTTCAAGAATTTCCTTAGCTCTGAATCCTTCTATTGATACCCCTATGGAATTTTTCAATGCTTATAGGATTGGCTCCCCTGAAATGAAGAATTTTATATGTGAATTTTATTTGCATAATTACGCTGTCATAAAAGACCATGATTGGAATCCGTTGCTATATGTTGGGGATGTTCAATTGAGAGAATTTATGTCTTGGGTACAAAATGAGATTAGTTGGGGACAACAATATGGTGCTTATAAGAAATTGGAGTTTGATATCCCTTTGCTTGTTAGAGCTGAATCAAGCAACCCAAGGGATATTTATAGAGAATGACATAGGATGTTTCTTAGACCAAGTTATGGCAATAGGATCATGCCTTGGATTAAGGTAGTTTACAATGAGTATGAGGTAAAGACAACAACAAAGGAGGAAACCATGAGGAGATGTTTGTCACAAAGATGGAATAGTTTGACTGATGAGTTGAAACAGGTTGAGCCTCATTCCATCCACAATTATGCTGCAACACTAAAGATGATTGATAGATATATTCAAATTGGGAGAACTTAGGGACGGTCTTGGCTTCCCTTGAATTTCTAGCCACCCATGCTCATGTGGCTCGTGCCAAATTTTAGATTCTACTAGTATGATATTGCTGCAGAAAATTAGAGATGGGACATATTTGACAGATTGGGAGGATTCTATTGGGATCCTGATTCATGCACTGCAACCACTAATGTTGGAAAAATATCAGTTACAAATTTCAGAGCCTTGACTAAGCAGAAAAAAAATCCTTCCCCTGCTGGAGGACCAACAAAACGTTAGGTTGGAGGGAGTGATGAGCCTAGTTTTTGGTCTAGTTTTGGGTCTATTTGCTGGTTGATGTCATGAACTTTGATGATTTAATATTGGTATTTGCATAATGTTTCCCTCAAACCATTGACATTTGACATTATCCTATCTTTACAAGCTTTAATGACATTTGGCATATTATGTGGGTTACCTATATTGATTTTGCATGAGGTTAATGAATGATTCTTAGAGTGGTTATAGATGTGCAGTTATTATGTGTACTAACCTTGACATGTAGATTTAATACGCCAAGTTGAGGAAGACACCGCTAGTTGGGCATGCACCATAATGTCCAGATGAGGAATTGCTCCAAGTCAAAGGCATCCGACGACAAAAGATTCTTCATGCAACTTAACATAATTGCCCTATAGTGGACCTTAATGATTGAGCATGCATGGGTGTTACTATTGTGCTGGATCTGCGTCTGGACTTGCGTAACTAACCAGATTCCATGCATGCGTAACCGCCATTGCTCCACTTTCCCCTGTTTTCCCTAAATGGCATCCTCCTAGTCGTGGAGTTGACTGCCTTGTTTAGTTGTAGTATAAATAATGATTTGATGCTCCTTCTTTAGAAGGTTGCACGATTTGATATTGTACTCTCATTCTCCAGTTTCAGTGATACATATACATTACTCTTTTGTATGCATGATTTACAGTGAATAAAATAAAGTTCTGAGTTCGAGCATTTGAGTTCTCAGTAGTTTAGAGGATAGTTATCCAAGGGGGCCTACTTGGTGAGTAATTCGTCTTCTTAGTTTAGTATTACTTGCTGTTTAGTACTTAGTTAGAAATCTGGCATCGATTTTTCCTACAACCACTAGAAGTCCATTATGTGTATGTTCCTACAGCCAATGTAGACAGAGTAGTTTCCTGTTTGTTGCTTAGATCTGTATTCCTATTACGTATTTCAACTTAGCATAGTCATTGATTGATGTTCAACATTTGTTTCATGATTGAGGAAGATAGAGAAAAAGCATATGGATTCATGATTGGATGCCAATAGACAGTAAAGTGATGGTTCGATAAAAGACCTCTAACCTAGATTTTAGGGAAGGGAGCCTAGTACTAAAGTACGATGAGCGCATTGTGAAACTAGGACAACATACAAAATTTGAAGCGTTATGGAAGGGACCCTTTCGAATCAGCGCATGCAAGGAAAATAATGCATATGGACTTGAAGATATGGAAGGTAATTCTTTGGATATACTGGTGAATGGTATTTATCTAAAATTATTCCATTAAAATACAAAATTATTTAAAAAATTTAACAAATATATACCATATGTAATTTTTTTTTGTAAATACGTTTTAGTTTTGAGAATAGCACATAGGTAGAAAATTATTGTATTATATTATATTCATAAAAAATTTACAATGTAATACAAGCCCTAGGCTCAGATTTAAACATGAGGCCCTCTCAAGCAAACCCAAGAAGAGACAAAGAAAAAAGAAGCAAAAAGGAGACAACATGAAAAAAACAATAAAGCTAAGCCTCCAGTCATTGTAAAGCAGTCGAAGCGGCTTGTTGTTGGGTTTTTCTTCTTCTTCTTCTTCTTCTTCATCTTCTTTGTTAGGATGTAAAAGGGGGGTGAACACACATCACACATGGGCTTGACACAACACGGATATCAAGCCTAGTCTCTGTGGCTATACACCAGAAAATCAAAGTGCTTTCTCTAGTCAAGCCCCAAAATGCTCTCCACACCGTACTCCTGCAGGAGGTAGGTGGCCACTGGCTGAGATGATGAATGATGCCTCTCAAGGTCCATGGTGTGAAAGTCGATAAGGAAGGGAAACCAGGGTACATCTATCCCATAATCCATGTTCCTATGGATATCTATGGTGCCTGGAATGCCAAAACTAGGGATAACTACCTCCATGATTTCATCGAGCCCTTCCATTAGCACAAAGTTAAACATCTAGTGGAACAATTCAATTATCATGGGCTTGGCAGTGTTTAGCTCGAGCAGGGAAGTGACGAAGTGAGAAAGTATGTTTCAGTTGCTCCTCAATTGGTTCTCATTGTCAATGTAGTCCAGGCCAACTACCCACTTGAATGCAACCAAGCCAAGACGGTCACACCTCTTCACTAGGCGTTTAATTTTGTCATTGGTGACCTCTCCCACAAAGCAGTATTGTGGCCTCCTTGGTAGAAGCTAAATAGGAGTGCCTAGGACAACTGACTTTATGATAAAGCAGTAGATTATAGTGGAACGGGAGAGAGCAAGAAAAGCTTAACTTAAAAGGATATTTTTTTGAATGAATATTGCCATAAGGTGGCATAGCTATATATAGAAAGGATGTGCTAGAAAACCCAACCAACGGGAAGTCCATTTTTGGCTAGACAACAATGAAGAAAATACCAAAGCAGTCAGAGGGCAGGAGATGAATCATACAAAAAATATGACAGAAGGTCTTGAGAAATAAATTTGGGCGTTGGGAGTAAATGCTCTCATATGCCGATTGTTGACATGTGTCCTTTGCCATCATTAGCACCAACTAGCTTGCTTATATGAAAGACATGGATTAATGTGTTAACTTCTAAAAAATTAAATAGGTGTGTCTTTTCAAAAGTACCTTGCATTACTTAAGCATGTTTCTCATAACTAAAAGCACGCTTCCCAATGCAATGAGCTTATTTGTGAAAGAGGTGGTGGGTAGAATATAATAATTCCATTCTCGTGATATTTTTGGAATTCCAAGGGATACGGATCTCAAATCCCAATGTATCACGTTGGTGGTAGCATTTAATGGACCAATGGTAATGACGTAGCCTTAACTGTGTGTACGTGCAAGGGAATTAACTGCACCCAAAAGCATATTTTTCTAAGTAGAAAAAGGCAAGTGGTCGTTTCATTGAAGAAAATCTCTACAACTTATCGACATAGCCATGGTGGAGCCATCAACATCTGGTAGGAAGGTTGGAACCTCATCAAAAAAGTTGGGTTACATCGATATCGTTGGGAGGAATTCATTTGCCAATGCCCCGGTGCCAAGGAGTGACCTTTTCAATTTTGTAAAAAAGTGCAACCAAATAAACGTTTCGGGAGAGAGGTGGTGCAATATTTTTCCAACATTTTCGACCAAAAATTGGTGGCTAACCCTAAAAACCTTAGGGGAGGGGCACTCCAAAGAATGATAAATCATGGTTTATATGAAGGCTTCACGTCTCGACTATGGAATTGTGGCCTGCCATAGTTCATGTTGCCTGCTGTACACCCATGCCCGAAGCTGGTGGACACATGTGCCAAAAGATTCAACAAGAAAACAAGAGCCATTCTAGGCAACAAGATCAAAGTCACAATTTCTACCATAGCCATATGGGATATGTTGTGTATCCCTACAACTTGGGGTGCTGAACGTTTTGATGAAGGAACAATGGAAATTTTCTGGGAGGAAAAAACCAAGAAAGGAAACTTTTATGAAGATGAAACAAAGGAAAGACCAAAGAGAGATCACTTTTCTTTCCCTCTTGCATGCAAAAAGTTCAAGAAAGACAGAAATATATGGCCTTGATGATGATGAGGATGTCCATCCCTTCTAGATGGGCCTAGCTTTCATGCTCAAAAGGGAAAAGAGTCAGAAATACTATGATTTTTCTGATGTAGTAGCTAGAGGGATGCTGGAGCAACTAAAGACCTATGATTCTGAGTATAAATTCAGGTATTCTTCTTTCTTGGTTCACTTGATTTTGCATCTAAATTCTAAGTTGCTGGAGAGAATTTTTTCAGTGTCTAGGCTTGATATAAATAGCTTCTATTAGCCAGTTTCTATGTGGAATTATGTACTATCCAGAACATGCAATTACTATTATTTTGTGGATTATTTCATGAGGTCGGTACTTCAAGATTTGCTTCCATGACCTAGGGGCATTTCTCTCTTGAGATTTTGCAGTGGATGAAGACTCCAATGA
The DNA here is from genome assembly GCA_007258455.2 of Sequoia sempervirens. Lineage (NCBI taxonomy): Eukaryota > Viridiplantae > Streptophyta > Pinopsida > Cupressales > Cupressaceae > Sequoia > Sequoia sempervirens. The sequence goes on along the minus strand of VDFB02270651.1, from coordinate 216,617,913 downwards.
CCTTGGTGGATTATTTCTTGGGTGAGGATTTTATGTTTATTAGATTCCATGGTTTCGCCAAGGAGCTTTTCAGACTGCCCAAATTTGTAACAGATAGAGTATTTGCATCAGAGGCATGCCGTCGGGCAACCCTTTCTGACAACGCATATGGTGCTAGAAGGAATAAGACAAGGCTATACCTGATCCCCCTCAACATCGCCAATAGTCAAGTGACACTGGGGAAGCGGAAGGTGGAGGGTGAACTTACAAACCTTCTAGCCATCCTAGGCTTGGTCCTCATTTGGGACACGTGGAACTACAATCCAATAAAACATCGCCTGATTCTGAAACATGAGAGTTAGGAGTATTTTGAGTGGAGGAATCTGACTCAGGAAAGGTCAAAAGTATACATTGACTTGGCCCGCATACCACTCAAACGACCAAAATGGCTAAAATTCTATGTAGTACAAGTAGAGTATTAGGGGAACCTCCCAATGGGTAAACCCCTCAACATGCAATTGAGATGCAAGGGATCATCGGAAAGGAAGAAGGCAAAATTTAGGAGGTTCCGACAAGAGATGAGATGCCTTAATGCCCTGTTTAGAGATTTTCAGCCACATGACGAAAGGTTCGAAGATATTTATGATGAAGAGGTCGATACCGACAATAGCAATCGAGAGACAAGTCTTGAGATTGAAGAGGAGCAACTTCCATGTCGTGCTTCCTGTCCTTAGGAATCCAATAGGAGAAGAGGCTTGAAGAAAAGGGACTCACAAGTCACATCCTTCGTTAGTGCCCGAAGCAAAGGGAAAAGAACCCGACGGTCCCCAAGAAGATCTGCCATAGTTGTCAAAGGCCAAGTTTTGACAGGAATAGCTACCAAAGGATCAAAACGTACCAGTTTTGGTTGTGCAAAGAGAAGATGAGTCCAGGATCTAGGTGCACCCAATGCATCAGCCAAAGAAGAAGAAGTGGAGTCTGTTATGCAAAGTGTGTCGACCACTGTGGCCCAGGTAATTTTTACTCCATCTCTTCTTCCTGCCTCAGTGTCTCTGGTTACTCCTCTACACCCATATGTAGAAAATAATCCTCCATCTTCGAACCCTGAACTTTTGGTCCTTGATGAACCCCTGACCATTTTTAACAATTAACCCTATGAAGTATCCCCGCGTGCCAAACGATCATTATCTGCTTCGACCACTATTGATTCTTTGATCACCCTGTCTAGGGCCCCCATTGAAAAAGTTGAATCATCCATGTTTCTAATTACTCCAGGTCCATTCACTTCTGGGAAAAAATCTCTCCTTCTACCCATTTCTCTTTTTACCCCAACTGGTTTCCCCCCTAACCAATCACAATTTGGTATCCCACCTTTTTCCATGATTACACTCCCATTTTCCTCCCCACGTGCTCATACGTCTGAGGTTTTCCTTATGTCACCCTTCTTGGTCTCCCTCCAGGTGTTTCCATTGTAGCACAAAGCATCAAAACCCCACAGAGTCTCCAAGAGAATTTCAATGCAACCAAGCGGGCCTGACAAGCCAGAAAGTAGAAAAAATTATTAAAGAACGTTGCACTGCCGACTACCAAGAAGATTGAAGCTTGCTTTTATGAAGAGAAAAATTCTCTGTTGATCACTACCATGAAGTCACTCGTGTCTGAGCTCAAGGGAAAAATGCATATGAAGGACTATGAGATCAGGGCCATGGGTCTAGATTTGAATGAAACCCACCCGCGCGACAAGGTGGTCCTAGCTAAGGCCACCCAACAGGTGGTATATGCAGATTATAAAAGACTGGACTGTAAATTAAAGAAGCGCAAGACAAAGTTGATAAATGTAAGGGAAACAGTGAGTAGGTTGCAGACATAAATCAAGGCCAAAGATGTTGAGATGGCCCACACAAGGAAAATACATAATCAACAAGGAGAAGAAACTAAGTTGCTCAAGGAGGCCCAAGGTGAATAGGTTCAACTGTATGCTGAAATTGAAAAGTTGAGAGTTGAGCTTGCTGTTGAGTGCCATACAAACATAGAGTACCAATGTACTTAGGAAAACATAAAGAGAGAGTTGGATGGCATATGATCTCAAGCTTCTGACAATCTACAAAAGGCCTAGGAAAAAGTAGAGAAGTCAAGACGAAGAGAAACAAGAGATCGTGTTCGCTTTGTAGGCTCGTGACCAAGAGATTAGAAGATTAAGCTCTGAACTAGCGAATGCCCTCCGAGAGAAGAATCAAATGGATGAGAATGTAAGAGAGATAGAGGCTCAGTTACATCAAGAGTTAACTATTGCACAAGGGTCTGGGACCCTCTCGGTATTGAAGAAGTCGATATCCACACACTAGGAATGAATCATAGTTGCGATTGCTATCCTCAAACCAACCCTATAATTTTTGAGGGATGCTCGGGAATTAAACAGAAAGGTTGGCCCGCTGGCCGACCAAATTCTACAGGTATATGATCCCTGAGTAGTAGAATTGCAAAGCCTAATTTGCAGGTTGTGTATGGCCACTGATGAGGCCCTAAGAAGTGCATGAATTTTGAATTGAAGGGCTTCATCGAGTAAAGAAAATGAATTTGTGAAATTCCACAAGGTCGTAGCAAGAAGCGAGGAATGTCAGGCAGTGTTGGAAAAGAAGAGTCTTGGAAATGTTAATGTCAACCAAAATGCAGACATAGGTGCTATGGCCAAATTTTTAAGAAGCAACATTAATCCTAAGAAAATGGTCAATCATGTCACCAATATCTTCAAGGTAGGAGACACCCCAAAAATGGAGACAAAGGTTAGATAATCTATCTTAGAATAGAACAATATTGAGGGCTTCAAAAATAGTATTAAAAATCATGTTGTTATTAATAGTTACAATAAGAAATATTGCTTCAAAAAAATAATGTGAATGGTATTATGCTAGAGACTTGAATATATTTTCTACTAAAAATCATAATGCACTAAGTGGTGTGTTGAAAAGCATCCAAACTCTAGGAATGCATTGTGGAAAATTGGTTATTTTTATGTCTCTTGTAAGCTAAAATGTATGATGACATTAGATTATTGTCATGTAGAATGTCACCTCTATGCAACTAAGGGTGTGAGTGTTTATTATAGATATTATAATACATGAAGCAATTTAATTTTATAACAAAGATCATTCTTAAATTTCTAATTTGTTATTCACTAAATACATAACATTTCTATAAAGACTTTGTCTTTCACTTGATTTTTTATTTTATTAGAGTATTCAACAAAAATAATGTGTCTATACTTATTGTGTGTGAAAGTACTATGTATGATAACCAATGTTTGATTATGCTTGAAATGACAAATACAAGACATTTCATTATAAGTTCTTGTAATATATGTATTATTCGAGAACATGCTAACTAGATTAGATTTTTTTTTTGTTAGTCACTATTTTTATTCGTTTTCGCATTGGCCTTGCAACTTGACAAGTAGTTATACATCCCCTTTCAATGTAATTTGTGAAGCATTTTTTCCTTAATCATTTTTGATATTCGGCTTTTATACGTTTTTGGATTTGGATGTGTCCACACTCAAAGAAAAAGTTGTTTAGAAAGGTGTGCAATGCGTCACATGGTGGCTGTGTGGATTTCATTTATTGCCTTCCTTTTGGGAGAGAGCCGAGACACGTGTTAGCTCTGCAAATATTTTCTCAAGGATGATTTTCACAAATTTGAGAATCCCCGCCCGCTCAACATGTCATCTCTTCGCTACGGGAAGTTTGCACTTTTAAGAAGCGATCTTTTTGGAGTTTGTTGGAGCATGCTGGGTCTTTTGGTTTTCAAGATGGAAACTTTGAGTTAGTTTCTTCGAGCCACGTGATTGGTCAACTAGACTTTTTCCAAGCTGTTTTCTAGGATCTAATTGTTTTCAGATAATGATCTTTGCTAAATATCTAAAGGGAATTAATGCGACAGTTGGGAATTAATGAGAAAAGATTGTCATGAACTCATTACAACCAGATTGTGAGCTATCAAATGCTAACATCTAGCAGCAATTACTTCTGGGTGTGGCGGGGGTTCTCTCTCTTTTCAGCTATAACTGGGAGGCGGCGACAAAAGGAAGGGGTTCAAAGTTCTAGTTTATTTTTCTTAAGAAAAAGTTTCTTTAGTTTTCTTTAGGCACACAAATATTTTCAAAAGTAATTGGTAGAACACTGCTTTTCTCTGGCATGTTATATTGTTTTAGCTCAAACTATTATTGGATTGGCATCTGACCTTTGTTTTCTAAGTTCATTTGATATTCAAGCACGAGCTATTTGGAAGAAATCTTTGAAACTGTGCATGTTATGGCCTTTATCAAGTTCCTTCTTTATGTTTTTGTTTAGAATGAAAAACTGTGTTAAGCTGAATTCAAGTAGTTTGAGTAGTTGATTTCCATGTTGTAGGCTTATATGGTATGATAATAACTTGTGGAAATTGGATTATGTTTGTTGAACTTCTCTATTTTCCTAAAGGGTTATTTTTTCATATTATGTTGTAAGAAGAGAAAGAGTTTATGCAATCTTTGAATGTTTTTCTGTTAACCTTGGAAATCTTTATGCTTGATCGGACCTTAATGAACACTTCCCATGAGGAGATTTGAAAGACTACACTGTGCTTATATTTAGCCTTTGTTTGTTCTATTCCCAACCATGAAGGGTTGTGGCATTCTGCGTCTAATATATCATTCATAGGAAAGATTGGGTTTGAAATGTTGTATAAGCTTTGGCGCATCGCCATTTTTATGTTTTACATTTACATTTACTTTTACCCTTTTTTCCAAAACTCAGAGAAGAGCCAACTTTCTATAAAAATCTCGGAGGTATTCAGTGAGGCGCAAATCGGTCCCCCACTCGCTGAATTTCCCATAAGGTTGTCTAAGAGGCGCAAGCTTTGATGATCAACATAATTATTTTTCATTTATGTGTTAGATTTCTAGCTTGTTGTTTATTAATGAGATATTGAATTCAATCTAAAGGATATTGAAATTAATAGGTGTTGTATGTACAACTTATTCCATCTTAACCATTGACAAGACCATCCAACATATCAAATTTACCAACAATGATCTCCACTAACATATTATTTTTAAGAAGATTTGACTAAATATGAATAATTCTAACACAACCATGCCATACTACAAGAGCATCATCCTCATCAATTAAATTAATTGTAATTAGTTTTCCAAGAAAAAATAATAATTTTGACTATATTCATTTACTTCTTTTCTTTTGTAGAAAAAGAATGAGAATATCGGATCTATAGGTGGAGAACAAAAGAATTTTTTATTCAAGTATAACAAGTGATTGTTTGTTTAGGAGCTTATATATTCTTTGATATATATATATATTTATATATATAATTTTCATCTATCTTTTTTTGCATTTTTTGTATTAGTTGTAGTATATGATGTTCTCATTATATAAATTGTATGACATTATCTCACTATTTGTTGCTAGATTTTTCAAAACAAGATAATCATGGATAGGTTGAGGTTGATAAAACTCACCATAGAAAATGGTGTTAAGATTCCCAAAATAATTAATAGGTTTTTGCATTATATCCCATGTTGTTTGTCTATAGAATGTGCAAATCTTGCACACATTGTAGTGTAGAAAAATGTATGCCTTTTACATTTTCACACTTAATTTGAAATTAATATTAAAATGGACTTAATGGTGCCTTATTTTGGTGTTGTAAAGTGTACCTCTTTACACTTTCACACTTATCTAGGGCTCATTTAATTACTTGAGCTTAATTTTCCTTAATTGGCCCCTTTAATTCAAATCCAAGCCTATTTTATTATATTTTCCTAAGAGAAAACACAACATTTGTTAATTCCTTAACATAACACTTCTCATTGAGCAATATGTATCCTAGGGTTGGGGACCTAAGACCCCTTCACCCATGAGAGAATGGGTCCTCCCTTTGATCTAGGACCTAAATTTAAATTATGTTTTTGACGATATTTTAACATATTCAAATCCATATTTAGATGTCGGCTTGTGATGTTTGAATTTTGGGAAATTAAGGTTACATATCTATAAATATAAGGTTATTTCTCTATGTTTCACCTAGCAAATTGATCTAAGCAATCTAGAGTTTTTTAGACCATTTAAAGAGAAATTCAAGGCATTCAAGAGAATATTTATTGAAGATTTATTGCAACGATCAAGAACCAATTGTCACAGAGAAGTCTTCTTGCATCATGCATGTTATTGGAGCTAATATGATGATGTAGGTTTCATGATCCATTCAAGTATTCAAAGCATTATATCAAGTCAAGATTCAATGTTCAAGATCCACATCCATTGAAGCCATCTCATGCAAGTTGCAGATTTACATTCCAAGGTTTATTCAAGGGTTTGGTGAGTTGTGACATTGAGTTGTTCATTCATCATTCCTTTCATGCTATTTTGTTTCATTTCAAGGTTTGATTACCAAAACGGGGTTTGACCAAGGCAAACCCCTATTCACCAAAAACAAAAAAAATCCCTCTTGATTTATATTTGTAGATTTACTTGGAAGAAATCTTGAAGATCTCTTGAAGAGAAAAATTGGAGATCTTGTCACAAAAGTTGTCATCTCACAAAAAATCACTTGCAAAAATTATTTCTAGATTTTCAAACCTAAAACCTAGGAAAATTGAAGGATTTAGATCTATAATGTAGAGGCTCCCTAAAGTTGTAGATAAAACCTAACTTAGGACCCATTTGCCCCTAGGCGAATGAGTCCCAGATCAACATCATCAGCTGACTTTTTGTAACTAGTAAACATCATTTTTACCTTCTCTGATCTATGATCTGATTTTCGGTTCCATTAGTATTGAGCTTAATCTATTAGATCCAAGTAGTAGATTGCATTTTGAAGAAATAGTTTACTATTTTTAGTTTTTCTCCCCAAAGTGTTGTTTGACTAGGACCCCCATCCTTGCAAAAAAATGAAATCTATAGATTCACACTTTGACTTGATTCACCTGAGGGTTGATAGTCATTTCATTGTGTGGATCTCATTTCCTAATTAATTGAAGGAGAAATAGGTCCCTAAGTGGTTCATCAATCACATTTTAGTAACCCAAGGTCTACTTTTTCTTTATTTCATTTTGGTGAACCTGAGTTTGATCATTGCATTTTTTCTGATTTAAGAGTCAATTTTCACCCTAGATCTAGATCTTGCATTCATTTACATTGCATTGCATTGCATTGAATCTCATTTAGGGTTGTTTAACTTGCATTAGTTTTTATTTCATTTAGGGTTTTAGGATTTCATTTTTGCATCTCTTAAAATCTGAAAAATACAAAAAAAATCAATCATTTTGCAAATTATTTACATAGCATTGCATTATCATTCATTTGTATTTGAAAATTGCATCAAAATTACACATCAAATTAGGTCTCCTAGTTTGTCATTTTGTCATAATTTTCATTTGCATTCAACCTTAATTTCAAAGAAAATTTAAATTGTAACTCACTATTTTAAATCAGAATCTGGAAACCATTAGAATCAACTTTGAATTTTGTAAAACCATTTTAAAAAACCCTAAGCTAGGACCCATTCACCCAAGGGGGAATGATTCCCTAATCAAGGTTATTTCATAAATGTTTGGGCATTAAAACATTTTTTTATATATTACGTTTTGTTGTTTTCAGATTTATGTTTCAGTTTGTAGAATTTTTGTTACTTAGAATTGATCATATTGAGCTCCATTTGATAAATTTAGTGCATTGTGTGAAGTGAATTTGCAAGACATCATTTTCAGGTTTTTGCATAGCATAATTAGAAAATTATCTTTTTTGAAATCTGAAAATTGCATTTACATATTTGCATTGCACTTTACATCCTAGGTTCCTTCATTGCATTTCATCTTTTATCCATTTTGGGTGTACATTGAATTTGTGAAACTTGTATGAGCTTCACAACTTGGTGTCTTATTAGCAATACTACTGTGAGACATAGTTCAAGACTCATGTCATCCTGTGATACACCATTCTCCATGGATATTGGGTTCTCCAACTCTTTCACTCATAGTGTTGATACTAATCAACCCTCTATGGATCAGAGTCTTCATACCTCATTTCCAATGAATTCCCTACCCACAAATAATGTGCATGATGTTGAAACATTGGTTGCTAATGTATTACAAGAGAACATAAGAAGGATAGATGAAGAAATAGAAAAATTGTAAAACTTTGCGACTTCTGAAAACATTGCTAGTAGTGCCATTCTTTCTTTAGATAATGTGAGGAAAATGCTTGAAAGTGAACATGGAATAGAGATTATGCAAATTCTAGCTCATATTGTTGATAAGAACATCCCTACCATGACTAGTTATGCTCAATCTTTGGGGGTATACTCAAAGCCAAGGTGGAAATTCAATTCCTCCTTCCACAACCCTTACCTCTATTATTACATACACTAGTACTCATGTTAATACAACCATCCAACCTACTAGAAAAGTCAACACTTAGGTATTTCCACTAGGAATCCTTCTACCTTTATGAATTCAAATCTCATATGTCCTCAACCATCCCGCCTCACAAATCTACAATTCACCTGCCCTCCGCATACATACATCACTCCACCTTATTCACCTCCATCTCACAATACCAACAATGATCCAATCCTTAACACAATTTTGCAAAATATGTCATCCCTCCAACAAAAAATCACCACCTTAAACCAAAACAACAATGTCCAACCTTCACAATTCATAAAAACCAATCTGATATCCTTGGAGATATTGAGAACACAAATGCCACAAGGTATAGAGGTTCCTACGTTTGAGAAATATGGTGGGAAAGGGGATCCTATTAGCCATTTTTCCGCTTACACAACCCTATGTAGTGATTTCATTTTTGAAGATAATATCCTAGCTAAGCTATTCCCTTGATCTTTGAAAGATGTTTCCTTAGAGTGGTTTTGCTGCTTACCAAATAATTCAATTAGTTCATTCAATGAACTTATTGATGCCTTTTACAACCACTTCCAAATTCACATGGGTCCTAAGATGACTTTTACTGATTTGATGACATGTAAACAAAAGGATGATGAAAAGGTCACTGATTTTATAGCATGGTACTAAATGCTTTATTCACAAATAAACATTAAGATTCCTGATTGTCGACCTTCAAAGAGTGTTTATTTCCATTTTGCAAGATAAAACCCAAAATAAGCTAGAGATGTTCAGGTTTCCATCCTTCACACAGTTGTGTACAACCCTTCATGATTACCAAAATTTGGTTAGTATTCATGAAGTGAAAAATACCTCTAACCATCCTGAAAAGTCTGAATCCACAACTTATCAACCTTTCAAGAAAAAAAATAAAGGATTTCTACAAATTAATCCCCCTCAATCAAATCAAAATGTTGACACCCAAGTGGCTGCTATAAAGATGACAAAACCATATGCCTTTGTGGATAGAAATAGACAATTTACACCTCTACTTGATACCCTTCATAATATCATGTTGCAACTCCTAGAAAATAACTTGATTTCCTTACCTCCTATTAGAGCTCCTGATCCTACTAAGCCCTTACCTCCAAACTATATAGTAAATACTTATTGCCATTTCCATCGACAAAATGGACATTATACAAAACATTGTGAGCGTCTTAAACATCTTGTACAAGACCTAATTGATTCTAATCATATCCTAATTGGAGATGTTAATGATCAAGGTAATAAATTTGTAGCTCCTCCCAACCAAAATTTTCAAATCTTTACCAATCCTATGCCTAATCATAATATCTCCTTTGTCAAAGCTAGCGAAAAAAAGAATGATGTGATGAATGTTGACACAGATGATGAAAACATGAAAAACAATAAGAACAACCTTATGGATGATATGATTACATTTATTGCTGCTAAACCTTGTAAGGTTCTAACTAATATGCCTCTTGACATTGCTTTCTCACAACAATACATACTTAAACATGCACCCGATGGCTCTCTTTACATAGCTGAAAGAATTAATGACAAGCCTACTAATGGGATATTAATTGATCCCGTCTATGTAGAGAATGTGATCATTGAAGAATTCCTATTTGTGCATGAGCTTTATTAGGATACATATGGAAAATAAAAAGCATGGATCAAAACACAATGTTTTTTCTTTCCCTACGATTGGTTTGATAAATCTCCCTTTAAAGGTTGGATCGAAAGAATTAAATGTCTCATTCACCATCATCCTGATGTTGGATCAATTTTTTGTGAAGTTAGGCTATCCATGGATTTTCTCCATGAATTTGTCCCCTCAATTGTGCATAAATGTTTAAAGTTTCCATTTAGAAATGAGATTTTTACTATGCATCATAGTGGCTTTAATCCTGTGTCTTCCCATGGGAAATTTTCATTGGATTTCTTTTGGATTGAGCCTATTGAACCTATTAGAACCCATGAAGACTTTTTCTTTTTTAAAATCCTATCAAAAGTTTAAGGAAAAGAACATAGCATAATTATCCCTTAGTAATATGCCTCCACCCATGATTGAGCCTCATATCCTTGATGATACCATGATTGAACCAAAAGATCTTCCAAGTAACCAAGACCAACCTTTGACAAATACTCCCCCTATTTCATATAAGAGACAATGAGATAATCAAACAAATCCTGTTGTGCCTCCTAAAGTCAAACAAGTTTATAAAGCTAAAGAGAAGGTGGTTGAACAACCTCCCAGGGTTCCTTTTTTTCCTCTCTTAAGGGAAGAAAAGAAATCTATGGTTGCAAAACCCACTCCTAGACAATCACAACTTGGAAACCAAATGAAAATAAACTGAAATACTAGAGAGCATAGGCATAGACGTTGTGCTATTGCTCATTTGTTACAAGAAAAAGAAGAAAATAATAACATAGAAAATCAAAATACAAACTTGTCTCAAGCAATGGATGATGCCTTTCCACCCTCGCCGAAACATAAACAACAAAAAAATTCTATGGATATTGTCATTAAACCTCTTATTGTGGTTAACTTGGATGATGATAATGAAATTGCAAAGATTGATGAACAAGTGCATAATGAGTTGAATTCATTGTTTTCATCTTCTATGAGCTTAAATGATGATCCTCCTAATAAGAGTGTTGAACTTGGTGCTTTTCTTAGTTTGGCACTTGATGTTGTCCCTTTGGTTAGTTATTCGCCTTTTTCCTTTAGTATATAGTGATCAAGATTGGGATGTGGATGACCTGCTATAGGTTGAGTCACATGTTCCTTACTAGTCTTATTTTTGTTTTTGATGTTCTTTGTGTGATTGCATGTGTGTAATGTGATCTCCCCGTACTATTTTGTTTGATGTATCTTGTTGAGGTAAAAATAATCTCATCAATATAATGAACTAAATACCTTTCCTCATATCTTCCAGTCACCTTTACTTTTCCAATTAATTGTATTTAGGATTAGTAATTGATTTCTTTTTGTGAAAAGATGTACAATCTTTATTTCTTGAAATGAATTGAAATAAGCTAACCTGCACTAACATAATGGTTTAGTTTCCAAGTATTGTATAGGTTATTATGCACAATTAGTCATCATGCTCAGCCAAGTGGATTCAATGTAGACTTCCATACAGTTGAAGACAAGTGCCAGAAGAATAGGCACCAAAATTTTAGGGAGCACATGGTGGATCGAGTTTTTGAAGCTTTCTGTTATTTTCTGTTAAAAGAATTTACGACTCACTCTGAGCCTCTTTAATACTTTATGTTATGGACTTAAGTCGATTAGTTTGCTGAATTTAGTTGAAGAATTTTTCAGTGGTAATATTTACCATCTGAATTATAGGATTTTGTTAGCTGTTTTTGTATAAATATGTAACCATCAGAAGCAATGATACACAAAGAGAAATATCATTATGCTATCATAATGTGTTCTTAAACTATGTTTTTGAGTTATACTTTTAATATGAATAAAGCAAGTTTTTCCCATCTCATTCTAAGCTATTAGTATTGTGAATAAAATCATCTTGAATGGAGTAATCTTGAAATTACAAAGTGTATGTGATTTTAGCTAAGCATAGGAGCACTCGAGAGTTGGCCACTCAAGGGATTGTAGAGTAGATAGATAAGTATTCCATTTTTAATTCTGTTGTTTTTATTTTGTAAATGATAAATGTGAGTAAAGTTTATTTTCATGTGTTGATCTCTATTAAGTTAAATCTTGTAGGTTGTAGTTGAGTCTCTATTCTTTAATTCTGTTGTCTGAAGTTCCAGAGCACCCACTCTAATTGTTAGTTGCAAGTTATGAGTTGTTTTCTGTTAACTACTAGATGTTAGTTAAAGGTTGTTATCATTTCACTTTACAGTTTTATTGCAAACACTTTCTTTCAAGAAATTTACATGCTTTTTAGCTTAACCATTTATGATTTCTAGATTAAACACTCCATGCTTTCTAGTTTAGTTATTTCATGTTTTCTAGATAAATAATTTCCCACTTTCTAGTTTTGTGGCCTTTTAGTTTAAGTTCTGTTTCAGCTGTTTCAAACATTTAGAAAATATGAGAGAGATAGTCAAGATGTTTTCTATTGCATATAGCCTTCGAACACTACCCGATTTATACAATTGATGCATTTTTCAACTCAAGAGATAGGACCTAACAAAAATGTATCATATCTCTCTCTTTATGTGCATTCCTCTATTTGTGTAAGGAAAGCTAGATGCAGAAGCAACTCTTCTAACGTCAAAACCTCAGGGAAGAATGTAGAGACACTTTTAAATTTTTACAATTACAGTCCAATTAAGATGCACATGAAAGAGATAACAGAAACAGAGAATTAGACATACACATATGAACACCAGATTTATGTGGGAAAACCCTTATGAGAGAAAAACCCACCACACCAAGAGAAGTCACTTTGTATTACAGTAATAAAGATTACATACAGAGATCAGACTTATCTTTCTGATGTCAGTTTACAACAACATTCACTATGATCAACCTCGTACATAACTTTCACATTACAATGTTCTCATAATCGAATTCATCCATTGATCATACAACCACACCAACAATCTGTCGAACTATCAAACTCATCACAAACTGCAATCACAGAGTATATCCATGTCGCTTCCAGTCTGTCGAACTTCCTCTCAGTAACGGCCGTAACAGTTCAACTACTAGCGGTTCCCATTCTGCTCCCTGATTGGTTGAACACAAGCCACGTAGAATGGTCTTCACTCGGTCAAAGCGTTCAACCTGTGTTGGCATGTCGGTGAGACACTAACCGTGTCTCCCCGATGCCAACAAAGCCAACATTTGATATCGCCAAGAGTCCTTACTATCGGCAAGAGGTTACACCGAGTCCAAAAAGCTATCACTAAGGCTTTTCCATGTCGCCAAGACCTCATACCGATGATCATCACTTATATCGCTATCGCAAAGTCCTATCGCTTTCGCTGAGAGATCATATCGAGCCTTTATGTTATATTGAAACATTCAATAGTCGGCAAGACATATCGCTTTCGCTGGGAGATCATACCGAGGTTCAAAGTTACTCTGAAGTGCTCATCTATCACCAAGACATATCGCTATCGCTGAGACATTACTTCGAAGTCTTAAGTCATACCGAGCACCAAACAACAGTCAACAAGACTTCTCTCCATCGCTAAGAGTTCTTAGTGAACCCTTAGTGTTACCCCGATGCCTCCAAGATAAAACTGTCGGCGAGACATCATTCGTCGCTAAGACTTCATAGCGACCCCTTTCGTTACTCTGATGACCACATGTGTAACACCCTGTTGCTGTGACTTTGACTATCGCTGGGACTTCATATCGAAGCAAGCCTTTCGACCAAGGGTCTCCTCAACACCACTTGTCGCCCAGAGTCTTCTTGATATATGATAAGAGTGGCCTGTCGGCCAGAGATCTCCACTCACAGTGAGAGATAGAAACTGTCACAACAATCAACATGTCATAGCAATAACACCAGTTGACAAGACCTCAACAAAGTCACAGCGACCAGACTATTTCAAAAGGTTTCACATCTGCTAGTCGGCTAGACAGAAAGCATGTCACACCGACTTGGCTCTCTTAGAGGTTTCAGCCTGTGGGATTGAGACATATATTTCCAACCATCTCCCACTTGACGAAGATCACATAGGAACCTCCAGAGCACAACAAACCTACTTTAAAATCATGGGCACTAAGGCCCATCGAACTGGCACACCACCTGAACTTGTTTGTGCTCACTGGCTTTGTCAATGCATCTGCAACATTCTCCAGAGTATCAACTTTTTCCAAACTGACCTTTCCATCCTCCACCATATCTTGTACAAAGTTGTATTGTACATCTATATGTTTCGTCCTGACATGGAAAGTAGGATTCTTTGCTAGACAAATTGCACTCTGATTGTCATAAAAAATAGTTATTTTCCCTGCATCAAAACCAATGTTAGAACAAAAATGTTTTAACCAAACTGATTCTTTACAAGCATGTGTAGCTGCCATGTATTCAACCTCTATAGTGGACAAAGCAACTACATCCTACCGCTTACTCATCCAACTCACTGCACCACCATTCAACATGAAAGTATATCCACTGGTGGACCTTCTGTTGTCAATGTCCCCTGCCCAATCATAATCCACATAGCATTGAATACTGAGAGTCCTTTGTGATTCAACCAAGTTCCCATGGTAACACAAAGCAAACTCTGAAGTGCCCTTCAAATATCTGAAAACTCTTTTCATAGCATCCCAATGTGTCCTTCCGGGATTAGCCATAAACTGACTAAGTACTCCCACTACTTGGGAAATGTCTAGCCTTGTACACATCATTGCATACATAAGATGCCAACCGCACTAGCATAGGGTACACTAGTCATGTCCTCCATCTCAGTAGGATATTTTGGACAATCTTCAACAAATAGCTTCATTCCCTGCAAGACTGGAACAACTAGCTACTTACAATCATTCATGCAAAATCTCTCTAGAACAGTCTTGATATACTTACTCTGACTGAGCCAAAGTTTTCTACTATTCCTTTCCTTGGTTATCTCCATCCCCAGAATATACCTTTCTGCACCAAGATCTTTTATTTCAAACTTAGCAGACAACTGAGACTTAAGATCATAAATCATCAACTTACTATTGCCTATGAACAACATATCATGAACATAGAGAGAAATAATAAGAACTTGATCACTTTTAGCTTTGTAATAGACACAATGATCAGATTTTGATCTTACAAATCCTAAAGACAATACAAAAGTATCAAATTTCTGGTACCACATTCTAGGTGACTGCTTTAACCCATACAAATACTTTTTTAACTTGCAAACCAGTTTCTCTTTAACTTTCTCCACAAAGTGCTCAGGCTGGGACATATGGATTTCTTCTTCAAGATGACCATGAAGAAATGTTGTCTTCACATCCATCTATTCGACCTCTAAGTCATACGCTGCTGCAAGTGAAAAAAGAAATCTGATAGATGTCAGCTTAGCTACAGGAGAAAAAATTTCCCCATAATCAATTCCCTCTACCTGGGAATAACCCTTCGCAGCCAACCTCACCTTATATTTTTCCACACTGCCATCCAAACCAATCTTCTTTTTAAATACCCATTTGCAGCCAACAACTTTTCTGCCTTTAGGCAAGGGCACCAAACTCCAAGTGTCATTCTTTTCTAATGATGCCATTTCTTCATTCATGGCTTCCAACCAAGAGTCTGAATCAGACATTTTAAATGCCTCTTTCACAGTCCTAGGCTCATCAGTGCTAGAAATTAAAGCATAGGAACAAGTAGAATGTATCAAAGAGAACCCATACCTATCGGGTTGCTTTCTTTCACGAGTTGACCTCCTCACTTGCTGAGGCTGAGGTTCTTCTTCTTCTTCAGAACTTTCAGAACTACTTGAGCTCTCCTTAGTTTCAGGTACATTTTGAATTTTGAATTCCTCTTTATCTGGCATAGGAGGAATTCCAACTACATCCTTATTGTTTTCTGACTTTGTCTCTGACTGCAGATCCAAGGTAGAAGGCTTCAGCTCATGAAAGATTACACTTCTGTTGTATACAACCTTCTCTGTATCAGGATTCCAAAGCTTGTATCCTTTTATGCCAGCACTATAGCCAATAAAAATACATTTAATAGCCTTGTTCTCCAACTTAGATCTTTTCTCATATGACACATGAACATATGCCTCATAGCCAAAAACACGAATATGTCTTAAAGAGGGCTTCTTACCAGACCACGCTTCCAAAGGTGTTTCTCGACGAGCAGAATTTGGAGAACGATTTATCGGTAACATGCTGTAGCAACTACCTCAGCCTAGAACTTCTCCTCCAAGCCAACACTACTCAACATACTTCACGCTCTCTCCATCACTGTCCTATTGAACCTTTCTGCAACTCCATTTTGTTGTGGAGTATAAGGTGTAGTCTTATGTCTTGTAATCCCATGGTCTTTACAATACCTCTCAAAATCATTAGAACAAAATTCACCACCATTATCAGTCCTTAAACATTTTATTTTTCTTCCAGTCGATTTTCTACAAGGTTCTTAAATTCCTTAAATCGACTGAACACTTCTGATTTAATTTTCAAAAAATAAACAAATGTTCTTCTTGAATAATCATCAATGAACGATACATAGTACCTTGACTTAGACAAAGAAGGAACATTCACTAGACCAAATACATCAGAATGAATATAATCTAGCAAACCAGAAGATTTATGAGGACTGGAATAAAATGAAACTCGGTGTTGTTTTCCATATATCCAATGTTCATAGAATTCAAATTCAAGGTTACAATCGTCAAGCCCCTCAACTAGGTTTTTATTCTTTAAGGTTTTTAAACCTTTCTCTCCAATGTGGCCTAGCCTATGATGCCAAAGCATAGTATTTTCTGCTGGAAGTTTAACTTCCATAGAGTTTACACAATTAGGAACATTTCCCTCTTGTCCTCCATGAGTAGCTTTCTGTGACTTTACAGAGACACTGTTGCATTGAACAACATGTGCATCCAGCTTGTACAAGGTACCAATATGAGCACCCCTTGCTAGCACCATTGAGCCTCTAGTCATCTTGCAGCCATTTCTAGAGAATGTGACTTGCACTCCAATATCATTCAGCTTACTAACAGAAAGTAAGTTTCGAGCTAGACTTGGTATATGCATTACATCATTAATTCCCTTCACTCTTCCATCAGGGAATTGAATTCTGACTCTTCCACGACCAACAATTTCCAAAGTTGAATCACTCACCAAGTACACCTTTCCACCATCGTATTCTTCATACTTCGTGAACTAGTCTCTATGAGATGTCATGTGGAAAGATGCTCCAGAATCAATCAGCCAGACATCATCTAATGCCTATGTAGCCAAGGCTGCAATGAAGGCGTTTGCATCATGTGAGAAGAATCATTGTCGGAAGAATACTTCTTCTTCTCCTCTTTACAATCCTTTCGGACATGACCAGGTTGCCCACAATTCCAACACTTCACCTTGGACTTCTTGCCGAGACTTTGATCTCCCCTCTGATTTCGATTTGGACTTCTTGTCCTTCTTCTTACCTTTCTCTTCGACCTTCCTCTAACAACAAGGGCCTCCTTCGCCATCTGAGAAGATTTCCTTCTCATTTCTTCTGATAACGAAGAAGCAACACCATCTTCCATCTTGAAACTGGATGTTGTACTCCCAATAGCCATCACCAAGTGATCCCAAGAATCTGGCAAATAACACAATATCAACATACAACAATCCTCTTCATCAATCTTCACACCAACAGATGTTAACTGTGCAATCAACATGTTGAATGTGTTCAAATGATCAGCTACAAACCCTCCTTCCTACATTCTCAAAGTGTACAACTTCTTCCTCAGGAACAGTTTATTCACCAAGGATTTCCCCTGATAAATAGATGCCAGTCTCTTCCACAAGGAAGATGTAGTCTTCTCTTCATGCACATTGAGAAGAACAGAGTCTACCAAATAGAGCCTTATCAGCCCCTTAGACTTTCTATGTGCAAGGTCCCAATCTTCTTGCTTCATGCCTATAGGCTTTGTTTCAGACACAACAATCCAAAGATCACGATCAACCAATAGATCTTCCATCTTAAGTTTCCACAACTCAAAATTGCTGCCATTGAATTTCTCTATCTCAATCTTTCCTGACGTGCTTGCCATCTCAATCTGTAATTTGAATTTGACAAACTTCTACAATACTCCCACTGAACAGAAATGACACAAAAAACCCAACGTACCCACAAGGATAACACAATTGGCCAGGCTCTGATACCACTTGTCAGGAAAGCTAGATGTGGAAGAAACTTTCCTAACGTCAAAACCTCAGGGAAGAATGCTGAGACACTTTTAAATTTTTACAATTACAGTCCAATTAAGATGCACATGAAAGAGATAACAGAAACAAATAATTAGAAATACACATATAAACACCAGATTTACGTGGGAAAACCCTTACGGGAGAAAAACCCACCACACCAAGAGAAGTCACTTTGTATTACAGTAATAAAGATTACATACAGAGATCAGACTTATCTTTCTAATGTCAGTTTATAGCAACATTCACTATGATCAACCTCGTACAAAAGTTTCACAATACAATGTTCTCATAATCGAATTCATCCAATGATCATACAACCACACCACCAATCTGTCAAACTATCAAACTCATCACAAACTGCAATCACAGAGTATATCCATGTCACTTCTAGTCTGTCGAACTTCCTCTTAGTAATGGCCGCAACAGTTCAATTGCTAGTGGTTCCCATTCTGCTCCTTGATTGGTCGAACACAAGCCACGTAGAATGGTCTTCACTCGGTCAAAGTGTTCAACCTGTGTTGGCATGTCAGTGAGACACTAACTGTGTATCCCCGATGCCAACAAAGCCAGCATTCGATATCGCCAAGAGTCCTTACTATCAGCAAGAGGTTACACCGAGTCCAGAAAGCTATCACTAAGACTTCGCCATGTCGCCAAGACCTCATACCAATGATCATCACTTATATCGCTATCGCCAAGTCCTATTGCTTTCGCTGAGAGATCATATCGAGCCTTTATGTTATACCAAAACGTTCAACAGTCGGCAAGACATATTGCTTTCGCCAGGAGATCATACCGAGGTTCAAAGTTACTCCGAAGTGCTCATCTATCGCCAAGACATATCGCTATTGCTGAGATGTTACTCCGAAGTCTTAAGTCATACCGAGCACCAAACAACAGTCGGAAAGACTTCTCTCCATCGCTAAGAGTTCTTAGCGAACCCTTAGTGTTACCCCGATGCCTCCAAGATAAAACTATCGGCGAGACATCGTTCGCCACTAAGACTTCATAGCGACCCCTTTCGTTACTCCGATGACCACATGTGTAACACCCTATCACTTAGACTTTGACTATTGTTGGGACTTCATACTGAAGCAAGCCTTTCAGCCAAGGGTCTCCCCGACACCGCTTGTCGCCTAGAGTCTTCTTGATATATGATAAGAGTGGCCTGTCGGCCAAAGATCTCCACTCGCGGTGAGAGATAGAAACTATAACAACGATAACACCAGTCGACAAGACCTCAACAAAGTCACAACGACCAAACTATTTCAAAAGGTTTCACATCTACTAGTCGGCCAGACACAAAGAATGTCACACTGACTTGGCTCTCTTAGAGGTTTTAGCCTGTGGGATTAGACATATATTTCCAACAATTTGTATTTACATTCTTCTATATGTCATTAACATTTATCTGTTCATTTGTCTTGTGTTTTCCTTTTGGGGATGATGCAAGGCGTCGAGACATTTAGGTCTCTTTTATGTTGACCCAAAATATTTTTCTTTTCACTCTCTATGTGCCATTCTTCTTGTTGTGCGAGTATTTGGGGAATGATGATGTTTTCAAGCTCTATAACAATATTGTAGCAAAGATATATTGACCCCGAATCCATGGATCCCTTATGTGTTTTGGGATTTCATTTTGGGGGCAACCCCTTCCTCTCTCTTTTTCATGATGTAACTTCATTCGAGAACATACGACTTGGCATAGGGATTTCCGAATAAGCTCTCATGTCCTCTTTATTAATTAACATTGATTATTTGCTACTTTAAAGTAAACTGCTCATAGAAATGATGCTAGCAATTTCTTTAAAGTGGGGGCATAGATTGGCATTATTATTCCTCATGTTTCATTACGTGATTTTCTTTCTTCTTGTGATGTGTCCTTTTATTGGTGGTGTCATTTGGTTTGATGTCCTTCGAGGGCATGATATTTCTCTTATCCTTGACTTGTCCTCTCTTGGAGACATTACACATGATGTTCCCTAAGAAGAGACCTTACATGAACTTGATTTCAAACCCTCTTATTAAGAAGCAATATAAACTTATTCAAACAATATAAATACAATACCATATTATTAGGATAATATCATTTTACCCTACTTAACTTCTCTTTGCTATGTTAATCAAGCAATGTAATTCAAGATAACTACTTATCATTCTCTTTTTATTCCCTAATCCAACTTATCTCTTGTATTTCTAATTTAGATTTAAATGCATAGATATTCTAGCTATTTGTACATGCAAGTTCACATACTTTCTAATAGCAATAATTTTCACACAATGGTACAATAAGAAATTTTAGACAATAGTAAAGCTTAGATTCAAAATTAAAATGAGAAGGAGAAAGATATATTTTAATCATGCTTGGAGTAAAATAGCTCGATTCAAATTCCTACTATTCCTTGCTTCAAATCTGCTCAATGGCTCGGCCTTAAATTGTTGCCTCCTCAAAATTTTCAACTCTCCACTTTGTTTTTCTTATCTCTCTTGCTTTTAAAATGATAAATATAGCTACCAAGCATTGCACAACCAAATATAGTAACTTTTCCTCACTCTTATGATAAATTTTAATATAGATTTCCAATTACTCTTGCTCTCAAAACTACTATCTCCTCAAAAAATCATGAATACTGTATGCTTTCCTCACTAATCTCTCGATTATTCTTTTTCTCATAATATCAAAATGAATTTGTATGAATGAACAACCCAAATTGTGAGAAGTTACTCTCCTTTTATAATGAAGATAGAAATTTGTTGCTAAGAGAATGCTCAAAGAATTCTCACGCTACCACCACTCAATCAAGCTTGCCAGGGGTGGAGTTAGATCAGTTGAACCAACTCTTATTTGTTTTCCATATTTTGTATTTTGAATAAATATATTTTTCTACCATTCCACATTGAGATTGTAGTATTGACACAATGCAAGTTCAATTAATAAGACTTCAAAAACAAATCAACTTCATGCTCTTTATGCCACAACCTGGCTGGGTGCAACAACTCTATTTGTTAGCAATTTTATTGTTACATAAATAGTCTACTAACTGGCATGTTGAATCCCAATCAAAAGTAAACTCCATCTCTCATTCTATCACCCAAGCTATGGGCTGAAATGATAACCAATACTCAAGTGTTTTACTCAATCAAATTCCACTATGCATGGTTGTTTTAACAACTATAAACTAAGCAATATACTCAGCTTCAATTATGTTTTAAAATTGTTGTATGAGGCACCTTAGTTGGTGATTCATTATCCATATAAAGTTGCATGTATAAACTATCATTTACTTCCATTTTTGCGTGGCATATCTACCATTATTTTGGTTGCCACATGCATATTTCTATAGCAATAATATATATATTAATATATATAACAATCATTTAAACATAATAATATAGATATATATTAATATTTATATATACAATATATATATATATATATACATACAATATATATATATATATACAATATAAATATACAATATATATATATATACAATATAAATATATACAATATATATATATCCATGTGAATATTCACATATGTATTACATATCTAGATTTGGGTATATGTACCTATTACTATCTATATATGTTCATACCTACACACTTACACACTCACACACTCACACACACACACACACATATATATAGTATTGTTGAAAAATGTACTCCTTTACATTTACACACTATGTTTGCATCCCCTTAATTAATTGGACTTAATTAAGCTTCTAATTGCTTAAATTATGCATTCCTAAGCATTATTATTCCCATTTTCCAAAAGGGAAACCGACATTAAACAATTGTTATCATTAATTTAAACACCTTGGAAATTGTCTATCCTAGATTTAGGTCCTAGGACCTATTCACCCAAGGGTGAATGGGTCTTCCTTAAGTTCCAAGATCCAATTTTTAATATGTTTTTGGCGGCATTATAATAATTGAAATCCAATTTTCAAATGTCGGCTTATGGAATCTAATTTTCAAGATATTAGATAAACATCTATAAATACATAGCTATTTTATCAATTCAAACTAAGCACACATAATTCAAATTTCACAAGAGAAAAAAATATTTTCAAGAGCATTGAAAAGCAGATATATCAAGCATCTACAACAACAATCAAGATCATATCACCATGTCAAGGTTCATGTGTGTTCATATTATGTTTTGGAGCTAACATTGTGATGTAGGTTTCAAGCATTCAAGCATCAAATCAAGAAATAATTCAAGCCAATTCAAGAAATATCAAATCCTTAGAGAGATGTGTTAGACTTTAGTCCTCTAAGGGTATCCATTAAGGGTTTGGTGAGTTGTGACATAGCATTGTTCATTCATCAAATTCCTTTTGTTTGTAAATATTTCATTATGAAGGTTTAATTACCAAACTGGGGTTTGACCAAGGAAAACCCCTATTCACCCAAAATCAAACATTTTTCCCTCTCTTTGTATTTGAAAGTTTTCAAGTGAAGGACTGAAATTAGATCAAAAGAGAAATTTTGCAAAGTTGTTGAAGTTGTCATCAAAGTTGTCAAGCCACGAAAACTCACCTAAAAAAATTATTTCTGACATTTCAATAGTAGAATCTAGAGAAATAAAGAGCTAAGATTTGGGATCATAGGATTGTGAAATTATATTTTGGACCCCTGTACAAAGACCCATTCACCCTAGGGTGAATTTGTCCTTGTAGGACACTTAGAACCCACTTTTGAAGCCTAGTACATATCACTCTTCCCTTCTCAGATATACCTAAAAGTTATTATTTCTATTTGTGCTATCCCTAATTTCTACATTTCAAGTTTTACATCACATAATTAAGTTCATTAGGTATTTCATTTTTATCTCCCAAAAGTGTATTTCAGTCATTTTTTTTCATAAGGAAACAACAGATCCTCATTCCCATAGAGTTGACTCACCTCAAGGTTGAAATTCAATTCTATCCATGGGAGATCTATTTTTCTAATGAAACTAGGAAAAGTGAGGGTGTCCTAGTTGAGCTCATTTTACCTTTTTCTCCCCACCACCACCATATATATATATATATATCATTTTCATTCATTTCATATATATATACAGATACGCAATATATAACATAAGATAATCAAAAGAGTTTAATACTCTAACTCAAATTGACTAAACGATCAAGGAGGATTAAAGACAACCAAACCTAACTTTCCTATCAACCAAAAATCTATCAACTTATGTTAAACACTTACCGATACAAAATTCAAATTGACTCAACAAGGTTCCTCTAACCTATGCAAGTGAGTGTGTGTGTCTACGCAGATAGAATACCATTGTTTCTCATACCAACCTCCTCTCTTGGGTGATACTCTCCCTCCCCCATTGGAGGGTTCGAACCTTTCCTACATCCAACTTAGAGCAACATGTTCATAGTTAGCTAAGAACATATAAATCACATTCATCATATAACATAAGCATCATTAAAGCATTAAAAAGTAATTTCATCATAATGCATATTCATACATTCCATTCATCCATTGAAATTCATCAAGACATAATCGTGTATTAAAACATATTTAATCATAAGGGTAATAGTATTTGGTGAATAAACAATAGGGTGTAACATATCCCCCCCTTAAGAATCATCGTCCTTGATGATTTAAAGTATCAAAACATAAAAATAAACATAACAAGAATTGCTTCTAGGAACTTTCAAAATCTTGCACAATATGAGGAAATATCTTCTTGTTCTCAAGATAGTCTTCCCATGTAAATCTTCGGCATATTGGTCCCACTAGACCTTACATTGAAAGACCTCTCTATTATGTAGGTGAAGCCTACACATTTCAAGCATTTTGAGAGGATCAATCATTACCACTCTTGGGTCATGTACCTGTAAAGCATTCCAATCAATAATATGATTACCTCTTGATATATACTTCTTAAGGTATGACACATGAAAATCATCATGCATCCTGGTAAGAGATGGTGGTAAAGAAATTCGGTATGCGACAGGGTTGACTTCTTCGAGAACCTCGAAGGGACCTACATAATGTGGAGCCAGTTTTGATGAATTTCTAAACTTAATCAAAATATTATGAGGCTTGACTCTTTTTCCTATCATTTGCTTATGTTGATCTTTTCTTTATCAAATTAACTTGCTCCTCCATATCTATTAGCATCTTTTGCCCAAGGCTAATCCTATCTTCTAGCTTATCCCAACTTATAGGATTTTGACACTTTCTTCCATATAATGCTTCGAATGGAGCCATCTTGATAGCGAAATGATAAGAATTATTATATGTAAATTCCAATAGTGGTAAATAATCTTCCCACTTGTATTGTTGATCCATGCAATATATTCTCAGTAGATCTTCCAATACTTGGTTTACCCTTTCTGTCTAACCATCTATCTTAGGATGATATGCTAAACGTATGTTCAAATGAGTCCCAAGTGAGGAAAACAAGGTCTTCCAAAACCTTGATGTTACACAAGCATCCATATCTAAGATAATCTTCTTAGGAACACCATGCAACCTAAATACTTCCTACACAAACTTGCGAGCTATGACGGGTGCCCCATCTGCAGGTTTTTTGGTATAAAATGGGCTACCTTTGTGAGTTTATCCACCACTACTAAGATAACATTATTCTTATTCCTTGATATAGGAAGTCCTTGTACAAAATCCATACCAATGATTTTCCATTTCCTCTCTGGTATTTCATGAGGATATAACAATCCTGTCGGGTGATGATGCTCTGCATTCACCCTCTGGCACTCTAGAAAACTTTCTATAAACCTTGTAGCATCCCTCTTCATTCCTTTCCATAAATATAATGGCTTTACATCAACCAATAAATTTTTCACTCTAGGATATCCTGAATAGGGTGCAAAATGAACTTCCTTCCACACTATATTCCTTAACTCCTCAGATTTGAGTACATAGATCCTCCCTCTAAATCTTAGTAGTCCATCTAGTTCAAAGTGAAACCCATCATACCTCGAATCTTGAGGATTGTCCAAGAGTTCTTGCTTGACTTTCTCATAATAATCACTTCCCTTGGACTTCAACAACACTTGATTCTTGAAATTAGAATGAATTGATATCACGAGGAAATATGTCTCCTTCGACTTAGGGCATCTGCAACTTGATTTTATTTTCCCTTTATATAGTTGATCTCAAAATCATAATATGATATCAACTCAAACCATCTCCTTTGTTGAGCATTTAGATTTGGTTGGGTAAACAAATACTTTAGACCATGGTGGTTGGTCTTTAGCTTGAATGGTTTCCAAAGAATATAATGTCTCCACATTTGCAATGCATGAACAACTGATGCTAGCTCTAGATTGTATAGAGCATAATTTTTTTCATACGGCTTCAATTTCCTAGATTCATAGGCAATAACACGCCCATGCTGCATTAGTACCCCTCCTAGACCTTCTCCTGAAGCATCAGTAATGATAACAAAATCACCTTTTGGATCTGGTAACTTAAGTACTAGAATTGTAGCTAACTTCTTCAATTTTTTGAATGTCACTTGATATTTTTCTGACCACTCAAAGTTCTCTCATTTCCGTTGCAATGTTGTAATGGGAAAAGCTATCTTGAAAAGTTAGCTACAAACTTTCTGTAGTATCCGGCCAAACCCATAGAGCTTCGGACTTTGTGCAAATTCTTTAGTGCTGGCCATTCTAGTATAGTTTTGATCTTAGTTGGATCAACTGCAATTCCCTCTACTGAGATTACATGACCCGAATACTGTACTTTATTTTGGAAGAAGGTACACTTTGAAATATGACAATAAAGTTTATACTCACTCAGATACTATAGAATAATCTGCAAGTGATGGATATGTTCTTCCTCATTCTTAGAATAGATGAGAATGTTGTCTAAGAATACTAATGCAAACTTTTCCAAACAATCTATGAACACATTGTTCATTAGGTTCATGAATGTTGCAGGTACATTCATCAGTCCAAAGGGTAGGACTATGAACTCATAATTTTCATACCTTTTTCTAAAGGTTGTTTTGTGGATGTCTTCATCCTTGAGCCTTAGCTGATGGTAACTCGGTCGTAGATCGATCTTTGAAAATATTGCTGCCTCATGCATCTAATCAAAGATATCGTCGATACGTGGTAAGGGGTACTTATTCTTTATCATTGCTTTATTAAGCATATAATAATCTATACATAAGCATATTGTACCATCCTTCTTGACAAAGATCACTGGGACTCTCAGGGTGATATGTTGGGTTTGATTGATCCCTTTAATAGCAATTCCTATAGTTGAGCCTTTAACTCCATTAACTCAATTGTGGTCATCCTATATGGAGCCTTGGATATAGGTACTAACCATGAAACTATATAAATAGAGAAGTTGAAAGCTCTTTTAGGAGTTAACCTAGGTAATTCATCTAGGAAAACATCCTCAAAGTCCCTTAAAATGGGATACTTCTCTATATTTAATCTCTCTTGTTCCATTATTTCCCCTTCTTTCACTTCTTGAAGATCCTAGGGTTCATAATATATCAAGTCATCTTGAAAGATGAACTCTGTAATCAACCAACTTCTCAATTTTAACCATAAAATGTTGACAACCCTTTTTCTTGGCTCTTTGCAACTACACGACAAAGGTTTTTCATAACTTTACTTCTCCAAGTGCACCTTACAAGTACACCCTATTTTTGAGGTCATTTGGACATTCTATGGTTTTGGAATAAAAATATACCTTGGCCCTATGCCTCAATAACCAATTTAACCCTAGAATGACATCATATGATCCTAAGGGGGCTACATAAAGATTTACTTCCACTGAGAAACTCGAAAGTTCAATCCTTGCCTCAAATAGACACTGCACTCCCTTTGCTCTTTTTTGGATTGCATATAATATAGACCGATAATTTTCCATATAACCAACTTTCCTAGACAACTTTCTTGCTACCTTTGGAGAAATAAAACATTTAGTAGCTCCAGTGTCTATTAAAATTGAAATTGGTATTCCAAGTAAAGTACCTAGAGTCTCAATTGGACTAATTTGGTACTCTACTTGACGATTATCCAATGTTGCACATAAATTATTTGTTGGAATGCCACTTGTTGGGAAGGTAAAGGATTACCATGAGGTTGTATCCCATGTGTCTTGTTGGGAAAATGGTTGGTGTAGTGATCACTGCCACATAAAAAACATCCCCTAGAGGCCCTCGCCTTTCCAAAGGTTTCCAAGAGTTATCTTCACTCCTCTTGGGGTTATTGTTGTTGTTGCCCCTATGGTAACCTCTAGCCTTGTTTTGATTATACTAGAACCCTCTATCCCCTTTCTTCTTGAATTCTTGATGGCCACCTTTCTTCTTAAATGTCTGGGTGGACTATGACCAATTAAACTTCTTACAACTCTTTTTCCCTGTACACAAAAATAGACTTAAAATTTTTCTCCTGCTTTATGGCCTTCTCGTACACTTGGTCCATGGTGGTAGGACCATGCACATCCAATTCTCCTTCAATTTTGGAATTGATCCCCATTATGAATTTTTGGATTCAAAAACTCTCGTCCTTCTAGTACTAAGGTACACACTTAAGAAGACAGGTAAATTTCTCCCAATATTTGTTGATAGTAGAATCTTCTTGTCCCAAATTCTAGAAATCTATCAAGTTTTTGTCAAAGTACAATTGTGGCAACCACCATTGATGAAAGATCACCATGAAATCATCCCAAGTTAGACTTAGTGAGCTAAGACCTAGATCCATCTTCATATTCATCCACCAAGTGGATGCTTCACCAGATAATTGAAATGCTCCACACATGGCCTTAGTTACTTCAAAACAATTTCTTATTTCGAAGTACTTCTCCATTTCCACGAGCCATGCTTTAGTAGCATCCCCACTCAAAGATCCTTCAAACTTGGGTGGAGTGACCTTTCTCATGTCTCTAGAAAGTTCTTGGGCTATCCAGTTCCTTTACCCATTTCAAATCTCAACTCTGATTCATCTTCCCCATTTTCACTTAGGGTAGTATGACCATTGGAATTCTCATCCTTTCCTTCCTGAGAGGCCTCCTACTTTGGTCTACCCTTACCCCTAACCTGTTGCTCAAGGTTTTCGATCCTTTCTCTTGCTTCATTTAGCATAGTGCAAATTTGATCCAATTTAGCTTAAGAGTTCCCTAAGGTTTGACCCACTTGATGACTTCCTCTAGAGTTAGTTCTTGTTCGGACCATACTTATAGATAGTATTCCACCTAGAGTTTTTTAGTTATAATATACAGTTAGCTCCTTTAATTTTTCATTTAGCATCTAAAAATTTCAACAATCATTCATTCACATTTAGCAAAGTAGATGAGAAATATTTACACAAATGTTTCCAATTCTTTCATTTATTATACTAATAATAATTTCAATCATCCTCTAATTTGCATGGTTATACATAAGATGACTCATTCATCATGGTTGAGGGGAGTATATACCTCTAATTCACTATCAAATATAATTACAATAATCTCAGGAGATGAGGGCACACGAGGGTCCCTCCTAATCAAAGTTGAACTAACACTTCATTCTATTGGCATATCTCTTAAGATTTATAGTTGGTCATACTCGGCTGGGGAAATAGGAGCTATGGACTTGGCTCCTTCCCGCATCTTCTTCTTCTCCATTTTAATGTGTGACAATGCAATACTAAGAGTCTCAGAATCTCCAAGCCATATCTCTCCACTATAATTAGTTCCCTCTATGGTTTTGACTATGGCTCCTCATTCTTTCTTGGCCCTTAGGTAGCACTCATTGCCAATCATTAATTTATTGGAATTCATCTTGAGTTGCACCATCCTAGAACAAGAATTCCAAACATTAGCTATTGATAATGTTTGATAATAGGATAGCATAATGAGCTCATAGGTCCTAGTGTTCAACTTGGTAGCTCTAATGCCACATGTAACATACCCAATGTTTACTCTATAATTTTCACCTAAATTTTAACCTAGGAAAGTGAAATATCTTAAGTTTTCAAAATAGAGAAATGAAATATTTTTTTATTAACATAATTTCATATTGCATAAATAAAATAACATAACATATTTCCAAGTAAATGAAACTCATCTTTTCAAATACAGATTACAATAGATACATGATCATATATTCAAATTCATAACTTACAAGAGTTCAAGGTTAAGGTATCCTCATCTGGATCACACTTCTTTTGTTTCACAAGTCTCGGTTGCCATCTACAAGAGGGAGAGCATCACCCAAGTGTTTTTCCTCCAACCACGAACTTAGCGGTCCCTTGCACACCTTCCTAACTGGAAGTGGCCCTACCCTTCAATGAAGAGTTTGGTATGGAAACCTCTAGTAATGCCTATCTGAGTATTTGGTGTTATGTCCTACATAACAAGAATGGTCATACAACTATGGATACCCTCTAACCATGCATGGGACTACTGAATAGTTATTGAAACCCAGAACACAGTGAATCGACAAAGTGTAAGTAGCGACTTTTACACCTGCTTTGGAAAAAAAATTGGTATATAATCAATCCACTTTCTAAAGAAGCAGTGTCATAAGTTCACCCACCTCCTACTCGACTTGGAAACCCTATTGACTTGTGGTTAAATATTCTCTTGGTTTTACCCCAAGGATAACTACCATAAACAAGATTTCATTCAAAAGTGATGACACACTAATGTTGATTTAATCAACCAAATAGGTTTGAATCAATATCTTGAATACCCTATTACATACTTGTATCAATTTTGGGTCTAACAACTGCCTCTTATTCAAGTGTTTACTCTAACTCAAAGGAATAACCTATCCTCCTACTTTCAAGGGTTATAAGCTTATAAGAACGTAAGTTCTCTTCTCAAGGTTTAAGCTACCATACATAGGTAATCATAATGAATATATTTATATAAGATAATATTATTCAATAGACAATAGAGACCAAAATACTTCCAATATGATTTCAAACCCTCTTGTTGAGAAGCAATATAAACTTATTCAAACAATATAAATACAATACTATATCTTTAGGATAATATCATATTACCCTACTTAACTTCTCTTTGCTATGTTAATCAAGCAATGTAATTCAAGATAACTACTTATCATGCTCTTTTGATTCCCTAATCTAGCTTATCTCTTATATTTCTAATTTAGATTTATTCATAGATATTCTAGCTATTTGTACATGCACTCACATACTTTCTAATAGCAATAATTTGCACACAATGATAGCATAAGCGATTTCAGAAAATAGTAAAGCTTAGATTCATAATTAAAATGAGAAGGAGAAAGAGATATTTTAATCATGCACAGATTAAAATAGCTCAATTCGAATTCCTTCTATAATTTCTTGCTTCAAATCTACTCAATAGCTCAGCCTTAAATTGTCGCCTCCTCAATTCTCAACTCTCCACTCTGCTTTTGCTTCTCTCCCTTGCTTTTAAAATGATAACTACAACTACCAAGCAATGCACAACCAAATATAAAAACTTTTCCTCACTCTTATGACAAATTGGAATATAGATTTCCAATTACTCTTGCTCTCAAAACTACTATCTCCTCAAAAACTCAAAAATACTCTATGCTTTCCTCACTAATCTCTTGAATACTCTTTTGTCAAGATATCAAAATGAATGTATGAATGAAAAACCTAAATGGTGAGCAACTACTCTCCTTTTATAATGAAAATGGATAGAAATTTGTTGCTAAGAGAATGCTCAAAGAATTCCCACATTGTCACCATTCAATCAAACCTGTCAGGCATGGAGTTAGATCAATCGACTCAGCTCTTATTTGTTTGCCACATTTTTTATTTTGACTCAATATAATTTTCTACCATTCCACGTTGAGATTTCAGTATTGACACAATGCAAGTTCAGATAATAAGACTTCAAAAATCAACTGACTTCATGCTCTTTATGCCACGGCATGGCTGGGCACAACATCTTTGTTTGTTAGTAGTTTTATTGTTATAGAAACAATCTACTAACTGGCATGTCGATTCTCAATCAAAAGAAAATTCCATCTCTCATTCTATCACCCAAGTTGTGGGTTGAAATGATAACCAATACTCACGTGTTTTACTCAGTCAAACACCACTATGCATGGTTGTTTTAACAACTATAAACTGAGCAATAAACTCACCTTCAATGATGTTTTAAAAATGTTGTATGAGGCACCTAAGTTGGTGATTCATTAGCCATATAAAGCTTCCTTAATAAATTTCCATTTACTTCCATATTCGTGTGGCATATATGCCATTATTATGGCTGCCACATAATATATATTAATATATATATAACGATCACTTAATTATTTATATATATATTTATATATATATATATATATATATATATATATATATATATATTATTTAAGCATAATTATATATATATACAATATATATATTCATGTATATATATTAATATATTTCTATAGCAATAATATATATTAATATATATATAACGATCACTTATATATATATAACAATTATTTACAATAAATAAATAAATATATGTATATATATATATATTAATATTTATATATACAATATATATATCCATGTGAGTGTTCACATATGCATTATGTATCTACATATGGGTATACATAGATATTACTATCTATGTATGCTCATACCTACATATATATATATATATATATATATATATATATATATATATATATATATATATATATATATATATATATATATATATATATATATATATGTATCCATATATATTTAGTTACACAATATATATCATAAGCTAATCACAAGAGTTCTAATACTTTAACTCAAATTGACTAAATGATCAAGGAGGATTAAAGACAACCAAACCTAACTTTCCTATCAACCAAAAAGCTATCAAATTAGGTTTAACACTTACCAATACAAAACTCAGACTAACTTTATAAGTTCCTCTAACCTATGCAAGTGAGTGTGTGCATCTACTCAGATAGATATACCAATGGTTCTCATACCAACCTCCTCTCCTGGGTGATACTCTCCCTTCCATTGGAGGGTTCAAACATTTTCTGCATCCAAATTAGAGCAACATGTTCGTAGTTAGCTAATAACATATATTTATCACATTCATCATATAACATAAGCATCATTATAGCATTAAAAATTAATTTCATCATAATGCATATTCATACATTCCATTCATCCATTGAAATTCATCAAGACATAATCACATATTTACTCATAAAGGTAATAGTATTTGGTAAATAAACAAAGGGGTGTAACACATGGTCTCATTGCATTCAACCAAAACATAAAGGAGGCCTGGGGCTTATTGATCCCCAAACCCAAGGGACTTGCCTTGTTACAAAATGGATTATTAGAGTTGCTAGTGGAGATGAACCATGGAAAATTTTAGTCCGTCAATGAATAATGGAAGCTTCTATTAAGAAAAAAATGGCAAGTTGTTCGTTGGTTGGATAAAATACTCTTGTCTCTTTTAAAAAAAATCAAAGCTGCACTCCCCTTCCAGTCTATTTGGAAAGCATGGAAAATAGTTAGTAATTTTTTAAAATAGAATGGCTCTTCC
Source organism: Sequoia sempervirens (assembly GCA_007258455.2). Lineage (NCBI taxonomy): Eukaryota > Viridiplantae > Streptophyta > Pinopsida > Cupressales > Cupressaceae > Sequoia > Sequoia sempervirens. Next base: position 216,585,157 of record VDFB02270651.1, on the reverse strand, counting down.
TTGAAAAATGGGTTTAGTTTTGCTTCAATGTCAATATGGTGGAATAAATTCATTACTTATCATGACTAGCCATTGGCAATGAGTTTTCCAAGACAAGCTCACTACTTGTTTAAGAAGGGGGTTAGACAATGTAAAGATATTTGGGATTTTGATATACTTGAATGGGCCTCATAGAATAATATCAAAGAGAAACATGGGTTGGGTAATAAATATAAATAGTTCCTAATTTTTATTAAATACCTTGTTCCATTTAATCTGGCTATGAAATTATGCACTTCAAGGGACTGCTATTTCTTTAGAGATTAAAAATGGTTGTCTTACAGTAATTTCAATCATTTTCCTTTAATGAAAAAATATTTTTAGTTACTTCCTAGTTGGAATCTTACCCCTCGTTTGAACCATAAGTGGAAATGCAAATTTAGCTCCAAAATTTGGTCTAAATTAAGTGCTCAAATATGGAATTCTAAAGCTGAATTTGATACACAGGTGTTGGTTTGGAAAATACTACATTGCAAGCTACCTATGGGGAATAGATTGAAATGTATTATGGTCCAACCAGCTAACTATCCCTTTTGTCATGGTGTTGAAAGTTTGAAAAAAATATTTTGGGATTGTTTACATGTTAAAAAGCAATGGTATGCTATGTAAATAGAGATTTCTTAGGTATTTTTAATCATGATTTTAACTGGAAAGAAGCTATTTTTGGCTTTGATATGCAAAATGATGTGATATTGATTTTATTTGGCATGTGGTTCTAAAAAATATATGGAAGAATAGATGTGTTGTAATGTTTTCTAATAACTATTATCAAGTAACTAACACTCTAAAGCTTTACTCTGACATATGTCTTCAGGTGAGTGTTCTTTTTTTTAAGATCAAAGTCTTATGCAAGAAGAATGAGAAGGCCAAACAACAGTTACAATAAATTAAAGAATAGGTTATGAAGTTTCATCTTGATAGTAAGCTCAGTTATTGAAAAAATGTTGTACAACTCATGTAATTTTGTAGATATTTTGTGTTAAATATGTTGTACAACTCATATAATTTGTCTATTTTTTTGCCTTGATGGATGAATTTTTGGTTGCAGTTGTTGCCTTTATGGCTGGTTACTATGTACTTCAACTACTTCTCGTAGCTTCATTCTTGTAATTTCTTATTGCTTTGTTCAATATAAAAAAATTACTTTGAGATGAAGTGGTAGAAGTATTTATCCATGACTTTGTCCTCCAAAATATTTATAGTTTCTTTATTTCAATATTTTGAAGGAATTCTTCACTATAATCCATAACCAACCTATAAAGAGGTAATGTGTTCATGATAAATTTGACTATGTGGTCATCCATAATGTCAATAAATGGTTTTTCTATAAAAAATTTCATTATATGTACAAGAAAGCACTAGGTGTGGGTAATAATGAGGCTAATAAAATGGAACTAAATTAATGTTTTGAATGTGAATATCAATCATGTTACAGTACCATTGGACATTTTTTCAATTCCAATTAAATTTTTCTCATACATACCAGTACCTTCATCAAATTTAACCCACAATTCCTAGTAGTACGCCCCATTTGCAAAAGTCAAAAGTGTCAATTCTTGATATAATATATTTGATTTGACAAAGACTTGTAATTTTTCATTCTAAGTCGAAACAAAACAACCTACAAAGCCATACACAAATAAATTAAAAAAAGGTAGTTGAACTTGATTTTTATATAATATTTCAAACACAAATTTAAATTTTACTTACCTTCTATGCATAGTTGTCATGATGAATGTTGTCACTTTTAGGAAATTCTCTTCTATCATCTAGATACTCAATAATGTAAGATTATAAAAAAACATGAGTGTACTAAACAAACATTGGATACTTAAAGCACCACAAAGAGATTGGGAAATTTGATATTAAAGGCTTATAATAATATAAAATTTGAAGGAATATAAGATTTTAGTGTTTCACTTACCCAAAAAGATGAATATAATGATGGCCTACAACTTCATTGAATTTACTCAATCAATGCTACTAATAAAATAATAAAATATTGAATGGGCATTGGAAATCAATAATTATTGAAACAATCTCACTTGTTGCTCTAAACCAATTTGATGGGTCTCAACTAATTTTGGAGGTTTATGTTCCCAATACCTGGATTTCAAGAATTTCCTTCTGGAATTGAATTATATTTTATTCTCATTCATCAAATGGTGGAAGGTTTCTAAGATAAAACCATAGCTTGTCTAACGGTATTGAAATCTTACACATGAATTGATAAATTAGAAAAGATTACAAGATTGCCAAAAGATTAAGCTACTAGGAGAGAGGATCCCAAAGTAGGGTAGGAGCCTATACTAGGGACGTAAGTAGTCCCATGTGTTAGGATTAGAGATGGCAGATCTAACAATTAAATGCAGAATTATATAATAAAACAGAGAAACTAAAACATGCACAGAATAAATCATAACACATAATTTAATGTGGTTCACCCAATCTGGGCTACATCCACCAAACCGCAGCCATCCAATACTTTTATTATCCAGTGAAAAACCTATTACAATCTTGCGAATAATCACGTTTTTCATCATACTGAAATACCCATCCAAACCCCTTTTTACCAAGCTTAGAAGCTTCCAGATTTTAGGGTTCTACAAAATCGGATTTTTCCTTTTTCATTGATTTTTCCCTTTTTCGGTGATCACGCGAAAAAATAGGAAGAAAATTTTTCTTGGGGGCTGTCGCCCCCGAACCCTCGCCCAAGGCCTGGCCTGGCCCCGGACCCCGGCAAGGATAGGGGGCCGGGGTGTACAGTATACCATGGGCTATACAGTATAGCATGATCAGTCACCACATACCAACAATCTCCCACTTGGAGACTAATCAGGCTCCACACTATCACAACACCATGTGGCCCCACAGTAGAGTTGATTAATAGGAAAATGTAAATCAGTTCTCACCCACAAATTCAACAAAGGTACACGTATCACTGTACTGTCAAAATTGTATTATAATTAGAGAATATTTGTCGCATACACAAATAGATATTCGTAGTCTTACATGTCAAATAATATTCAAAGCACATTTGACACGACAAACATACAAGCCATATTGCTTGTTACTAGCCCCTCGCTTTAAAAGATGCACCCAAAATATAAAATTAGTATAATCCAAGCTCCCCTATAATGTCACCACTTGCATTACATCACAACCAACTTTCAGGCACTTGGGATGCCACGAGTACAACTACGAGCCAAGAATGTCCCATCACCACATCCAATCCATTTGAACCCCCATCCCACTTGCCCACCAACACAACACTTAGATGAAAAGCAATAATTCATGTGTCCCATATGTCAAATCAAACCTCTCTACTTCTAGTTCCTCCTCCCATTTTTCCCACTTGCAACCACCAAAACAATGGTGTTAAAGCGACCAAAATATCCTATCAAGAAAACAAGGATTGCATTCCATTAATACATACAAACTCTGCAATTAAAGGCATCCGATGAAGATTTCAAATTTGAAAATAAAAGGATAGGAATTAAAGACTCCACACCAAACCAACATTAAACATATAGGGAGATTTTCAAATTAAAAAATGCATTACTCAATCTCTTGCAATTTCCATTTAGCACGTCCCACTTTCATTATCAGTTATACAATTTGGTCCAGAAATATGAAGAAATTCCAGAGGCAGCAACACTAGCATCCTAACAAGCTACAGGTATTCTACTGCTACAAATTTTGGCTGCTTGTGAATGCAAATATGTTGTATGGGATGTCAATTTTTGTCACATTGACCTATAACTCAATATCTAGGGTTTCAACTTACACTTTATATGAATGTCAAGTCATTTCAATTCAAGTTCGGGATTTAACTGGTTCTCCTTTCCTCTATACTCTTCCATGCACGATGTTTACCCTGCATTATGAATTTCAATATATCGTGTTATTCCTAATCTTGTGTTATTCATTGCACGACGTTTACTCTATATTGTGCTTTTCATATTTTCTTCCTTATACGAAATATGAAATGGGTTTGACTAGTTTAAATGGTTTTTCATTACTATTAGACTTGTTCGATGAAATATGGAAAGGGTTTGACTGGTTTTCATCCATGCACTTGTATTCGTGTGTTTGTCATTGCACAAAATTTAACTCTACAATTTTCTTTTTACATTTGTTTGTTATTCCAAAATACGGAAATGGATATAATATATTTGCTTGTTACTAGGAAATATTCATAGGGCTTTAATGTTTATCATTTTGAGGGTTTCTGCCATGCACTTGCATTTGTGTCTTCCTCATTGCATAAACTTCATCTCTACAATTTACTTATAATATTCTCATGTTATTATGAAATATGAAAATTGTATATGTCTGGTTTCATTTTGAAGATATTCTGGCATGTTTATGTATTATTTTGTTCTTCCATACACAATAGTTATGTCTGCAAAATGCTTTTTTAATTTTATTGTTACTACCAAACATGGAAAGGGTTTCACTGGTTTAAAATTACAGGGTTTTCTCTTTGACAATGCACAAACTTTAACTCTGCAATTTTCCTTTAAAATTGGTCTATTATTCCTAAATATGAAAATGGATTCACTTTTTTTCATTCTGAAATTATTCTGCCATGCAATTATATTATTCTGTTCTTATATATGTATTTGTCTTTCCATACATATATATATATACATATTGTGCATGGAAGAACAAAATAATACATAGACATATTTCCATACTTATATATTTCCATACATATATATGGTATGACTGGTTTTCATTTCAAAGATATTCTGCCATGCAATCATATTATTTTGTTCTTCCATTCACAATAGTTCTTTTTGCGAAATGCAATTTTTATTTCATTGTTACTACCAAACATTTTTATGGTTTCACTGGTTCACAATTACACAGTTTTTTTCCATGCACATGTAGTCCTTTCTTTGACAATGCATAAACTAACTCTGCAATTTTCCTTTAATATTTGTTAGTTATTCCCAAATATGAAAATGAATTTACTTGATTTCATTTTGAAGATAATCTTCCATGCAATTATATTATTCTCTTCCAATATATGTATTTTTCTATATATATATATATATATATGTCTATTGTGCATGGAAGAACAAAATAATGCATATATATATATATAGTGCATGGAAGAACAGAATAATACATAGAAATATTTCCATACATATACAAATATATGTATATATATGTAATTGTTTATGTGATTGTTACTACGAAATTTGTTTTACATATTTATGTTCGGCTCTCCACATTTCATTATTCAACTCTGCACTCAAGAAAACTCCCTTTGTGTTTTAGTTGAGGTTTTCTACCTCACTACGCTTGTACCATTGTATTTCGTTTTGACAATGTTTAACCAATGTTTGTTCATGTCTCGCTAAATAGATCTGCTCTAAGTAATTTCAATTCAAATAATACAATTGAACAAACTATCAACATGCACAATAAAGCCAATTGCATTACAAACTGTTCATAAAAACCAAGCAAACTAAAGACAATAAAAACAAATTGTTCATGCACAATAAAGACAATTGCATTACAAACTATTCATAAAAACCAGAGCATTAAATTGCAAAATGTCAAGATGCATATTAAATAAATGCAAACTATTCATGCATCACTGTGACTTCAATAGTGTTCAATTTTTTGTTTTTTTTAACTGCTCCGAACATCTTTTTTAACATCTAAAGGTGCAATCTAAAAGTAAACTGAGGTCGAAACCTAAAACCAAGACTAAAAAGACGTCGTCTTGTACATGGAAAGACACTGTAATGTCCCTAATGTGCAATAATCGGTTGCAGAAGTAAACACAAATCCAAAACCTATTGAGGTTTTCCAAGAGGTTGCTACCCCATCAATCAGATAGGAAAGAGCATCAAAGGAAAGGGAATGGTCATCAGAGGACATGGACAGGGCACTGGAGGATGTTGAAACAAATGGGATGTTGATGAGAGCTGCTGTGAAGAAGTGGAAAATCCCAACTACAACACTTAGCAATTGGTTAGGCGTCTTGAGCACTAATTCAAAGAAGGGTCCACCAACAGTCTTGAAAGAAGAGGAGGAGGGTCTAATTGTGAAGTGGTGCACATATATGGTAGATATTGGCCACGAGCTTGAGATTATGAATCTCAAGCAAGAGGTTGCTCAGATATGCCAAACTAGACCCAACCCTTTCACAGAGAGGCTTCCTAGAAAATCATGGTGGACTAGATTCAAGAGGCACCATCCAAAATTGACCTTGCGCATAGCTGAAGGTCTTGAAAAAGATAGGGTGGTAAACCTTAGACCTGATATAGTAGCTAAATGTAACGCTCGAGAGATGATGTTCATTTAACCACATAAGTTGCCATAACTCATTATATGCACAGAGGTATATGTGTGTATTTAAATATATATAAATATATATTTATTTTCAGAATTTCTGTATAAAGAATTATCAATGAGAAGCAAAATCATGAATCATAGTTAGCTATGGAAAGGAGCCCCAATCTAATAATGGAGAAATTATGCAATTTCTTTCAATGCATACAAAAGAATGGAAGATCTTCCCAATTTTCACAGTTTTGCAAACAATTTCAAACACTTGGTATTCAAGTTATTCAATAGTATTATCATGTTCAAATAAGATTCATGGAAAGAGAATTGAAAACTTGGTTATTTTGCTTCCAGCTGTAGTTGCTCTCCAAACAATACTTCTCTTTTCCTCTTCTTGAACTAGTTTTTTGAGAAAGTTTCTTCTTCTTTTCTCCTTTCCTGTTGCTTAAAACCAACTCTTTATTTTCCTACTATTTCCCAAAGAATCGTTCTGAAACTTCTTATTTTGACAAATTCAACATTTTCTTGGCAGCCATTAGAGAAAATTTGTAGAGCTTATTTTCAAGAATAATTTCAAGAACCGTTGCTTCTCTCGGGAAGTTCTTTCCCTTTTTAATAATGTTTTTTTTTCTTTTTCCATTTCTAACCCTAATCTTGAAATGGATTTAAAAATGAAATTAATATATATATATAACTTATGTTTTACTTTTCATATTCATAAATAAGAAAATATTCAAAAATAATCTCCAATTACCATGCACAAAAGATAATCCTTTCGAAAATACCTACTCAATTACTCAAATCAAAATAAATATTTATCTAATATTAAAATAAATATCAACTAATTACTATTTAATTTTATTATCACAAGAATTTAACACAAGTTAAAAGAAAATAGGATACTCACTTAGATTTGCAGCACGGTAATCTTTTAAAACCAAAATCAATAGTTAATTTTATAATTAAAATTAATTACTTTAATTTATCATGCTTTCATTTCATTATTTATTTAATTTAACTAATTATTATTTAATTTTCAAATAATCAAAACAAACACACTAAAATTTCCATTCCTAAATGCAATCTACATGAATCTAAGTGCTTGTGTGTGATTGAGAGAACATCCTGCTTAATCCTGTCAAGAAGCTAACCATCCTCTCCTTAATCGCACCCTTGGTCTTTGACCTCCTGCATCTCAAGTGCACTCAAGCACGCAACAATAAACTGAATTAGTATCCCGTAAAAATGTAAATCAAAACAATAGAATACATTAATTCATATATTTCTATTCTATTTTGCCTCATCTTCAAAGTAAAACACATTCAATACCATTCAAATTTTCATAATTTGAGTAAACACTTTCATATATCACCACACCAAAATGCCATCATATTCATTATTACTCTACCACACACATCAAATCATATAACAAATCCACACAAAACCAAAAGTAAATTGCATCAAGGTTTGAGACGTGACATCCTTCCCCACTAGGAAGAGACATTGTCTTGATGTCTTATTACAAATCCACACAACAAAAACTGAAACATCAGTATATCATAAGTCTTTATATGCAAGAAAAGAAAAGCATGCTAAGATCTCAGGTGAGGAAAAGCTCTTTCAATGTCCTCAACATTCTCCTAGGTGGCATTATCCACCGAATATTGGTCCCTTTGGACCCTATACTACATAGTATCCTGATTCCACAACTTAACGTTACGCTCCTCTAGTATCCTGACGGGCTCCACCCGCATCATGCCTGGATCCTGTACTTGCAATGCACGCCAGTCATGGATATGAGCAACATCTGGATGATAGGGCTTAAGCACTGAGACATGAAAAAAATTATGGATCTGGGATAGATCCGGTGGCAAAGCAAGCCTGTACACAACCATATTAATCACCTCCAAGACATCAAAGGGCCCAGCAAACCTAGGGGCAAGCTTAGAATTCTTGCCAAAACAGATTGAACTCTTATGCGGCCGAACTCTCAAAAAGAATTTCTCCTGTAGAGAATTGTCTAAAAGTTCTGTTCTTATCTGCAAGACTCTTCTATCGATTTGAAGCTTGCTTTAGCTTTTGTTTAATAAGCTTCATTTGATCTTCCATTTCCCTCAACATTTTAGGACCAATCACAATCCTGTCCTCTACCCTGTCCCAACTGATGGGTGTTCGACATTTACGTCCATACAGGGCCTCGAATGGTGCCATACCCAAAGAGGCGTGGTAGGAGTTGTTGTAAGAAAACTCCACCAAAGGAAAATACTCCTCCCATTTGTGTTGTTGCTCCATACAATACATTCTGAGGAGATTCTGCACAATCTGGTTCACCCTCTTTGACTGTCCATCGGTCTGAGGATGATATACGGAACTGAAATTTAATTTGGTTCCCAGGGAATAATTCAGAGTAGTCCAAAATCTGGAAGTCATCTGAGTGTCATGATCTGAAATGATCATTTCTGGCACTCCATGCAGTCAGGAGATTTCTTGTACAAATTTCCTCGCCAAAACCATCAAACCATCCTTGAGGTTCCCAGGAATGAAATGGGATACCTTAGTCAATTTATCCACCACAACTAGGATGGTATCATGTCGATTCCTAGACAACGACAATCCCTGAATAAAGTCCATTGTTATTACCTGCCACTTATATTCTGGCACCTTGTGAGGATATAAAAGTCCTACCGGATGCACATACTCAGCCTTAACTCGCTGGTACTCCAAACATTGGGCTATAAATGCAATAACATCTCTTTTGAGTCCTGGCTAGAAATAGAGAGGTTTGAGTCCCTCAACCATTTTAGTCACACCAGGTTGTCCTGAATAAGGTGCATTATGGAATTCCTCTAGCACCAACTCTCTCAACCCTGCAGAGTTAGGGATATACATGCGACCTTGGAATCTCAAGAGTCCATCAGACTCAAGTACATACCCAAAAAACTTGTGACCCGAAGGATCCTGCTCTAGGGCTTGTTTCATCCTTTCATACTGCTCATCTTCGGGTAAGGCCTGAACCACCTACTCCCTGAAATTAGATTTTATGGTAATCATGGCCTCAAGATGCCTTCTCTTACTCAAGGCATCTACTACTCTGTTTTCCTTCCCTTTAATGTACTCAATTCCAAAGTCATATTCACTCAAAAATTCCAACCATCGCCTTTGATGAGCATTTAGGTTAGGTTGAGTAAAGATGTACTGTAACCCAACATGATCTATTTTTATTTCAAATGGATTTCCCAAGAGATAGTGTCTCCACATCTGAAGGGCATGAACTATGGCTGCCAACTCTAAATCATGTGGTGCATAATTTAACTCATGTTCTTTCAACTTTCTTGATTCATATGCCACCACTTGTCCTTCCTGCATGAGAACTGATCCTACCCCTTCTCTTGATGCATTAGTAATCACTGTAAAATGACCATTTGGATCAGGCACAACTAAAATAGGTGCAGAAGTGAGCTTCTCTTTTAGCAAATGAACAGATTTTTCACACTTGTCACTCCACTCAAATTTCTTTCCCTTCTTCTGGAGTGCGGTAATGGGCGCTGCTATTGACGAGAACCCTTGCACAAATCTCTTGTAATAACTTGCAAGTCCCATAAAACTTTAGACTTCTGAAACATTCTGCAGTGCTAGCCAATCTAAGATTTCCTTAATCTTATCTGGGTCCATGACTATCCCTTCTGCTGAAATAACGTGTCCCAAGTAGTGCACCTTAGATCGGAAAAAGGTACATTTGGACATTTTCCCATATAACTTATGTTCTCTTAGTCACTACAATACTATTCTCAAATTCTTCTCATGCTCTTCCTCTGACTTAGAATATATCAAGATATCGTCAAGGAAAATTAAAACAAAGTTAGCTAAGCAGTCCCAAAAGACGTTCATCAAATTCATGAAGGCTGCCAGGGCATTGGTTAGCCCGAATGGTAGCACTGTGAATTCGTAGTGCTCGTATCTTGTCCTGAAAGCAGTTTTGTGAATGTCCTCCTCTCTTATCCTCAACTGATGGTACCCCAATCTCAGATCTATTTTTGAGAATACCTTGGCATCTTTTAACTGGTCAAACAATTCATTGACACGGGGAAGCATGTATTTGTTATTGATAGTAACCTTGTTAAGAATCCTATAATCAATGCATAACCTCAAGGTCCCATCCTTCTTCTTCACAAATATAACAGGAGCTCCCCAAGGCGACACACTTGGTCTAATGAAACCCTGTTTCAACAATTCCTCCAATTGGGCTTTTAGCTCATATAACTCTGTTGTGTTCATCCTATATGGGGCTTTAGACTAAGATTCCACTCTCGGTTGCAAATCAATAGAAAAGTCAAATACACACTTAGGCAGTAGCTCAGTCAGCTCTTCAAGAAAAACATCCTCAAATTCCTTTAGAATGGGATGATCATTAACTGAGGATTCTATCTCATCAAGGTCCTTGATCTTTATTGCATAAATAGTGCATCCCTTTTGGCTTGCCTTCTTTAACTGCATGGTAGAGACTTGCCTAAGTTCCAGAGACCTCTTTACCCCACAAATCTCCACATGGTTCCCTTGATCATCAAGACACCTTATTGATTTCTCTTTGCAATCCACAAGGGCCTTATGTTCAGAAAGCCAATTTATCCCTAAAATCACATCATAAGATCCCAATGGTGCTACATACAAATTAACTTGTGTTTTGAGACTAGGGAGTTCAAGTTCACTACAAAATAGGCATTGCTCTACCTTCCTCTCTACCCAGTTCCCATACTGAACTTTCCATGAATTTTCCATATAGCCCGGTCTTATTGATAATTTAGATACAACATGAGGGTCCACAAAACTATCAGTGGCACTAGTATTAATCAAAATAGAAATAGGACTTCCAAAAAGTTTACCTGATAGCTGGATAGGAGTGGCTTGATAATCTGCTTGGCGATTGTCAACCACCGCATGGATATGATGTTGATTCCTATTGTTTTGTCTGTTAACCCTCTAAGGGCACATAATGGCGTAATTCTCACCACCACAATTATAACAACCCCCACAAGGCGCTTTAGGCCTATCAAAAAAATCCCTCCTATTATTGTCGTTCTTCTTATTGAAATTAGCCCTCTTATTGTTATTCTGATTTCCATCATTACGGTTCTAAGGACTACCACCCCTTTTTGAGTTTTTGATCTGCCTGTTATTATTTCCTTGGTTACCTTGATTGCTCTGATTTCCCTAGTTATTGTTAGCTTGGCGATTTCCTTGGGACTTCTTATTGCCATACTTGGCTTCCCTGCTTTTCTTGTAGTTTGCAACCTGCTGCATTTTATGTTCCTATAAAAGTGCCAATTCAAAGGCTTCATCCATGGTAGCAGGTCTATGCATATCCACCTCATTTTCAATTTGAGGCCTAAGCCCCATAATGAATTTTTGAATTTGAAACCTCTCATCATGCTGGTACTGAGGTACGTACTTAAGCAAGTGAGAGAATTTCTCCCAATATTGTTTCACCGTCATTCCTCCTTGAATGAGCACCTGAAATTCTATCATTTTCTTATCAAAATAAGATTATGGAAGCCACCTCTTCCTAAAAGTTTGCAAGAATTGTTCCCATGTTACCTTGCCAAGAAAAAAACTATTTATCAGCCCTTTAATTTTCCCACCATGTAGCAGCTTCACCTATGAGTTGGTAGGATCCCCATTCCGCCTTAGTTTCCTTGAACATATTTTGAAGGGAAAAGTACCTTTCCATTTCAATAATCCATGCTTCTACCCCATCACCAAAGGATTTACCATAAAACTTGGGTGGCACAACCTTCTTGAGGTCCTTACCCAATTCTTCAGCTACCTTCGTTAGCTTACTTTGATTCTTTTTAGTTTCAGGGTTTTCTCCATTTGGTTCATTTTTGATGTTTTCACTTTCACCAGGATCATACCTTGTCAGCCTAGTTTGTCTTGCCTACTCAAGGTTATTGATCCTGGCCTCTTGCCTACTTAAAATGGCCAAAATATGATCCAACTTATCATTGGGATCACCACGGGATCCTCCTCCCCATTCCCGTTGATAATATCTACCCTCCATTAGGGTTACCCTGGCAAAACATAACATCAAGCGTAATTAGGCATAGGTCCTAGAGTTGAGCCTTGCTGCTCTGATACCAAAATGTAACACTCGAGAGATGATGTTCATTTAACCACATAAGTTGCCATAACTCATTACATTTCAAGTACGATCAAAGTAAAGGATGCATAGATCAAGATCTTCCTATAAGTGTTCAAAAGGAAGATTAGTGATAAATTTCATTTCATGTATGCAAAAGAAGTAAATTGCATCATCAACAAAGATCTTGCACTAATACATATGTAAATTCCATTTGCATTTCAATGCATTTCCATACATTCACTCATTAACTTTCAAATAATACATCTATTTCAATGTTACATTAAAATCTTTCATTCCAATACATCTATTTCAATGTTACAATAACGAATGTCAAATAGAGTTACATTTACAAATGGGCTTTACAAGTCTTTCAAAAATAATACATGAATACATTTATAGCATGTGAACCTTTGAACCTCAAACGCCGAGACACCACTAGTCTTCTTGCAAGATGGGGCCAAGAGTGTGATTAAGGTGCCTTTTCCACCCAACCATGAAGTACAAGACTTCCCCGAGTTTCTTCCTAACTCAAAGAAATCCCCGGCCCTGGATGAGGAGCCTAGCAACCTAAAACAACAAAGCATGATGGAACTCTCAATGCAAGCCTGATGCCTATATGAATTCCTAACATGAGAATCACATATTTCTTGCAAACAGGAGGTGGCAGAGACCTATATACATTTATTTCTAGGCTTTTAATTCCATCTATTTCAATGGTGCATGTGCTTGGCCAAGCAAGAAAATAATTGAATGATAGTTTTAGAAAAGGTAAAACTACCGTCTCTATGGATCCACCTTCGGCATCCTATCCCAGAAGTTCCTCAAATACAGTAAATAATGCATTTTCCATCTAAGTTTTCTTTCAATTATACAAAATTCTACTTCCAAAGAAATTCCATCCTCTTTCAATGTTCACATAGAGATTTCCAAAATAGCTTTTCATACATACACTCAGTATGAGAGATTTTTCTATACAATTTCTATTGAAAGTTACTATGCAATTTAAAATCAATCCAAGTTCTATTTTCTAAAATAGTAATTTTGATAGATTCAGAAAAAGAAAGCTACTCTCTTCAGCCTTATAAGTATGAAATAAAATCATAGCACACAGATTACTTTCCTATTTAACAGGAATATGTCAACACTTTTTATGATAAAGAATTATAAGTTAAGTTTAAAGAAAAGAAAGCAATTTCATACATGTTTATTCAAAGAGTTACAAAAATAAAGTTGGCAACTAATCACCTTCCCAGTAGTGATAATAACAATGCTATCAACTAATTTGAAGTGTAATAATATTTTATATACAACTCTTGTGTTTTGATGTTCAAAAAATTCACTAGTTTTAAATGCATTTTCTGTAGAATATGTTTGCTAACTAAAATGTTTATCTTCAACTTCTTGTACAGTCTTTTCATTGAGTTTTACAATGATGTAAGGTATTTCATTCAGCGCACCATTAATTAGGTACTAAAATAGTTCTAGAAAAGAAAATAAATCATAGATATCAGATTTGTATATGAATACAAGTTTCCTACTATACACAGAGTTGTTTATGTGTATTTATACTGCATCTTTCTATGCTTTAGTTTTTAAATATATAAGCTTATTCACCATGATGTGTTTTCTAAATGTTACCAATGACAGTAGGTAATGTGTTATGAGGAAAATAGAGATATTTATGTCTGTGTAAATATATACATATATAGATACATATATATATATATATATATATTTGTGTGTATATGTATATATATATATATACTTATATGTCCAAAAGAATTCAAAATAGATTTAAAAGATACATATACCACAATGCTATGTTTTCTGCATCATGTCATTGATAATGGGTAAATGTTTTCTGAAATAAACAGAGATGTTTATATATATGTGTATATAAATATATAAATTTGTGTGTGTGTATATATATATATATGTATATATATATACATTTATATATATACATATGTTGACAGTCAAACGAATTCCCAATGCATATTTTAAAGAAAATAAAAAAAAAAACTACAGTTTATGCGCCCACAGGGCTGATGCCTTTCCCATGGGGAAGGCGCTGCTTGTGAGGGGGCAGCGCCTCCTCCACAGGCCTTGGCTTGTGGAAGGCGCTATCCCTCCATAGCGCTGCCCCTTCTTCCATGGGACAGGGCTGGGGTAAACCCCATTTCATTGTTTCATGCTTTATAAAATTCAAAACCCCAATAATTTCATACAGTCTATTGTTAAATTCTCATTTTTTTTGAATAAATACTGGGTAAATGTATATATATATCTTTATATGCACACAGGTATATGTGTGTATATAAATATATATTTATTTTCAGAATTTTTGTACAAAGAATTAGCAATGAGAAGCAAAATCATGAATCATAGTTAGCTAAGGAAAGGAGCCCCAATCTAAAAATGGAGAAATTATGCAATTTCTTTCAATGCATACAAAAGAATGGAAGATTTTCCCAATTTTCACAGTTTTGCAAACAATTTCAAACATTTGGTATTCAAGTTATTCAACAGTATTATCATATTCAAATAAGATTCATGGAAAGAGAATTGAAAACTTGGTTATTTCGCTTCCAGTTGTAGTTGCTCTCCAAACAATACTTCTCTTTGCCTCTTCTTGAACTGGTTTTCTGAGAAAGTTTCTTCTTCTTTTCTCCTTTCCTATTGCTTTACAAACTCTTTATTTTCCTACTATTTCCCAAAGAATCATTCTGAAACTTCTTATTTTGATAAATTCAGCATTTTCTTGGCAGCCATTAGAGCAAATTTGCAAAGCTTATTTTCAAGAATAATTTCAAGAACCGTTGCTTCTCTCAGGAAGTTCTTTCCCTTTTTAATAATGTTTTTTTTTCTTTTTCCATTTCTAACCCTAATCTTGAAATGGATTTAAAAATGAAATTAATATATATAACTTATGTTTTACTTTTCATATTCATAAATAAGAAAATATTCAAAAAAATCTCCAATTACGATGCACTAAAGATAATCCTTTCGAAAATATCTACTCAATTACTCAAATCAAAATAAATATTTATCTAATATTTAAATAAATATAAACTAATTACTATTTAATTTTATTATCACAAGTCTTTGACACAAGTTAAAAGAAAATAGGATACTCACTTAGATTTGCAGCATGATAATCTTTTAAAACCAAAATCAATAGTTAATTTTATAATTAAAATTAATTCCTTTAATTTGCATGCTTTCATTTCATTATTTATTTAATTTAACTAATTATTATTTAATTTTCAAATAATCAAAACAAACACACTAAAATTGTCATTCCTAAATACAATCTACATGAATCTAAGTGCTCGTGTCTAATTGAGAGAACATCCTGCTTAGTCTTGTCAAGAAGCTAACCGTCCTCTCCTTAATCACACCCTTGGTCTTTGACCTCCTACATCTCAAGTGCACTCAAGCACACAAAAATAAACTGAATTAGTATCCCGTAAAAATATAAATCAAAACAATAGAATACATCAATTCATATATTTCTATTCTATTTTGCTTCATCTTCAAAGTAAAACACATTCAATACCATTCAACTTTTCATAATTTAAGTAAACACTTTCATATATCACCACACCAAAACACCATCATATTCATTATTACTCTACCACACACATCAAATCATATAACAAATCCACACAAAACCAAAAGAAAACTGCATCAGGGTCTAAGACGTGACACTGAATTTTATAGAACGCTGACAGTAGCATATGAAAGTACCCCATACAGTCCTAGTAGAATTTGGAATTGTGATGAAATAGACATTCAAGCTGGAAGAAATAGAACTATGAGGGTCTTGGCATGATGAGGCAGCAGAAATGTCTCCTACATCATTCCAAAAAGCAGAGAATGGATAACAATTCTATGTTGTGTTAATGCATCTGGCCAAACCATACCTGGTTTCTATTTGTTCAAGGGCAATACAGAGATAGAGAATTACATTGTGAACTGTGAACCACATGCAACTATGGAAACCCAAGCACATGCTTGGATGACGAAAGATATTTTCTATGACTGGCTGGAACATTTCTGTGCGTTGGTTCCTAGGGGTGTGTCACCTACTAATAGGCACCTACTAATTTTTGAAAGCCATGGAAATCACGATGCATTGTCACCTATCCAAAGGGAAAGGAGGTTAGGCATTGACCTCCTTACATTTCCTGCTCATACTTCTCATGCACTACTACCTTTAGATGTTAGCGTGTTTGCACCATTCAAGCAATATTTCAAATTAGAACAAGCAAATTTTCTCCCTAGATTCCCCAATATTGATATCAGAAGGGCGGAATTGGAGTTAGGAAGCAAGGCACTGAGAAGAGCTTTGACTCTAGCCAACATAAAATCTATCTTTAAAAGGACAAGGATATGGCCCCTCAATTCTGATGCACTCGTGGGTGACTTGCATCCCAATGAGACGTATGAGATTGTTGACACCAACGATGCATTTGCAGTGCAGAACATCCTTAGTCTTTCGGGACTTGATGTTTCAACAAATGAACTTTGACAAACATTGCGGACTCCAATGGATAGTCAACTGCATGAAGGTGTAGAGCAACAAATTGAGGACATGGACAACTAGCCCGCACAAGAAGACATGGGGATTTTCACATTCGCATCTTCAACACCCACACCTCCAGAAGAAATAGTGCACTATTATGTAGATTACAACAACGAAAGTCAGGGTACACCAGACCAAGTGGAGTTTACTGAATCCCAAGACAATGAAATAATTCAAACCGAAAGTGGTTCTCGGATCAGTAACTTCCTTAAGCTTCCAACTCACAGAGTGAATGGAAGAATGAAAAAGTATGTTGGTGGTGCTCTTCGGGTGAGCCGATAGTCTTAGTTGTTGACTACTAACAGTTACATGACTCTCATAATGGAGCAAGAACAAAGAAAAAAAGAACTAGAAGAATTAAAATTTAGAAAGAGGAAACAAACTGAGGACAAAAAGGAAGCACAAATTCTAGCCTTGGAGTAGAAGGAACAAAAGAAAATTGAAAAGGAAATTGAGTGCGAGAAAAGAAAGCAGCTGAAATAGTTGCAAAGAAAGGAAAAAGAGTAGACGAAGGAGCAAGAGAGGATACAAAAAGAACAATAGAAGAAGGAAAGGGAGATTGAGACAATCCATAGAGAATTGATGCGAGATAGATGCTTAAGCAGTCCTGCAACTCCCTTATCTGATAACCATAGTTACTCTCAAGATATAACCAATATTAACATCCCCCCGTTTTCTATAGGCAATGTGTGTTTCAGTCCCAACTCATCTCAAGTTAGTTTCTCTCAACTTCCAATTGGTCAGACTTCTTCACCACTAACACCTTCAAATGTAAGTTGCATGCAACTGAAAAATGTAAATGCAAATCAATTTATGGAAAGTCTAAATGCAGCAACAAGAGATGAGAACACATCTCCAGATTCATTCCTCAGAGCATTGAACTGAGTTTGGGAGGGACCAACTGAAACAGTGCCTTATATCTTGGTTTTTTTTGGGTTGTAGTTGGGGATGCCATTTTCATTATGTTGCATCTATTCATAAATGTGAACTAAATATGTTTATTATTTTGAACTAAATCTATTTATTAATGTGATACGAGTACCTTGGTTGACTTTGTGGGTGAAAAATATTTTACAATTGCATATTAAGGTGCTCTAGTGTTGGGCCCATTGACAACTATGTCAATACTTTTTTTATGGTTGTCTTATAATCTGCATTTCAGAAAATATATTGTATACAGATATTATGTTTCAATTTTTTTACCACAATTGCTATGTTTATAATATCTATTCCACATTTGTGAAAATATATTCTATGCAGATAAACTGTTTCAATTTTTTTTACAACAATTACTATGTTTATAATATCTATTATACATTTGTGGAAAAATATTCAATGCTGATAATCTTATACAACATTTCATACAATACAGTCTATGCTGATAATTTAACATTTGAAATTGCATGTGAATACATTTCATATAGTTATTAAAAAGGTCTACTAAACATTTATAAAATACACAACACTTCATAAAGAAATACTTGATGTAATCTATCCTTTTGTATATCAGTAGCTCAACTGAAATTTACTTTTAGGCTATACCTCTACAAAAGACAACATGTATGTATGTCTTATCTCAATTTTATTTGTTTCGGTACATTACAGTTCACTCTTTTTTTGTGAATGGTAGAGATGGATGTGACCTATTTGACCTATATGATTCTAGCTATCCCCTATTATTATGTTCATCATTGCAAAAACTTTAAATCTGCAATTTGGTTATAACATTTGTTTGTTATCCCTAAATATGAAAATGGTTTGACTGGTTTTCATTTCGAGGATATATGTAGTGCTTATATGTGCATACATATGTACATATATATGTATGTGCATAAGGATGTACAAATGTATCTATGTGCATACATATTTAGAAGTATGTCTATGTTAATACATATGTACATATATATCTATGTGCATACGAATGCACATGAATGTATATGTCAATATGTATGTACATATATATAAATGTGTATGTACATGTATATATATGTATGTACATATATATCAATGTATATCTACATGTATATATATATATATATATATGTATCTACATATATATCAAAGTGTATCTACATGTATATATATGTACAATGTGAACAATCAAACTGAACTATGTATATATATATATATATATATATCAATGTGTATCCACATGTATGCACATGTATCTATATTCCAATTAAACAATACAATTGAACAATATATATATATATATATATATATATATATATATCAATGTGTATCTACATGTGTATATATGTATCTACATATATGTCAAAGTGTACCTACATATATGTCAATGTGTATCTACATATATATGTAGATACACATTGACATATATGTAGGTACACTTTGATATATATGTAGGTACACTTTGATACATATATATATACACAGATAAATAGATATATACATACATACATTGATATATAGATTGAAAGTTATAGTGTATGTATAGATAGAAATTAAATGAAAAGATTAAACCCATTAAAGTCACAATTGTGCATGAAGAGAACCATATATTTCCTTGACAAATCGAGTGTGTTTATGAACAAAAACTTATTGGAAGTTTTCATAAACACCCTACATTCCATAAACATCATGGAGCACATTCTCGATGCACTTAGAATGGAAGAGAACCTTGGATCTATGGACAATCAAATAAACACTTTAAATATTTTGTTCAAAATGAGCAACAAAATAAATAATAACATTCAACTTAAGTAACACAACACACCCATAACAAATCAAATAAGGTAAAAGAATAAAGAAAATGGAATGACAAGAGACAATGGTGCAGCTTTAGTGAGGTTAAAAACCTCACCTTTATGAATTGGAGATGCCAATGGTATGGTGAATTTCTCCAACTGAATCCTACAAACATATATGAAAATAGTCATTACTAAGAAAAGTGTAGTAAGGAAAGTGTTTAACTTACAATAAGAATGTATAGTATCCTTTTGTGTTTACCTTTGACATGCAATTCACCATCACGAAGCCAATAATGAATTGAAATTGCACACCATCAAAGAAGATTGAACAAGACATAAATTTACAACTAGTTGGGGTGATTTTATTTATTGTCAATCTTCCTTTTACTTTGATGGTTATTTCTCTTTGGCGATCATGATAAGTCAATTGATCAATCATCATGTTTCTCTCATGCCTTACGTGTGAGAAAATTTTGATGTAACTAGATATAGGCTGCAAAAATCTAAAAGGTATTTTTTAGCTGAAAAACATAGTACAAACACTGGTCTGAAGATACTTAATATCTAACCAGAAAGAACATTCTGGAATATGAGCTTATGAAGATAGAATGTACTCTAGGGATGTTATCTAAGGGCCACATCCCCTATTACAACTATAAGTAAATATAAATATCTATTCACTAGTAACATAGAGTGAATTAGGATAGAATAAGGAAGAATATAGAATACTAACTAGACCAAAGATATAAGGAATGTAATGGATGATTACTGCTATAATGAATATAAGGAACTTTGAATTCTAATGTATCTTGTTTGTATGCTATTTTATTCTAATTTACAACTAATCTTGCATCTAGAATACCTTCCCATATTACCTCAATAGGATCAACTCCGAGGTTAAAGACTACAACTAGCAAAGATCCTTTTGGTACAGAACTCTGGCATGTAACCCTTGGATTTCTTGCTAATAGTGTTTCTGATTAAATCCCCTTTGATTGAGGGTGTTGTCCATATCATTACTAGTTTTGATATTCTTAGAAATTCCTCAAAAAAATCTATAAAGTGATATTACTTCTATATTTTAATAAAATTTAATGGACCTACTCAATGACTTAGGTTTGTGCAATATGGTTGATAGGGATATGATTTAGGAATCTATTATACCTAAGGATAAGCTTATTTTAGCTTTAGATTATTATTAGTGTGATGCAAAATTATAGGATAGGATTCAAATCTTCCTCTCTTAGTGTTAGATAATTCAAAGGTTGCTAAATTTTCATTCTTAAGGTGGCAAGGAGAGCACTTGCTAGAGGTTTACTAGAAATATTTAAGAGGGCTTTAGTTAAACATGGAAAATATTTATTAAGAAAACCTATATTTTTTATAATGGTACTTATTTCCTTCTTCAGTAGGTAGTTTTTAGGGGACACGTCTGGAATATGAGAGCTCTAGTGACTATAGCTAAAGATGGTGTATTCTATTATATCTAATCTTGCTTTTTGAACTTTAGCATCTTTTCTTTTCTCTTCTAATTGTACTATTAGTGAATTCTATAACTTTTATCCCAAAAAGTGCGTAAATCAGATTTACCTCTTGGAATATATAATTTTCTAAACAAATAGATAAAGAAAAAATATGGAATTGGGATCCCACCATCTAATAAAGTCAAATAGTAATAGCAGTAACTGCAAGATACTATGACCCTTGACCTAAATAAATTAAATAACTAACAACTATTTTTTATACTTTTTCCCCAAAACTATATCAATATGATTCATCTCTTAGAATGGAACAACAACCTTCATATCCTTGGTAATCAAAAGAGGTATATTCACCAAATAAATTAATATTTAACCTTTCACATCAAAATAATTCACCATTTAAATGATGTCATATTTTTAAATCAATTAAAATTTTCCATTACGTTGTGCCACATTTTTAAACCAATCAATAATTCACCCCAAAAAATATTTTATTTCTTCAAATTAATTGACAATTCACCAAATAAATTATTTTATTTTATTTATTGATCTATAATTTTCTAGTAAAAAATAACTTTTTGGAACAAAGTGCACAAATTCACCATAGTTTTTTTTTTCAAAATTGACACGATTCACCAAAAAATTAATGTACTAAGCCAAGATTTACTAAGATTCTATATCAATATTTAGGGGGGATTTCTTAAATTTATCGTTGATGACATCTTACTTATTAAGTGATTAGTAAATCTTTGTAATGGTTTGATGCATGTTGTTTGCTTTGTATTTCCTTCATGAATCGTGATCATTCTTTTATTGAATATTTCTCTATCCTTAGTTGACATGAGGATAGTTTGGGCTTAGTAATGTTCTTTCATATAATATAGCTTTTGATCCTATGACTTAACATGTACTAAACCTACATCATGTTGTACACATGGATATTCTAAACATATAAGCATTACATTCTAGCATATAAATTCAATTATTTATAGACATAGGGGATAAACATTAATCATACTCATGAGCACACAACTCCCTCATTAATAGGAAAATAGATCATGTATGCCAAGAAATTAATCTTGGTCACCAACCTATATGTTAACACCCTTGACTTTGAATATGTGTTTTATTTTTTATCACACTCCTTTCTTATGTTTTATATCATTTATATTTTTGACATTTTTCTATTCTACATATGTTTTGATTCCCCTTACCTATTCTTCCATTTACCTTGCGTGTCCTTACATTTTGGGCTTTTTATTATGACTTTTTTTTTTTTTTTGTTCTTTTCACATTCATTTCACAATCTATATTTATTTATGTTTATCTTCCCCATTTAGAGATTCATTTTGGCTTCTATTTTCCTTTCTTGATAGATTTACTCTTATTCTTGTTGCATCCTCCTCATTCATACATATGCTTTATTTTCCTTTAATTTTTCTTTTATTTTTAACTTGGTTTGATCTTTTGCCTACTATTTTCCTACTTTACCTCATACATCCATTTTCTTATTAACCTCTTTTGTTATTCATGATCTTATAAACCTTGTCTTACCATTTTAGTTTCTTGCATGACCTTATTATTTATTATCATATTGTTTTCCATATATTTCCATACCTACTATGACAATTTTCCTATATTTTTCCATGTTTGTCATCATGCCTATGCTTAGAAAATTTAACATACTATTATTATACCATATCCTTTGAACATTAATTACTTTCCATTATCCTATATTTCCATTCCATACTTTTAGAATTTACATATTGAGCCTACAATGACATTTCATACTTTTATAATTACCACATTAGACCAAGGGGCACCATGAATCCCCCCTTGCATATTTAGCTTCCATTATCACATCCTTGCATTTGGGGTACTATGTCTTTCCCCTTTAGATCTTATGTAGTTATTACTATATCTTTACATTGACAACATCATGCCTTTCCACCCTCACAAGCTTCATTGTACTATTATACCTTTCTAGGTAAAAGTAGCTATATATATACACACCTTGATGATCATATCATCACATATTAATTCTTTGCACCTTCATGCTTATTCATTAAAATAATTTAAATATTGATATCATCTTGCATTGATACATATTTTGAGTTATATTGGAAGTGTTTTATAGTCCTTATCTTTGGACCTACCATTTCAAGAATCAAAATATTTACACATGGGGGGAAATAATGTATTTCACCTCATATATTGCACCTTCATGGACATAAATTTATACTCAGATATATCAAAATATCCCTTTACACATTTTCCTTACTATTGTTATATCTTACACTAGGGGATTTCCCTATAGTTCAAGCTTCATGTCATAGTTATAACTTCATGCCACCATTTACATTTTTACCACCATTGGGGACTTATTACCTTACCTATACAAATGTTTTATCATGGTCTTGCATGCCATATTGGGGTCATATGACACTTTAGTGTTTCATGTAATTATATAAGTGTTCTAGTCATTAAGGATTATGTCACCATCCTTTTCCCATGCTAAGGAATGCCATTATTATTTGACCCCATTTCCAACCAACGAGCTTACCATCCCTATCACTCAATACATTCATATTCTTGATACATGATGTATTCCTTATATTTATTTCCTTACGTGATTATATGCTTATATTCTTGGCTTACATTTAATTTGTATGTTCTATTTTCCCCTCTCCTACAATTCCTTGCATACTATTGATGCAACTAATTATAGGGTCATATTATATTTCTAACACCTCTTATGTTGAGCTTTGCATATAGTTGCAAGAGGTTACAAAGACTCAAATTTAATTCTTATGGAAATCATGTACAAAAGGGAAACCTAAATGATAACACATTGAAGGTTCTAAATTACTTTATATGAACCCTTGATAATATATTTTGATGTCTAAATATTTACTTATTATGCATGTTTGAGAGTTTTGTATACTTTTAGATGCATGATCATTCTAGGACTCACATGCACTTGAAATTAGGAATACAATATAAGGGTGAAATTTACATACCCATGGCATTTCATGATTAGTTTTGTGCTCATTTTAGGAGGGTTCCTTAATACACTAACATATTGAAAAATAGAATGATTTTGTACAAATCTAGTTCCCTTGCCATATAACACCTACACGTTCATTATTTATATTTTTATATATTTACCCCTACCCCATTCATATATTTACATATTCATATTCAAGTACCAACTACACCCATTAATGCATATACTTCCATGTACCTAATTCCAAGGTCGATTAGTTTCCTTTTATGTCTAAGGTCATTACTTGGTCATGGGGTCGACCTGACAGTTGTAAACTTGATCCTTTCAAAGTAAAAATAATAATTTCTAATTTGGGTAAACTCTTTCCAAAAAATTTCCCTCCAAGGGCCAACTAAACAAAAAATTATAAAATTTATTGTTATTAACTTATATTTAAAGGAATTCTATGTATTCATTTTAGACATCCAAGATTTGAGAGATATATTTGTGTATCATTTACATTACACACTTTAATCAGAGCATCAAAACGAATTTGGATAGATACATGAACATTCCCAGGAGCATATATGCATGTTTGAAGAGTGATGTTTTTTATTTTTTATACACATATTTTCAAGTTGACCTAGGAGATCATGTCCCCTTATTACATATTGAAAACCTTACCATGTTATTTATAAATACTCCCAACCCTCAAATATCAAGAAGACACAAGAGAAGCTAAGACAAATTTGGTGAGAAAAAAAATAAAAATTACACAAACTATTAGATCAAGCATGAGTGAAGAATAGATCAGTGATTGTGAAATCAATCCTAATCACCAAATTTGAACTCCCATAGAGAAAAATAAATATTTTAATATTAAGGTGAATATTATATTAAATTCCCCTTTTCTATATTTTAAGTGAAAGGAAGCCAGGTGAGCGGAAACAACTTCCTACACTAATCTAATCAGAGGAGAGTTACAAAAATTTCTTTTAACACCTTTTACTGTTACAATAAGAGAAGCACATACATAGAATAATCGAAATAGAACAACAAGAATGCATAAAACAGTGACACCAAATATATGCGAGGAAAACCCTTTCGGGTAAAAAACCCAACCCTCCAAAAGCATAGTACTATCTTTATTATTTCAAATAATGAATACAAAATATCACCAAGTACAAGTTTCTTCAACAAGTGCTTCAACACGAACACTTGTTTTGGAGTGATACTGGAAGCACTTCATTACCTACAAACAAACTATTCTTTCTACAACTCAATGCACTCAATAAATAGAATGATACAAGATTCAAGAAGCATCTAGAAGGTGAGGGGCATCCAAATCCACATGGCACAACTTTCAACACCTTAGACATGCATTTGTACACATGTTCAATATTCCCTTACACTCCTTGCACTTGTCAAACATGCAAATAGTCTCCTTCCAAGCTTGGATGCCTAGAATATGCTAAAACTAGCTAAAGACAAATGCCTTACACATCTTACGGTTTTCATAGAATCTATCGTAGCTGACAACACTTACAGTTGTAAGAGAATTTGTCATAACTGACTAAAAATAGTTGATTATCTTACATCTTATCATAACCCAACTTGGATGCCAAATTTCACCCATGCATTCAAAGATGCCTTATGACGTGTCATAGAATATGTCATATGTCATAGATTCCAAAGTGGGACACCTATGTCCACTTGGGATGATGATGTATCATCTAGACACCTCCAATGAGGATGCCACCTAGCCGGTGGGTCCCAATTAGTGACAAGACAACATAGGAATTTAAATAATACAAATAAATACATAAATTACAAAAATTAAATCAATGTTAGGACTCTAAGGTTGAGACACCTTAATCCCAACATTCTCCCACTTGTCGAAAACCTACCAAGAGTCATGCAAAATCATTTGCTCAGGCCCCCAAGGCCCATGAAATCAGAACACCATCTAAACTTCTCTATGCTCACTAGTCTTTTCAATGCATCTGCAACATTCACCAAAGTGTGAATCTTTTCCAGGTTCACCTTTCCATCTTCTACCATATCACGAATGAAATGATACTGTACATCAATGTGCTTTGTTCTGGCATGGAAGGTAGGATTCTTTGCTAGAAAAATTACACTTTGACTATCACAACAAATAGTAATCTATCCTACATCTAAACCAATATCAAAACACAATATCTTGATCCAAATGGCTTTCTTACACACATGAGTGGCTTCCATATACTCTGCTTCTATCATGGGCAATGCGACTACAACTTACTGCTTACTCATCCAACTGATAGTACCACAAAACATCATAAACACAACCACTGGTGGATCTTTTGCTGTCAATGTCACCTGCCCAATTTGAATCCACATATCCTCAAATTCTCACACAATGCTAAGGTCTAGTAGGATAACCATGAAAACACAAAGCATACTCAGAAGTACTCGATAAATAGTTGAACACTCTCTTAACATCCCAATGCACCTTTCCAAGATTAGCCATGAAACAACTAAAGAATCCCATTGCTTGGGAAATGTTTGGTCTCGTACACACCATTGCATTCATTAGAATTCCAACTGCACTTGCATATGGTACTCTGGTCATGCCCTCCATCTCAGTAGAATATTTTGGAAAATCATTCATAGAAAGCTTTGTCCCTTGCATCATAGGAACAACTAACTGTCTGCAATCTACCATGTTGAATCTTTCCAACACCGAGCTCACATACTTTCTCTAGCTTAACTAAAACTTTCTATTAGCTGTTTCTCTCATGATTTCCATTCCTAGAATATACCTAGCTGCACCTAGGTCTTTCATCTCAAACTGTACTAACAACTAAAACTTCAAATCTAAAATCATACTTTTACCATTCCCAATAAACAACATATCATCTATGTATAGAATAATAATGAGAATGTGAGCATTATCAATTTTAAAGTATACACAATGGTTAGATTTAGATCTATGAAAACCCAATGACAACACATAGGTATCGAACTTTTGATACCACATTCTAGGAGACTGTTTCAAACCATAAAGAGACTTCGTTAGTTTGTAAAAAAAAAATTCTTTACCCTTTTCAATGAAATGCTCTAGCTGTGACATGTATATCTCTTCCTCCAAATCACCATGAAGGAATGTTGTCTTCACATCCATCTATTCCACTTCTAAGTTATATGTTGCTGCAGGTGACAACACAAGCTAGATAGATGTCAGTTTCTCTACAAGAGAGAATATCTCTCCATAATCAAGTCCCTCCACCTGGGAATATCCCTTAGCAACCAATTGTGCCTTATACTTCTCAATACTACCATCAGGACCAATTTTTTTCTTGAAAACCCATTTACAACAACCAGGTTTACGTCCAACAGGAAAAGGTACCAAATCCCAAGTCTTATTTTTCTTTAAAGAATCCATTTCTTCGTCCATGGCTTGCATCCTAGAATATGAGTCATTCATGCCCATAGCCTCTCTAACAGTCCTAGGCTCATCAATATTAGTAATCAAGGAAAATATGCAACTAGAATCAAACAATGAATACCCAAACCATTCCAGTTGCCACCTAACTCGTGTAGACATCCTCAAAGGCTAAGGTTGGGGTTCTCCTTCTTCTTTAGAACTTTCAGAGCTACTTGAGCTCTCCTCATCATCAGGTCCATCAGGAGTACGTAGTTCTTCTTTCTTCAGAGTAGGTGGAATCTAAACTACCTCCTTCTTTTGTTTCTCCTCTTTCTCTAGTTGCAACTCAATAGTGGAAGGTTTCATCTCTCTGAAGATCACACTTCTACTATAGAGAACCTTTTGAGCTTCTAGATCCCAAAGCTTGTACCCTTTCACACGGATACCATAGCCGATAAAGATACACTTAACAACCTTGTTCTCCAACTTAGACCTCTTCTCAATTAGAACATGAGCATAAGCTTCACAGCCAAATACTTTGAGATGTCTCATCGAAGTATTTTTACTAGACCATGCCTCCATGGGTGTCTTACCAATAAGTGCTGATGTAGGAGATCTATTGATCAAACAACATGCAATGGCTACTGCTTCAGCCCAAAATTTTTGCTTAAGGCTGGCACCACTGAACATACTCCTAGCCCTCTCCATCAATGTTCTATTCACCCTCTATACAACTCCATTTTGTTGTGGAGTGTAGGGAGTAGTCTTATGTATCTCAATCCTGTGCTCTTTATAGAACTTGTCAAACTCTATGGAACAAAACTCACCACCATTATCAGTCCTCAAACACTTAATATTTCTACTAGTTTGATTTTCTACCAAGGCCTTAAACTCCTTAAACCGACTAAATACTTCAGCTTTACTTTTGAGGAAATAAACAAATGT
Source organism: Sequoia sempervirens (assembly GCA_007258455.2). Lineage (NCBI taxonomy): Eukaryota > Viridiplantae > Streptophyta > Pinopsida > Cupressales > Cupressaceae > Sequoia > Sequoia sempervirens. The sequence continues at coordinate 216,556,556 of VDFB02270651.1, read as the reverse complement.
CCTATTGTAATCATCTATGAAAGAAACAAAATATACAAATTTTGATAATGAAGGAACATTTATAGGACCAAAAACATCTGAATGAACATAGTCCAAAACCCCAGAAGACTTATGAGAACTAGAGTAGAAAGAAACACGATGTTGTTTTCCATATACACATTGTTCACAAAAGTTGAACTCGAGATTACAATCATCAAGGCCTTGAATAAGGCTCTTATTTTTCAGGGTTCTAAGACCCTTCTCACCAATGTGACCAAGTTGTTAGTGCCATAACATTGTCTTCTCTATAGGAAGTTTCATTTCCATGGAATGAGAACCCTTAGCTACCCAAAATGCATGATTGTCTGATGTAGCTACAACATGATTCTCTACGCAATCTGAAGTTGAGGATGAAGAATCCAAATGTCTCTTCTTCGGTACATCAGAAGAAGTATTTCATTGTACAGTGAATGCATCAAGCTGAAACAAAGTACCAATATGAACTCCCTTACCCAACACCATATCTCCCCTTGTCATCTTGCATCCTCCACTAAAGAAAACAACTTGCACTCCTAAATCATTCAGTTTACTTACAAAAAGAAAGTTTTGTGCCAAACCTAGGATATGCAAGACACCATCAATCCCTTTCACTCTTCCATCAAGAAATATGATTTTGAATCTTCCATGGCCAACAATCTTTAGGTGAGAGTCATCACCCAGGTACACCTCTCCACCATCAAACTCCTCACACTTCGAGAACCAATCTTTGTGAATAGTCATGTGAAAGGATGCATCCGAATCTATCAACCACACATCATCTGATGCATGGGCTTCCAAGGCTAAAATAAATGCTTCTCCATTATCTTGGGATGATCTCTTAGATTCAGAATCAGAGAAAGAATTTTTTTTCTTCTTCTTCTCCTTCTTGCAATATTTTTGAATGTGACCAGTTTCACCATAATTCCAACATTTTTCCTTGGACTTCTTACTAGGAGACTTTGATCTCCCCAGAGACTTTGACTTATATTTTGTGTCTTTCTTTTTTCTTCTCTCTTTTGGTCTGCCAAGGACTACAAGGACATCCTTGGCCATCTCAGAAGACTTCCTTCACATCTCCTCAGATATTAATGAGGCAACAACCTCATCCATCTTGAAGGTGGAAGTAGTGCTTCCAATAGCCATTACCAGGTGATCCCAAGAGTCTGGCAATGAACACAAAAGGATCATGTAACGATCTTGTTCATCTATTTTGTTTCCAATAGAACCCAGTTGTGCAACCAACATGTTAAAAGAGTTCAGGTGATCTACAATGGATCCTCCATCTTCCATTTTTAGAGAACGCATCTTCTTTCTTAGGAAAAAATTGTTTACCAGGGATTTAGCCTAATAGACATCGCCAAAATTCTTCCACAGAGAAGCATAAGTTTTCTCTTCATGGACATTCAGAAGAACAAAATCATCCAAATAGAGTCTAATAAGACCCTTTTCTTTCCTATCCATGAGATCCCAATCCTCTTGTTTCATTCCTGAAGGTTTGGTTCCAGAAATTGCAAGCCATAAGTCTTGGTCTACTAACATGTCTTCCATTTTGAGCTTCCACAACTCAAAATTACCACCGTTACAATTTTCCATCTCAATCCTCCCAGATGTGCCTGCCATCTCTTTCCTACAACAAGGTAACAACACACACACTTCTGCAAAACTCCCACTGAAACAAAGATTAGCTCAAAAAACCCTTCTACCCAACAAAGGAACCAAGGCTGGTCAGGCTTTGATACCAATTGAAAGGAAGCTAGGTGAGCAAAAATCCTACACTAATCTAATTAGAGGAGAGTTACAAAAATTTCTTTTAACACCTTTTATTGTTACAATAAGAGAAGCGCATACATAGGGGTAAGTGCATGGATTTGTGACACAATTTTGGCTCTTAAGATGCCACTTTTTTTCTAAAATTATCAAAATCTGATTTGCACAAGAAAATGAAGATAATTACGCTCAAAATTTCAAGATGCAGCAAGAACAAAAGTTGAAGTTCTTTGAGTCTAGTTTCTAAGCAACTAATTCTGTTTGAAATTAATGAAGATTAAGGGTCTCAAAAAAGGGGGGCCCAAAACAAGTCCTTTTTTTATAAAAAAAAATAGCATAACACCTGAGGGATCCCCCCTTTTTGATAATTTTTTTTTAAGGATTTCAAAAATCCAAATAGTGAGAAATTAGCTAACACCATGTAGTTTATCCTCGTTCTTTCAAATAATTTTTTAATGAATATATAATATTTTATGAATTTTGAAAGTGGACACATCTTGAAAAGCTGAAATTTGAGCGTGCTCCCCCCTAAATGTTTTGAAAACTAATTGAAAATTGAATTTTTTTTCATCATGTGTAGAATGAAGTCTAATTTTAAAAAATGTAATTTGTTTCACGTTTCGATGAACGAGTAAAAATATTTCCTAAAACTAGCACATGTTGGTTTTTGACCAAAAATGAAGGCATTTACAATAGAAGCTATGGATCAAAACCTTAATTGAATCAAAACAAAAAAAGAATTATATATTTACATAGCTAAGAGAGAGGTCAACACCATCACAATTTTTTTATAAACTTGCATTGAAAGATGTGAAAACATGACAGTGAGCACAAACAAAAATATGAGGAAATTTGGAAAATCATGTCAATTAACACGTCCAAAGTAGATCATTTGGTGAGTGCCAAATTTGGTGCTCGCCAAATGACCTACTTTGAAAAAAATCTTACTTTCCCCTCTTTTTGGTTGACCACTTTGATAATGCTTAGAGTGCACAGTTTATGATCATAGATGGATAGTTGAGGTTTTACCTTTCATATGATTTCCACCTCATTACCCTAACTGGGTAACTCTCTATCCCTCTGAAGTCTCTCTCTCTCTCAGGTCTCACTCTCTCCCACGCTACCTAGACTACTTTTTACCTATTTTCACTAATAGCTCAATCACGTAGAGCTTTTGTGATTTTCAAATGAAGAGTAAGGTACATTTTTATTTCTGCTACATTACATTCATGTGCATAAACAAAATTAGAAGATTACATTACTATATTGGATTTATGTAGATGCATATAATATAGGAAAGATTGCACAATATTTTCAAGAAAAGTAATATTATTTGATAATGCAAATGTATAAGGTCTCACACAAGTTGTGAGACTAACTCTTTTAGTGCAAATGAAAGAAAACATTATACATTTATGGACATAAAGGAGAATAAATGCACATATAGAGAAAGGTGACCTACCATTTCCTGAATGACGAGTCCTGGTCTTGGTCGAGTTGCCTTGTATCATCTTTAGTCTTCTGCTTGTATCGCATCCAGTTGATGCTCTTAGTTGCCTACATCTAAGAGAGTGAGTGTTGTTAGAGCAATGAAAGGTCATTAGTTAATATATGCACATAAATCTATAAACGTACAATTTGATCCTCATGTGCACTAAAAAAACTAGCATTCTATAGATGTCCAATGAAACAAAGAGCATAATAAAAAAAATCCATCATATGCTCAGTTTTTATCTAACATGTTTGTTTCTTGTGTAGGTATAGGTGAAATCCCTGTTACTGTTTTGATTTATCTGATTTCAGCATGTGGGATAAAATGTGGCTCTCACAAGGGTTGAGCCCAGCATGTTTCCCTCTGTTAGAGATCGATGATTGCATTTTTATATCACCATTGAATCTCTATTGATAGGTCTCATGAATCATGTTTTTATTGACAAAGCTAGGCATCATGATTAGTGGGAGTCATTTCACATTAATAATGATACTCCTTGCTAATAAAAGCATGTCATAATCTACTCATCTGCAAGGATTCAGTGAGGTCTTACTGAGCTATTCAATGAGGTTTTACAGGTTATCAAGTCATATTGGAAGATGTACAGAGAGTGAAGGAGTACATTGAGAACAAGATTTATAAGCATTCATAAGGACAGTAACATTTCCTATGAATGCAGAAGATAATGTTTTCATCTCAAAGGGATAATATCTCTGTGTTAATCTTAGATTGATGGCAGAATTCAAGTTTTAATGACAAGGTAAATTGAGTCAAGTGTAAGACAAACAACATAAAGAGTTAAGAATTTGAGATAGTCAATTACTTAAAGAGCACGAATTCCATCAGTTATCAAATATTTTGCAATAACTTAATGAAAGGACAGAGTATGGAGTGATTAGTGATGGAATCCTCATAGTACCTGTAAGTGCCATGGATACAAGCCATAGAAAGTTCAAGCATAAATTAAATATAGTCTTGTTCCTCAATAGCATGAGTACATATTGTAGTGGTAGTGGTTGGAACTATGTATTGAGTTTGAGAACCTCAACCCTCAAGATGATAAAAGCAGGATGGACATAGTTAATGAAGGATACAAATTGATAGTTATTTGATATCATTCACAACAAGAATATGAAGAGTTACAGTGTTCCAAAAAGAAAGGTGATGTCCTCATTGGAGGGACAATAAGTTGAGCAAATGAGGAACCCTCTGCGAGTGCAATTAAAGCCATGAAGTTTTTAATTTTTCATTGAAGGGATTATAGTCATAAAGTTGAGAATGAAACCAATTGGAAAAAGAAAGATAATCTATAGAAACACATGGCTGCAGCCATTAAAATGCAAAAAATGGCAGAGAAAATGCTCAAAAAATGGAGGAAATAAACATTTTCAACTTTTTCCCTGTTACAATGGAGCAAACACAATGAGGGGTCTTTATTATTTCTTTCACAGAGATATGACGACATGAATGGAGAACATAGTTTCTGGGTATTTGTAATAAGCATGTCCACAACCATGGAAATTAGGAGAATGTCTTTTCATTTTTGCTAAGAATCTGGAGTGTCTGCAAAATATAGAAATCTAAAGCTCTTGTTATTTTTCTTCAAATCTACAAAGAATCCTTGAGTTTTCTGTGAGAAGTTTAAAATTACAGAGGATAAACATATTAAACCATAGCATAAACTTTGTTATTTCTTCATCTGAAACAAAGTATGATGAACAAAATACCAAAAAAAAAAGCATTCTCTTTATTTTTTCCACAATAGAGTTCAAAATGGAGTTTAAAATAAGCGTTTTTGTTCATAGAGGAATTATTTTAAAAGGTGGATTATATGCAAACAGAGGCTTACCCGCATGGATTCAACAAATTTTTTGCAAAAGAAAACTCCAATAAATCTCCAAACTTTGGAAGCCTCACAAGGATTCATGGTGGTGCCCTCACGGCAAAGGAGTAGTGAAATTCCAAATGAAATGATATGCTTTAGGGTTTGTTTACCCTAGAAATGGTCGACCACCTTTAGGCATTTTTTTCCTATATTTTAAAACTCTTTGCACATGTTAATGTATTTAAGACTTATATTTTGTTTCCCATTATTTTTGCATTAATTTGAATTGTTCAACATTTGACTTAAGTAATGCGTTATAAATTTCTTAATCAAATTGCTATTTTAAATGAAAAAGTAATGCATTATGCTTTGAAAATGCCTTTAAGAGGATTTAGTTGAGGGAGGTTAGTCGACATATGGAGAGTATATAGGGTTGTTTGAAGTCAGTTTGAGGACATTTGGAGTGTTTTTAGGTGCTTTTATGATGGAAGATGATGTGGCTTGACTTTTTCTTATCTCTTGTGCCTTTTTGGAGTCTTTTAGAAGGCTCAAAAATAGGATTTTTAGGGGCATCCGACCCCAATCAGTTTTCAGTTCCTCTTTTGGTGGATTTTGGGAGGGAGTTGATGTTTATAGTCACTTTTTGACTCATTGTACTGAGTTCTGACTTGCACTTTCTCTACTTTGTGACTTTTGGAGTCCTTGGAGAAAAATATAAATTTTTGTAACTCACTTACAGGCATGTATATCGATGTTTCACCTTTGAAATCAATGAGTATAAGTGTTTTACCTTTTCAATCTCTCTGTTTAATCATGTGTATTTGTATAATTGATGTAACTTCTTGTGAAACTGTATGATTCCTGGTGGTTATGTCTTATCCTAGCACCTTTTTGCAGGTTGTGGGATGTGTTTAAAATGCAAGCATTCTCTAGTTGTGAAGTCTTTTTTCCTTCTAGGAGTGTAGGCATATGAACCTTCCCATGAAATATTTATGTAGAAAACGAATGTGATTGAGTTGTGTATGAAAATTCTTTTATCATTGACTAAAACTGTGAGTGTGAGTTGTGTTATATATCTTCTTAGTTAATTTGGTGTATCACCATAGATTTAGCTTTCATTTTTATGTTATGTTCTTCCCATTTTCCTCTAGAAGTCAGTAGATTAGTTTAGGTGACACCATTGGAATCCAACCTTCTCGAGAGGTTTGATCTCGTATAAGGAACCCACACCTTGGGATCATTCCAATGTTTTCACTGGATTGTTGAATTTCATATTCAACAGAGTGCAAATCTAGGTGAAAACACTACTCTCTCTCACTCAAATCCCCTCTCTCAAGTCTCGTTCCCTCCCACCCTACCTAGATAAATCTATCTCACTCCAACCACCTTTCTCACTCTCCCTCTCTCTCCCCCTTTGGTATCTTTGTCTCTCTCACTCCATCTCCCTCTCTTAGGTTTTTATCTTTCTCTCTCCATCTCTCTCTCTCAATTCTCTCCCTCCTATGCCCTCTCCCTCTCTTAGGTCATTATCTTTCTCTCTCCATCTCTCTCTCTCTCTCAATTCTCTCCCTCCTACCCCATCTCCTCTCTTAGGTCTCACTCCTCTATCTCTCTCCTACTCCCTCTCTCTCTCTTAGGTATCTCCCTCCCTGCTCTCTCTCTCACACACTCCTCTCTCTCCCACTCCCTCTATCTCCTCCCTCTATCTCTCTTCCACTCTCTCTCCCTCCTGCCCCCTCTCTCTCTCTCTCTCTCCCCTTCTCTCTCTCTCTCTCTCTCCTCCTCTCTCTCACTCCTCTATCTCTCTCCCTTTGTCTCTCTCCCTCTCTCTCGAGTCTCTCCCTCCACCCCCCCTCTCCCTCTCTCAAGTCTCTCTCTCCTCCTTGTATCTCTCCCATCCCTCTATCTCCTCCCTCTCTCTCCCTGCTCTCTCGGGGTCTCCCTTCCACCCCCTCTCTCCCACTTTGTCTCCCTCTCCTCCCACTCTCTCTCCCTCTCCCTCTCTTAGGTTTCTCCTCCACCCCTCTCTCTCAAGTCTCCTCCTACCCCTCTCTCTCTCTCCCACTCCTTGTCTCTCACTCCCTCCCTCTATCCCTCTCTATCTCTATGTCTCTCCCTCTCTCTTAGGTATCTCCCTCCCACCCCCACCCCCTCCCTCTCTATCTCTCCCTCTCTCTTAGGTATCTCCATCCCACCCTGTCTCCCTCTCCCTCTCTCTCAGGTCTCTCCCTCCCACCTCCTATCCCTACCTCTCTCTCTCAAGTATCTCCCTCCTACCCCCTCTCCCTCTCTCAGGTATCTCTTTCGCTCTCTCTCACTGACTCCCTCTATCTCTCTCCCACTCCCTCTCTCTCTCACTCCCTCTCTCTCTCCCATCCCTCTATCTCCCATTCCATCTCTCTCCCCATCCCTCTCTCTCTCCATCCATATCTCTCTCCCCTCTTAGGTAGGAGGGAGAGACTTGAGAGAGAGTGAGAGGGAGTGAGAGAGAGAAAGAGGGTTGAGGGCTTAGGGTTGAGTGTTGAGTGTTGAGTGTTTAAGGGTTGAGGGATTAGGTTTGAGGGTAGAGGGTAAAGGGTTTAAGGGTTGAGGGTTGAGGGTTGAGGGTTTAGGGTTTAGGTTTGAGTGTTTAAGGGTTGAGGGTATAGGGTTGATGGATTAGGGTAGAGAGGGAGGAATGGATGGAGGGAGAGATGGAGGGAGAAGTGAGATAGAGAGAAGGAGAGAAGAGGAGGGAGGGATAGAGATAGATGAGGGTTTATGATCCAATGTTTAGGATAGAGGGTTGATAATTGAGGGCATATGGTTGAGGGTAGAGGTTAGACAGTTTAAGGGTTTAGGGTTTAAGGGTTTATAGTTTAAGGGTTTAGGGTTTAAGGGTTAAGGGTAAAGGGTAGAGGGTTGAGGGTTGAGAGTTTTAGGGTTTTAGGGTTAATGTTTGAGGGTTGAGGGTAGAGGGTTTATGGATTAAGGGTTAAGGGTTTATGGTTTAGGGATTACGGTTTACAGTTTAAGGGTAGAGGGTGTAGGGTTGAGAGAGAGAGGGACGGTTGAGGGTTTAGGGTTGAGGGTAGAGGGTTAAGGGTTAAGGGTAGAGGGTAGAAGGTTTAGGGTTTAGGGACTAAGGGTTTAGTGTTTAGGGTTTAGGGTTTATGCTTTAAGGGTATAAGGTTTAAGGGTTTAGGGTAGAGGGTTTAGGGTTTAGGGTTTAAGGATTAAGGGTTAAGGGTAGAGGTTTTAGGGTTTACGGTTCAAGGGTAGAGGGTTTGTGGTTTACGGTTTAAGGGTAGAGGGTTTAAGGGTTTAGGGTAGATGGTTTAGGTTTTAGGGATTAAGGGTTAAGGGTAGAGGGTTTAGGGTTTGGGGTTTAGGGATTAAGGGTTAAGGGTAGAGGGTTTAGGGTTTAGGATTGAGGGTTTAGGGATTACGATTTACGTTTTAAGGGTAGAGGGTGTAGGGTTGAGAGAGAAAGAGGAGGGGGTTGAGGGTTGAGGGTAGAGGGTAGAGGGTTAAGGGTAGAAGGTTTAAGAGTTTAGGGTTTAGGGTTTAAGGGTTTAGGGTTTACAGTTTAAGGGTTTAGGGTAGATGGTAGAGGGTTTAAGGGTTTAGGGTTTAGGGTTTAAAGGCTAAGTGTTGAGGGTTAAAGGGTTTAAGGGTTGAGGGTATAGGGTTGAGGGATTGGAGTAGAGATTTTAGTTGGGTTTAAGGGTTTAAGGGTTGAGGGTATAGGGTTGAGTGATTAGGGTTGAGGGTAGAGGGTATTGGGTTGAGGGTAAAGGATAGAGGGTATTGTGTTGAGGGTAGAGGGTTTAGGTCTCCCATCCCTCTATATCTCACTCCCTCTCTCTCCCACTCCCTCTCTTAGGTCTTCCCCCCCACCCTAACTAAATAAGAGAGAGAGAGAGGGATGGAGGGGGTTGAGGGTTTAAGGTAGAGGGTAGAGGGTATAGGTTTAAGGGTAGAGAGTAGAGGGTTTATTTAGGGTTTAGTGTTTAAGTGTTTAGGGTTTAGGGTTTAGGGTTTACAGTTTAAGGGTTAAGGGTAGAGGGTAGAGGGTAGAGGGTAGAGGGTTTAGGGTTTAAGGGTTGAGGGTTGAGGTTAGAGGGTAGAGGGTTGAGGGTTAAGGGTAGATGGTAGAGGGTTTAAGGGTTTAGGGTTTAGGGTTTTAATGGTTTAGGGTTTAGGGTTTAAGGGTTTAGGGTAGAGGGTTGAGGGTTAAGGGTTGAGGGTTTTAGGGTTTAAAGGTTGAGGGTTGAGGGTTGAGGGTTAAGGGTAGAGGGTTTAGGGTTTAGGGTTTAGGGATTAAGAGTCAAAGGTAGAGGGTTTAGGGTTTAGGGATTATGGTTTACAATTTAAGGGTAGAGGGTGTAGGGTTGAGAGAGAGAAGGGGGGTTGAGGGTTTAGGGTTGAGGGTAGAGAGTAGAGGGTAGAGAGTTAAGGGTAAAGGGTAGAGGGTTTAAGGGTTTAATGGCTTAGGGTTTATAGTTTAAGGGTAGAGGTTTTATGGGTTTATGGTAGATGGTAGAGGGTTTAAGGGTTTAGGTTTTAGGGTTTAAGGGTTAATGGTTGAGAGTTGAAGGTTTTAAGGGTTGAGGGTATAGGGTTGAGGGTAGAGGGTGTTGGGTTGAGGGTAGATGGTAGAGGGTATTGTGTTGAGGGTAGAGGGTTTAAGGGTTTGGTTTTAATGGTTTAGGGTTGAGGGTTTGTCTACCATCCCTCTATCTCCCACTCCCTTTCTCTCCCACTCCCCCTCTCAGTTCTTCCCCCCCACCCTAACTAAATAAGAGAGAGGAGAGAGAGGGAGTGTGGGGGTTTATGGTTTAGGGTTGAGGGTAGAGGGTTAATGGGTAAGGGTTGAGGGTTTAAGGGTTTAAGGGTTGAAGGTTTAGGGTTTAGGTTTTAAGGGTTAACAGTTGAGGGTTTAAGGGTTTAAGGGTTGAGGGTTTAGGGTTGATGGATTACAGGTAGAGGGTAGAGGGTTAAGGGTAGAGGGTAGAGGGTTTAAATTTTTAGGGTTTAGGGTTTTAAGGGTTTAGGGTTTAGGGTTTAGGGTTTAGGGTTTAGGGTTTAGGGTTTAGGGTTTAGGGTAGAGGGTAGAGGGTTGAAGGTTAAGGGTAGAGGGTAGGGTTTAAGGGTTTATGGTTTAGGGTTTAGGGTTTAGGGTTTAGGTTGTGGTTTAGGGTTTAGGTTCTGGTTTCAGATGGTAGAGGGTTTAAGGGTTTAGGGTTTAAGGTTTTAGGGTTAAGGGGGTTGAGGGTTTAAGGGTTTAAGGGTTGAGAGTATAGGGTTGAGCGATTAGGGTAGAGAGTTTAGTTGGGTTTAAGTGTTGAGGGATTAGGGTTGAGGGTAGAGGGTATGGGTTGAGGGTAGAGGGTAGATGGTATTGTGTTGAGGGTAGAGGGTAGAGGGTTTAAGGGTTTGGTTTTAAGGGTTTAGGGTTGAGGGTTTAGGTCTCCCATCCCTCTATCTCCCACTCCGTCTTTCAAGTCTTCCCCCCACACCTTAACTAAATAAGAGAGAGAGAGGGAGGGAGGGGGTTGAGGGTAGAGGGTAGAGGGTTAAGGGTTGATGGTTTAAGGGTTTAAGGGTTGAGGGTTTAGGGTTTAGGGCTTAAGGGCTAAGGGTTGAGGGTTTAAGGGTTTAAGGGTAGAGGGTATAGGGTTGAGGGATTACGGGTAGAGGGTAGAGGGTTGAGGGTTAAGGGTAGAGGGTAGAGGTTTTATGGTTTAGGGTTTTAAGGGTTTAGGGTTTAGGGTTTAGGGTTTAGGGTTTAAGTGTTTAGGTAGAGGTTAGAGGGTTGAGGTTGAGGGTAAGAGGGTAGAGGGTTTAAGGGTTTAGGGTTTAGGGTTGATGGTAGAGGGTTTAAGGGTTTAGGGTTTAGGGTTTAAGGGTTAAGGGTTGAGGGTTTAAGGGTTTAAGGGTTGAGGTTAGGGGGTAGATGGTAGAGGGTAGAGGGTAGAGGGTAGAGGGTAGAGGGTAGAGTGTAGAGGGTAGAGAGAGAGAGATTTGAGGGTTGAGGGTAGATGGTAGAGGGTTTAAGGGTTTAGGGTTTAGGTTTTAAGGGTTAAGGGTAGAGGGTAGAGGGTTTAGGGTTTATGGTTTAAGGGTTGAGGGTTGAGGGTAGAGGGTAGAGGGTAGAGGGTAGAGGGTTTAGGGTTTAAGGGTTGAGGGATTAAGGGTTGAGGGTTTATGGTTTAAGGGTTGAGGGTTGAGGGTTGAGGGTTGAGGGTTGAGGGTTTAAGAGTTTGGTTTTAAGGGTTTAGACCTCCCATCCATCTCTCTCTCACTCCCTCTCTCAAGTCTTCCCCCCACCCTAATTTAATAACTCTCTCTTCCTCTCAAGTCTCTCTCTCTCTCTTAGGTATCACTCCCTCCCACGCTACCTAGACTAATCTATCTCACTCCAATCCCATCTCTCACACTCCCTCTTTGTTAGGTCTCACGTACCTCCCACCCTACCTAAACAAATATATTTCACTCCAACCCCCTCTCTCACACTCCCTCTCTCTCTCTCCCCCTCTGGTATTTTTGTATCTCTTAGGTCTCATCCCCCAACCCCTCTCTTGTTGTTAGGTGTTTCCCCCCACCCTAACTAGATAACTTTTTATCCCTCTCAAGTCTCTATCCCTCTTAGGTCTCAGTCTCTACCACACTACCTAGACTAATCTCTCTCAATCCTATCCCCTCTCTCTTTATCTCAAGTCTCACTCTCTTCCTCTCTATGCAAGGTGAACATTTCAAAGCAAGACATTTGGCGCTCACCAAATTTGGTGCTCGCCAAATTTGGCACTCTCCAAATTTGGTGAGCACCAAATGTGTTTTACCTTGAAACAACAAAATAGGGGTTGACCCCATGATTTAGGCCCACATGCTTCTACATTTGTCTAGTTCAGTGCTTTATCCGGCTCAAAAATTCTTTTTTATGCAGTTGATTCCTTGTTGTACCAATCTATGCTTGATCCATCACCTTTTTACCACCAATTTGCATTCTAGACAACGTAGAAGAAGACATTCTAAATATTCTATATCATTTTACATTATCTCAAGTAATATATTCATTTTGCTAATATTGAAATGTTTACATTTAGTATATTTTTTTGTTTTTGACAATATAAACTAAATTCCTTTAATGATTTTATTAATCATAACAATTGGACATAGAATTCAATATTGAATTAGATGGGAATTTCATAAAAAAGTTTAAGTTTTATGAGTTTGAAGGAAAAACTGAAAAACATGACATAATTTAGATGAATTCATGTTTAAACTTATATAAACTACATCAACTTGACACAAATTTTCTTATGAATTCTATTTTCATTGCTTATAGTAGTCCATTTATAACATTGCTAGTGGAATTCATTCTATTTCATTTTAGGTAGATGTTTATATTGAGTTTTTTTGTTTTGTTTTGACAATTTATAGACCATTCATTTGATGATTTGATTAATCTTCATTGCTACACATAGAATTCAACATTAAATTTGATGGATGCTGCATGTAAAAGTTTAATTTTTAGGAGCTTGATGATATAAAATGGAAAACATGACATAATAGATTCAAATTCATTATAAGTGATGGTTGTGGGAAAAAAATTATTTTCAACTAATTTGGAAAACCTAAGAGCTTTCATCAATGTTAATGAAAGTTTCCATTAATTTTTTGTTCCATAAAAAATTCACCTTCATCATGTGCTTAGATAAATTTAAGTGACTTGACATAGTTGTTAATGCAATTTTCTATCCATTCATACCATTTACCTTTCTAAGAAATAAAAAAAAGGGAAAATTTTGTGCAATTAAAAATGCTTATTGTCATTCTAAGTTACCTCATTTCCAAAGAAATAGTGAATAATTCCAAGATATAGCATCGCAAACCCTTCTTTTAATTCATGTTCTTCTTGGCTTGGTTGACAATCACACACCCTTCTTTGAATTCATGTTCTTCATTTCAGTTGTCGACTTCGTAGAGAACTACACACTATAGCCACAAAATGAGGTGCAATCATAATACAACTCCACATAGGTTTCTATATTTGTGCATATAACATTCATTCATGCAAATTATAGTACAAAGGATAACATGAAAGTATTGAGGGAGTATCACTTTTATATCAGTGATGATCACTATCCTTCTTGTAGTTTTTCTCCATATTTCGTCAAAGTGATCCTCAAGGTGACATCTTTTATCTAGTTGCTTCTAGATGACAACCAAGAAGCCTCCATCGCCTTCTAGAAAAGAGTGCAAAATAAAATACAAGTACCAAGGTGTTTATTCGCCTACAATGGTGATCTCAAAGGTGGATGAATTAAAATACACCGAGGTTGGTCATCAGGACCTTGTAGACTTTGTTAAAATAATTGAACAAAAGCCTCTAGAAGACAATTTGAGAGCCATTGTACATAGCAATCTGCATTTGGTGTCCACATTTCCAACATCTTGTCATCACACAGAGTTTGTTCTCCAAGTTTCTTCCCACTACAACTGAGAGAGAAAAAGTGTGATAGATTCCTCTGGACCAGAAATTCTGAGGCTAGACCCTGATTTCTTTAACATTGTGTTTAGAGTTCCACACATGGAAAAATACACTGAGATTTCAATGCAACAAGTGCATGAATTTTATTATGCAGATCCCACTAAGGCTAAGAACTTGATTAATAGTCAGTGGTTGAAAGAACCTAGGAATACTATCTCAAGATGGTCGAAAGGGCTTCCACAGAGGATGTCAGGACATGATCACTCTCCTGAGCAGGGTCAAAGGCTTGTCTGAATCATCTCATTTTCAGGATTGGATGTATGAATACATTTGGATCATAAGAAGACAAAAGGCTCATATTGATTGGGGAACACAAATCAGTGATAAAATTCATGAACAACTGATAAATGTGCCAACCACTTTGAAGTTCTATATGACTTCTTATTTGGTTTATGCCGCAACTATGATGAGACAAATCCTAGGACTTTCTACAAAGGGGAACCGACACTCTGTACTAGTGTACAAGTATTTCTATCAATTTGAGATGAAGGAGAGTCTTCACCATTTCAGGAGGGTCACAGATGCCTTCTTCGCACCTCTGCTATACAGTTTTGATCTGACTCTCAAAAACAAGAGAGTTTCATATGAGGCCTATAAAGTGGTAAGCAAGGTCGGCTGCATATTATTACAATTTCCAACTTTAACTTACATGAGGGTAGGGTGCTACACTGGGTGCCCTTACATGTTTCCAGATATCCCTCAAACAAGTGGATACTCATGGAGTTATGCAGACAACTAATTTCAGTTCACAAAGAATGAATGAGGATTCACAAACCTGGTTTCAAATTCCCACTAACGATTGGTAGATATACCATTAAGAGTGCAAAAATCCAAATCAGTCTATGCATAAATGCAGGTCATGACAATAATGACCTAAAAATACATATTTGACTTTGATTACCAGAATGTGAATAGGAAGTTGAAGAAAGATCACAACCACAAGTATCGCTTCGAAGACATATGGGCTAAATGTAGAGATGAAGAGGATATCTGCAAGATGGATTATTGTAGGCTAACCATAGAGTAGATCAGGGATCTTTGTGTTTCTCACCTACCAGAGGGTTTCAAAGATCCTGGTGACATCATGAACACTGCCTATGGTGAAAATGAGATTTCTAAGAGACCTCTGCCTGCAATATAATGGTCTAAGAAGGAAAGCGTTTCCATCAGGGAAAGTCTTGCTTCCATATTGGCCAACACTACAAAATGGTTACACAAGCATGGTTTCCAGATGAAATCCTTCATGACAGAGTCATAAGGAGAAGAACCTGGAGCAGAATCTGGCCAACAATAGGAACTCCGCATAAAAGAAAAACATGCGGCTATCCCCTCTTCTTCTCGAAGAGGCCTTAGAATAAAGTTCACTATTGGAAAGAAGGATACAAGGGAAGTTCGAGAAGAAGAAGCCATGAAATCTAAACCATCTCACTCAAAAAGAAAAGGGCTCATTTTTGAAGAGGTAGATTCCAAAGAAGAAGAAAATTCAAGCGAAGAATCTGCTAAAGAAGAAGATTCTGAAGAAGACTCTGATGAG
Source organism: Sequoia sempervirens (assembly GCA_007258455.2). Taxonomy (NCBI): domain Eukaryota; kingdom Viridiplantae; phylum Streptophyta; class Pinopsida; order Cupressales; family Cupressaceae; genus Sequoia; species Sequoia sempervirens. The sequence goes on along the minus strand of VDFB02270651.1, from coordinate 216,541,384 downwards.
GAAGAAGATTCCGTAGGAGAACAAGATTCTAAAGAACAAGAAAGTGATTAAGAATGTGATCAAGAAGGAGAACAAGAAGTTGATAAACAGGAAATCAAGCATGACGAAGAACAAACTCTATCTCCACATGAGAATGTTGTCGAAGACTTTCCCCAAATTTCATCACCCGTAACTTCAAACATTCCTCACACACCTCCTAATCCTGATTCTCCTCCACCTCCTTTTCCCACATCACCTCCTCCTACATCCACAATACCTGTAGTAGACATTTCTCATCCTCCTACAACATCAACTGTACTTGATACTCCTCCATCAATTTTAAATACATGTAAACGGTTGATATTTTGTCAAGTCCTCCATCATCCATTCCCAGTTTTTCATCTCCATCTTATGACATCACTTCTGAGGATGAATTCAACAAGTTCATGAATGAATCCTTGCATGGTCAACTTAGTGTGCAATCTTCTGGACCATTCATGACAAACACTACCCCAATTGTCACCATACCAATCATTTCTACAGTTGTGACAAAAGAGTTGAAAGTAAGTCAAGAAGCTCATACTTCCTCTCTTCCCCCTTGGTTGGTATCTCTAGTATTGAAGAGAAAGAAATAGATGATCTCTCTAGAAGAGATCAATCTTGAAGAGATAGCCCCTCCAAAAGCCAAGGGTAAGAAAAGGGCAAAAGTGCATTCACGGCTTCATGTTGACAATGGTGGTCATAAGTATGCAGAGATTGGTATACCTCCTCAAGAAGAAGGGGATGTAAATATGGAGGACTACACTGTAACAAGAGTCCAAATTGGAAAGGTCACGAATGAAAGTGAAAAGGTAGATGCATAAGTAACCTTGGATGCATTGGCAGCAAGGCTTGATAAAATGGAACAAGCCCGAGACATGTACAAACAAAAGGTCGAATGATATGCAGTTGCTTTGAGGAGACTTGCAAAATCTTCAGGAAATATCCAACCCATGGCTATTGAAAACCTTGAAGAACCAGTAGTATGAAAGGCATAAAAGTTGGCCTCCAAAGGTAAAGCATTGTATGATTTCATTGATGAATTAATACAAGATGGTTCACAAGTAATAGTTGTTGCAGATGAGAAGGCCACACAGATAGCCAAGCTCAAATCAGAGCTTGATAAGGAAGAAATTATTCTTACCCAAGAGAAAAAAGAGATGGAAAATTTCCTATCATTTTGGTCACAAATGAAACAGGCAAAGCTCAGTAAATTGGTGCAAGCTGGGGTAATTCCCGACAAGGAAAAATATGGAGAGGTAAGAGAATCACTTAAGCACCACATTGAAGTGATAAAATGTCTTATTGAATATCTCCTCCATGTTCAAGAAGATGTCGAAGAACATCATGCTATCCTAGAGAAAGGAATCAAGGAGTTTCCAGGCAAGCTTCTTGAAGAAAACCGTATTTTCCTCTCGGCCAACGAACTTTCCAAGATGTACAAAGAAGCCATCATGCAACAAGTTGAGGATGCTAGCTTTTTAAAATGCTCAATACATGTCACTTATGAGATACAACTAACTCTTGATAATCTCAAGAATCATCTTCATAGGTGCAAGAAAATCCATTCATCTACCAGAAGGTTGATCACAAGAGTTCACACCCTTGTAGATTACACAGTCGGTCCAGATGATGCATTCATGCAGGAGACCAAGAAAGAATTCCATGCCCAAAGAAAGGAACCATGAAGACTCTTGATCTCCAGCATTGAATTTTTTGATGCTTCCCTTTATGCATCTTGTAAATAGTTTTTGACATCTTAAATATATTTTTAGCAAATGTAATTACATGTAAAATCTAAGATGTTTTCCCACAAAGATGGACAACATTTTGACTTAGTCAAAGTTAAGTGATATTTTCCTAAATTAGCTCACCTAACTTTCCTAATTTTACTCAACTAATTTCCTAGATTTTCTCTTCCCTCTCTTTTATAAATGAGAGGGATTTCTATTGTAATCTTTACCTTTAGTATTTTGCAATGAAGTGCTGCCCTTTTTGAAGCAGATTTGTGAAACTTTGTGCTCATGTTTGCGAATAAAAATATGATCAATAAAGAAGAGAATTGCATACCATACTTTATGTTGGAATCGATAATCTTGTGGATTGATCATATTGGTAGTGATTAGTAGATGAGACCTAAAGGGCTTCAAATAAATTTATGTAAATTTTGTGTTACATTCTTTATTTGAATTTGCATTTATGTTTGGTTAGATATCGTTGAATGATCTACAAGACTTTGTGCTTGTAATTGTTCATGTTGTTCGTGGAATTGTTGTATCTAGAAGACTTTATGCTTCTAATATGACAAACATTACATATCTTAAGGATCCATCGGTGAAAAAGCTACATTACTACTTTGTACCTTTGCGAGCTTTCCTTTCTCATTTTATTGTTATTATTATCATACCTGGTATCTCTACGCTTTTCTTTGACAAGATAGATGTATTGGAATTACTGCTTGTTTTTAGTTTAAAGTTATTTTGAATTAGAACTATCAATTGTGAAGCATTGTAAAACATCTTCTCTAAAAAAAGAGAGAAGCATGAATGTGACACACCCCCCCATTTTGTAAGTGTAGTGTACATTTTGTAAATACTTAATTAGTTTACTTAGATTTTTTTAGCAGTGAGAAGGGTGCCTCCACTTTCTAAGAGGAGAGATTATATCTCACACGGCTATGGTTGAAATATAGGTTGTGTAATCTATTGAAAAGGTGATTACATAATTTTCACCCAACACATCACAATTCAAGAACTCCAAAATGTTTTACTAGTTGAGTAGGATGCATAGGATCAATGGTGTTCCCCATATGTGGAACTTCTTAGAGGTCGGGCATGGAAAGGGGGAGCATGATGGAGTAGGTGCATGTATCAAAAGATCCTTAGCACGAGAAGAGTTAAAGTACAAAGATACTGTAAAGTTGACAGATGTAAGATCAATTTTCAAGTGGTGCAATCTTGCAATGGGTCCAGGTAGTGAAGGTAATTCTTTAGTTCGTAGATTCTTTCGTTTAGTACATGATACTAACATTGAAAAATATGAGGATTATTGTACACTAACAGGATTGAGCGAGATACACTCTTTTAGAAGCTCCAATGCAGGTACATGGACTATCCATATACGAAAGATGGCATGCTTTTTTTTTGCATGTACACTTCAAGCATGGAATGATTGTGAGTCAACAGAGTGTGTCGACAGATGGTCTATAAGAAGTCTAACCTGACTTGAAACTTATCAACTCCCGATGGCTCTACAAATCACATAGATCCAATCATCTATTGAATTTGATCATGTATCTGACCTACAAGAACTGGGTAATATATCTTACTTTCAGGTTTTATTTTTATGTTCATTAAATACATCTAACAAGGTGAAAATATAAATGCAGGGCATGATTATGCAGTGATTGCAGATGAATACAATGAAGAGGGTACAAATTATTACCTATGTCATTGTATCGAGGCCAAAAAGAAATTGGAGGCCTCAGTTACAGATGGAGAAAACATAGAATATCCTACAAGTTTAGTGGTTGTTACTGGCACATGGCTTAGAAGGTACCCAGTTAAGAATGTTGTAGTTTGGTTGTTTGAGGACTTCAACATGCATCAGAAGATTCTTCACTACTCGAACCTTGTCTTAGTAGCCAACACTCATTTGATCAAATATAAGGGCAAACTTGCGAACAAGAACTTGTGAAAGTGCATGAATCTGACCATGAGGCAATACTTGACACAATAAAGAATAGAGAAAACCTGGATGGTTCCCTAAATTGATTTGTAAGTATGCACATTGAATTTGTAAAGCCATGTTATTGATCACTGATTTATTTTAAGTGCTTAAGTTTTATTGTAGAAGGGTTTGCAAAATTGCATTATTGTTAATTTGCAAAATTATAATTATATGTTGCTCTCTATTGACTACCTTTAAGTTGGTATTCTCTATTGGTGTTTGATATCATATGCATTTAGGACTTTCATTGATGCATTTGTGATTGTAGGTTATACTTAAGACTGCCAACTTAAGAAAAGAACAACATTCGTTGTTGGTGCATTTTCTGGTTCTCAATCTTCTCTTTCTTTTCCATTTCATAAATTTCTTGGATTCTTATATGCTACATGTTTTATGTTAATTATGTTAGTGATATATTTGAAATTTATACGTAGGATCATCGAGAGATGAGAAAGTAGAAAAAGATGGGCCACATCACCATTGTAGGACCTTCAATCGATCTACTTATAGAATGCATGCAGGTGATAATAGATCTCGTCAGAAGGTGTATGTCTGACATTATTCAATTATTGGTCTTTTAATGATTTTTATGTGAGTCCACGTCTGAAATTGTTAGGCTTTTGCAAGTTTTTTGTGGACCAAATTCTAGTGAGAGTACACAACCATTGAGAGGCTACTACCCATGTGTTTCCAAGGGAGCATCAGATGTACATATTTTGAAGCATTTTGGAATGCAAATAATTGGGCCACCTAAGTTGGATTGGAGAAAAGAAACTGGGCAATAGCTCCTTTTGTTTCTTCTTGTACAATATATTTCATGATCTGGGCTACAAATGGGAGGATTATTTCCCTACATGTATTGCTACAAGTATTGAGAAATGGGAGGATTTTCAAGATGTTCGTCCATCACTATTGTAATATTTTTTATTGACTTAGTGTTTTTTTTTATATACAAAAATTATGAGAAATTAATACATGCAAATGTGCATGTTATTTAATATATGCCTCAATTAAAATGTGTATATTACATTTAAAGTTAGTTGTAATGGCTTATGGTTTACATTTAAAGTTGTCTTGAAGGAAAAGCATGTGGATTTATGAAAAAATCTAAAACAATGTCTTATATTGTATAAAGGCATATTTTCTTGCTCTTCTATAAACCCTAGAACTCCTTCCATCATTATTATTTGACAATAAAACTTGATAAACCCTTCCTCATTTAGTATGCTTCAACTCGAGGTTAAATTTTTCATTAGAAGGTTGTGAACTCACCTTTCCAATTAATATGTCCCCACTATATCATGATTATTCTCAACTCTTTTTCTATGTCTTGGGTTATTACATCATCATGAGACCCCATTTCTATGAGGCATACACTACCCCTACCTCGCCAACCCTACTGAATCGACAAGCTAGTGAGCTCACTAACTTTCCAATTCGGTAGGGTTGACAAGGTAGGGGCAACGTATGCCTCATAGAAATGGGGTCTCACGGTGATTTACATCACGCTGCCTCTACCTTCTCAACATCATCATGAGACCCCATTTCTATGAGGCATATGCTACCCCTACCTTGTCAACCCTACTGAATTGGCAAGCTAGTGAGCTCACAAGCTTGTCAATTCAATAGGGTTGACAAGGTAGGGGTAGCATATGTCTCATAGAAATGGGGACTCATGGTGATGTCACCATGGTCCCCATTTCTATGAGGTATACACTACCCCTACCTTGTCAATCACTATGAGTCCCCATTTCTATGAGGCATACACTACCCCTACCTTGTCAACCCTACCAAATTGGCAAGCAAGTGAGCTCACTAGCTTGCCAATTTGGTAGGCTGTGTCTCAAATGAGGACTATGTCCTGTGGTCCCCATTTCTATGAGGCATACACTACCCCTACCTTGTCAATCACCGTGAGTCCCCATTTCTATGAGGCATACGCTGCCCCTACCTTGTCAACCCTACCAAATTGGTAAGCTAGTGAGCTCACTAGCTTGCCAATTCGGTAGGGTTGACAAGGTAGGGGCAATGTATGCCTTATAGAAATGGGGTCTCACAAACATCACCATGAGTCCCAATTTATATGAGGCATACGTTTCCCCTACCTTGTTAACCCTACTGAATGGCAAGCTAGTGAGTTCACTAGCTTTTCAATTCGGTAGGGCTAACAAGGTAGGGGCAATGTATGCCTCATAGAAATAGGGTCTCATGGTGATGTAAATCACCGTAGCGTATGCCTAATAGAAATAGGGTATCATGGTGATGTAAATCACTGTGAGACCCCATTTCTATGAGGCATATGTTGCCCCTACCTTGTCAACCCTACCGAATTGGAAAGCTACTGAGCTTGGCAAGCTAGTGACCTCACTAGCTTGCCAATTCGGTAGGGTTGACAAGGTAGGGGAAATGTATGCCTCATAGAAATGGGGTCTCATGGTGATGTATGCCATGAGGCATAAATGATGTACATCACCATGAGACCCAATTTCTATAAGGAATACATCACCGTGAGACTCCATTTCTATGAGGCATACGCTGCCCCTACCTTGTCAACCCTACCAAATTAGCAAGCTAGTGAGCTCACTAGCTTGCTAATTCAGTAGGGTTGACAAGGTAGGGGCAGTGTATGCCTCATAGAAATGGGGACTCACAGATGACCGTGAGTCCCCATTTCTATGAGGCATACACTGGCCTTACCTTGTCAACTTTACCAAATTGGCAAACTAGTGAGCTCAATAGCTTGCCAATTTAGTAGGGTTGACAAGGTAAGGGCAACATATGCCTTATAGAAATGGGGTCTTATGGTGATGTACACATTATAAGAGAATTTTGAATGTATGAATGATATTGTAAAATATTTGTGAGAATGAAGTACCTAAGGCATTGTGCCTACAAGTACAAGCACTTGGGTTATAGAATGATGTAAGAAACATATTAGACAGTTGTAGCACAAATAGAAGAATTATGACAACCAAATAAATCTCATTTTATTGTAAACCTCATATTATTAATATAGTGAGTGTAATAACCATTGATGGTTACTAATCATTCTTTTTCTTCTTTTATTCTCTCTGTATTATAACTAGCACCAATTGACTAACTTATTATAAAAACTTCATTTATTAAAATGAATCAACCTAATGATTATATATCAATATCAATATAGCATACATTCTATTCAAATAAACACTTGTAATGAGATTTACTCAAATTTTTAAATTTATTGTTACCCTCAAACATTTGTAATTCATGCAACGTAATACCTTAATAGTCCAAATTGCAAAAGGGCAGAAATATTTGACAGCCTGTTACCCAGATACCGTGTCAGTTACAGGAATTTTTTCTAAAGCATCAGGATCACATAGGGAACCTCTACAATAACCTCTCTCATTTTTTGTTATCTTGGGGTCGTTTTTCCATGGCGTCCAATTTTGACTTGATGGAAAAAGTATCAATTACAAGCAATATAAAGTTGCAAAGTGGTGCAACTTTCATTCTGCAATTCGTATGACCAAACAGACTATTCCAATGCATCTAGATGGGTACATTTACTCTAGGCATGGTCCTCTTTCGCACCCAAACATGCCAAATTGCTTCAAGCTACATTTAACCGGCTTGATCCCCTTAAGGGTCCAAAGTGCAAAAGGGTAGCAATCTTTGACGGGATATTACTCAGAAACCGTGATGCTTACGAACTCTCTGTCTGAGCCTATGAGATTGCATTGGGCCCCTCTATAATAACCTCTCTCAGTTTTTGTTATCTTAGAGTCATTTTTTTGTGGTGTCAAGTTTTCATTTGATGGAAAAAGTGTCAAATACAAGCAATGTAAAGTTGCAAAGTGGTGCAACCTTCATTTTGCAACTCATGTGACCAGACGAACTATTTCAACACGTTTGTATGGGTACGTTTATGCTAGGCATGGTCCTCTTTCGCACCTAAGCACATCGAATCACTTTGAGCTACATTCAACTGACTGAATCCCTTATGAGTCCAAAGTGCAAAATAGTTGCAATCTTCAGCATGTTATTACTCGGACACCATGACGCTTAGAAACTTCTTGTCTAATCCTATTGGATCATATTTGGGCCCCTCTACAATAACCTCTCTTAGTTTTTCTATCTCGAAAGTCTTTTCCCATGGTGGCGAATTTTTACTTGGGGAGAAAGTTGTCAAATGCAAATAGTTGAAAGTTGCAAAGTGGTGCAACTTTCATTTTGCAACTCGTGTGACCAAACAAACTATTCCAATGCATCTAGGTGGGTACGTTTACCCTAGGCATGGTCCCCTTTCTCACCCAGACATGCTAAATCACTCTGAGCTACATTCAACCGACAGAATCCCTTAAGAGTCCAAAGTGCAAAATGGCTGCAAACTTCAGCATGTTGTTACTTGGATATCATGACACTTAGAAAATTATCTTCTAAGCCTATGGGATCACGTTGGGCCCTTCTACAATAACCTCTCTCAATTTTTAGAATCTCAGAGGCCTTTTCCCATGGTGGCAAATTTTCACTTGGGGAAAAAGTTGTCAAATGCAAGTAGTTGAAAGTTGCAAAGTGGTGCAACTTTCGTTATGTAACTCGTGTGACCAAACAAACTGTTTCAACACGTTCGGGTGGGTACGTTTACACCAGGCATGGTCCTCTTTCACACCTAAACATGTTGAATCACTCTGAACTACATTCAATTGACAAAATCTCTTAAGAGTCCAAATTACAAAATGACTGCAAAATTCAGCATGTTGTTACTCGAATACCGTGATACTTAGAAACTTTTTATCTATGCCTATGGATTGTGTTGGGACCATCTACAATAACCTCTCCTAGTTTTCGCAATCTCAAAGGCCTTTTCCCATGGTGGAAAATTTTCACTTAGGGAAAAAGTTGTCAAATGCAAATAGTTGAAAGTTGCAAAGTGGTGCAACTTTCGTTCTACAATTTTTGTGACCAAATGAATTGTTCCAACACATCCAGGTGGGTACGTTTATGCTAGGCATGGTCCTCTTTTGCACCCAAACATGCTGAATCGCTCTGAGCTACATTCAACCAACATAATCCCTTAAGAGTCCAAAGTGCAAAATGGTTGCAAACTTCAGCATGTTGTTATTCAGATACCGTGACACTTAGAAACTTCTTTTCTAAGCCTATGGGATTGCATTGGGCCCCTCTACAATAATATCTTAGTTTTCTCTATCTCAGAGGCCTTTTCCCATGGTGGCGAATTTTCACTTGGGGAAAAAATTGTCAAATGCAAGAAGTTGAAAGTTGCAAAGTGGTGCAACTTTCGTTCTGCAACTCGTGTGACCAAATGAATTGTTCTGACGCATCTGAGTGGGTACGTTTATGCTAGAAATAGTCATCTTTTGCACCCAAACATGTTGAATCACTTTGAGCTACATTCAATCGACATAATCCCTTAAAAGTCCAAAGTGCAAAATGGCTGCAAACTTCAACATGTTGTTACTTGGATATTGTGGTGCTTAAAAACTTCTCATTTTAGCCTATGGAATCACATTGGGCCCCTTTACAATAAATTCTCTTGGTTTTCACTATCTTAGAGGCCTTTTCCCATGGTGGCAAATTTTCACTAAGGGAAAAAGTTGTCAAATGCAAGTAGTTGAAAGTTGCAAAGTGGTGCAAATTTCATTTTGCAACTTGTGTGACCAAACGAAATGTTCTGACACATCTTGGTGGGTATGTTTACACTAGGCATGATCTTATTTTGTACCCAAACACGTTGAATTGCTCTGAGCTACATTCAACCGCCAGAATCCCTTAAGAGTCCAAAATGCAAAATGACTGCAACTTTCAACATGTTGTTACTCAAAGACCGTGACACCAAAAAACTTCTTGGTTGAGCCTATGGAATGATGTTGGGCCCTTCTACAATAACCTCTCTCAGTTTTCGCTATCTCGAAGGCCTTTTCTCATGGTGGAAAATTTTTACTTAGGGAAAAAGTTGTCAAATGCAAGTAGTTGAAAGTTGCAAACTGGTGTAACTTTCATTCTGCAACTCGTGTGACCAAACAAACTATTCTGATGCATCCATGTGGGTATTTTTACACTAGGCATGGTCTTCTTTCACACCCGAACATGCTAGATCACTCCAAGCTACATTCAACCAGCAGAATCCCTTAAAAGTCCAAAGTGCAAAATGGTTGCAAACTTCAGCATGTTGTTACTCAGATACTGTGATGCTTAGAAAATTCTCGTCTAAGTCTATGGGTTCATGTTGAGCCCATCTACAATAATATCTCTCGATTTTTGCTATATCAGAGGTGTTTTCTCATGGTGGTGATTTTTCGTTTAGAGAAAAAGTTGTCAAATGCAAGTATTTGAAAGTTACAAAGTGGTGCAACTATCGTTCTGCAACTCATGCGACCAAACAAACCATTATGATGCATCTAGGTGGGTACATTTACGCTAGGCATGGTCCTCTTTCACACCCAAACATGCTGAATCACTCTGAGTTACATTCAACCGGTTGAATCCCTTAAGAGTCCAAAGTGCAAAATGGCTACAAACTTTAGCGTGTTGTTACTCAGATACCATAACGCTTATAAACTTCAACATGTTGTTACTCAGATACCATGATGCTTGTAAACTTCTCGTTTGAGCCTATGGATTCATGTTGGGCCCCTCTAAAATAATCTCTCTCAGTTTTCACTATCTTGGAGGCCTCTTCCCATGGTGGTGACTTTTCGCTTAGGAAAAAAGTTGTCAAATGCAAATAGTTGAAAGTTGCAAAGTGGTGCAACTTTCGTTCTCCAACTCATGTGACCAAATGAACTATTCCAACATGTCTAGGTGGGTACGTTTACACTAGGCATAGTCCTCTTTGGAACCCAAACATGTTGAATCGCTCTTAACTACATTCAACTGGTAGAATCCATTAAGAGTCCAATGTGCAAAATGGCTGCAAACTTTAGCATGTTATTACTTGGATACTGTGATGCTTAAAAACTTCAAATCCAAGCTTATGGGTTTGCGTTGGGCCCCTCTACAATAACATATCTCAGTTTTCGCTATCTCAGAGGTATTTTCCCATGGTGGTGACTTTTCGCTTGGGAAAAAAGTTGTCAAATGTAAGTAGTGCAAAGTTTTAAAGTGGTGCAATTTTTGTTTTGCAACTCGTGTGACCAAATGAATTGTTTCGACATGTTTGGGTGGGTACATTTACGCTAGGCACAGTCCTCTTTTGCACCCAAACACGTTGAATCGCTCCAAGCTACGTTCAATCGGTTGAATCCCTTAAGAGTTTGAACTGTAGTTGTTGTCACTGAATAGTGCACCATTGTTGAGATGCAAAACTTAGCCTACTAGTGAAACATTGGATATGAATATCAATATCCATGACGTATGGTTTTTTTTGCTCGAGTTATAAAACATAATGTGGCAGCAGTTATAGGACCATGTTTCTCAATGATTTGTCTTGTTATTTCACACATAGAAAATGGAAGGAGGTTTTTTAACTTATTTAAATGATGAATATGGGAGAAATGTGATAACTGCACATGGGCGATGCATCTAGAAATCAAGCTTATATTTTTTTCATACACATCTAAAATCTTCAAAATATCGTTAAAACTGACCTGTGCATTGATTTCATTTAATGAGATGTTAAGTGTTGTGATATTAGCATATGCAAATAAATTTTGTTGGTTGGATTAACAACTATCATGTGTTTTGATGCACGTTCATACAAGTTCATAGAGGTATATATATGCTCGTGAGTGATGGGAAAGGTCATTGATGTCACAACTTACATAATTTAGTCAACTATATATTGAACCAGTTAGAGCTATATGCAATAAAGATGGTTGTCACAAATTTTTCGGGGGGTTTTGTACTATAAACAGTGACTTCAGATATTGATTTGGCTCTTTTAGGAGCTTTCAGGAGATTTTCAAGAGCTCTCAGGAGTTGAACTGCAACGACTAATTCCTAAGGATTAATTCTTACTTCCTAGACTAAAGTTTCATCAACTTATTTCTGACTTCATTGGACTTGATTGAGACCAATTCATGGAGAAGACTAACATTTACTTTAATTCTTAATCTAAAACACGAAATCCAAATTAACTCTATTTTTCTTTAAAAGAAATCTATCTTAAAATCTGTTGGAAATTAAATACTATTTTAAGAACAGAAATAAACTGCAAGGAAATAACAATTAATCTAGAAAACATAAATAGTAATTTCCATGAACAAAATTCCAACAAACTTCAATTCCATCTTAACATAAGTTCCCATCATTTCTTCTAATTAAACTCAACAAATAATTAACAGACTTAATTCTTACGAACAACATCTAAATCTGATTAATTTAATAAACCCTACAACGGATCTAACAAACTAATCTAATCATGATAAAATAACTTAAAAGTGATTCAAGCAAAATTAACTTATCCAGATTTAACATCCAATAAATTGAAAATGATTCAACAACTTATCATTCCAGAATTGACATCTAACACTTTAGATTTAATATTAATGAACATAAATAACATAACTGAGTAAAATACCAACACAAGATCGATCCCAAAGGTTGAGCAAGCCCTGCTCTTCCTCAGGTAAGATCTCTTAACACAGTGCTTCAAGTTAACTTCTTGCTTTCATTCAAATTGATCAAAGTGGGACACAAAACAAAATATTGCCATCAATTACATTTAATTCTAATTGAAAATTATCTAACTCCAATCTAAAACTGAAACATGGATATTTATAAACATATCCTTATTGAATTCATAACATGGTGATTAACTTCCAAGATTCAAGGCGTCTAACTAAAGATTTAAATAAAACTAAAGCATAACTAAAACAAGACTGAGAATAGACATGGAAAAATATGCTAGATTGGCGCTGGGAGTAGAAGTTCAATAACTGACTATAAAGAAGCTGATTTGGACTTGAGTGATTCATCATCCAGCTGGGCCGATCAATGGCCTGATTATCTTCCTTAATTAAACAGGGAGTTTAACTTCATCATCAACTTTTAAATACCCTATATAAACCCTTAAGAAAAGGATAACAATTATGGCAGTAAAAGATCAACACTGCATAATTGTCTCATTAATATCATCATAAAGTAACACATTTAACATAAACCATTACTTCAAATATATCTACCAAATTAGCCAAACATAAAGAAAAATAAGTAAATATATTAGTCTATAGTCTACCGCCAATCATGTCAATTAACAAAAATAACAAGTCTTTTAAACACAAAATGATTTAAATGAAAGTATCCTTGAGCCTCTCATCATTCTTCCCCACTTGTTATGGACCGTTTCCCCATGGTTCCTCATCAAGAATTATGGTGGTCTCCTTTTCCTTGTTTAGTGTCTCCATCCAGATGCAATAGTTGAACACGCCTTCCCTGTACTGGTGCACCAATGTGCTATTGAGCGCAAAGCCATGGTTTTGTCTTAGCTTCTCAAACCATGGTCTTATTACTCCCTCAGGTACATTGGGTGTTTCCTTGAGCTTTGGGGTGAGCATAATGATTATTGGAATTCTAAACCGCATTCCAACCCAGAATTCTTGTTGTTGCTCAATCAAAGTGATCGCATGTCTGATTCTTATCAAACTTCATCTAAGATTGTTTGGAATTATTGGTTCTCTTCTTCTTACTGACTCAGGAATGAGTTGATATCTTTCCTCAGGAGTTTATTGCCAATGGGGGAAGTGTCCCTTCTATATTCTAGAATGTAGAGATACTATTGAGCAAGTTTGAAACATAAAGAGGATTAATTTCATTTATCCTTACCACCGATCACACCATTTTGATATATTTCTCTACATGAGGCATTTCAGGCCTCATTGGAAAACCATACTTTTTCCAATCCTCATATTTTTCCATTTTGCTTGACCATTCAACCTAATTCTACATTAAGGAGATAAAGGACCTGATTTGCAACTCACCAACATAAACATTCAATAGAGAATCATCATTATCTCCCATTAAAAATCCATGCTGGAAAAAATCACACATTTGATTTTGAATGTCAGGGTGGCTATGGATGTAATCCTACATAAAATCTCTATCATTGTGATAATCTAGGCTTCTTCCCAAAATTAACTGATTAAGCTTCCATTCTAGAAACTTCTCCCTAAGAAACAAAGCATATACCCCAGCTAGTCTTCTCATCAAAAGCATTGCAAGAGCTGATCTCTACTGCTTGTTCAAGTCTTCTTTCAATTTCATTTTTTCTTCTTCTAACTTTTGTACCTGCTTTTTTAGCTGATCATTTTCATGCTTGAATTTCAGGGCTTCCAGGGAGAGATATGCAGGTTGGGTTCTTGGTTACACATCTGATGGAATTTCAGATGGTATGGGAGGTAGAGCAAGGTAGCGCGGTGGGGCCGCAAAAGTAGAGGTTTCATGTGAATAAAATTGCAAAGATTATTGTTTTAATTGCTCCTCCTTTTGCTGCAATTATTTTTTTAATTTTGTAATTTCCTCAGCATTTGCTAATGCTTGTACACTAGCTTGTTGTAGGGCATCCTCAATTTTATTCAATTTCTCTCTATACCTTGCTTCACTTTGTTCAATTTGTGTTTCCATTTCCTGAGTTTTGTTGAGGGATTGCTGCAATTCCTCTTCTTTTCTTCTCAATTTTTGCTCAAGGAATTGCATGTTTTTCCTTTCTTTTTCTAATTTAGCTTCCAATCAGGACATTTTCATAGCCCTTAACAATTCCTTAATTTGTAATTCCTCTGCATTCAATTTTTCATGGATTTCTTCTTCTTCAATCAATGGTTCTTTTCCTTTTCTTTTCTCATAAGGCGGAGAAGATGGAGGGGATGCCATAGTTTCCTCTTGTTCAAATTCCTTTGATGCTTCTTGCTCTTCAGATTGCGCCTCAAACTCTTCAGTAGATTCATAGACTTCAAAAACAAGGGTTCTTTCAGTAGTCGGCATTGGGATTTTAGGAGGGCTTTGAGGTTGCTCAGGAGAATGCATTGGTGTGCGGGTTTCTTCATGTCCTGCAACAATTTATGTCGGGCTTTCAAAAATAGGGGTTTGAATTGCAGGTGTCTCTTCAGGGGTGGACACAACGATTTCAACATGGCTAGGGCTTTCTTCATGCAAATCTTTCTTTTTCTTTTTGGAACTAGTAGGGGTTACCCTAGAGGATTCTTGTAGTTTCCTTTTACCCCTCTTTTGTTTTCCCTTGGAAGGTTCACCTTTCTCAATCTTTGACCTTTTTGTTGTGGGTCCCCTTGTGGGTTTCCCTTTTTCCTTTTCTATGGGTGCGGACAAAAATTCTAACCAACCTTGTTTCCCAAATTCTTTCTTTAAGAAATGGTGCTTAATTATCAAATGAATTAACCCCTGGTATTGTATGGAAGATTCCTCTCTAGACTTTACCCTTAAAATTATGGAAGCAATTTGTTGGAACAAAAATGCTGGTAGATTTATTCTAGCAAAGGGTTTTGTTTGTCCATACCTTAAATGTATCAATAGCCACATTCCTGGCCCCAATATAGTGCCATACTGTCTTTTGTAGGTGAAGAATTTCATGAGACATGTTGCAGTAGTTCTCCATGGTTCGTCCAAACTGTGACTAGCTATTCCACGTTGGTCTTCCTTATGCATCAAAATTTCTGGCCTTGTTTCCAGCTCTTGGTGAAATGTTGCCACCAACTTCTCAAATTTGACTCGACCTTTGTTAACTGGTTTCCCCTCAACTGGAATTCTAGAAATGTCACTTATTATTTTTGGAGTGACTTCAATGATTTCACTCCTCACCCTGGTGACATTTACGTGAAAATTTCTCACAAATTCCTCTATGATTTATGACTGAAAACCTTCATATTTCATTATAAAATCTAGCCATCCAGCTTCACTTAACAATCTCCTGGTTTCTGAATCAAGAGTGAAGTTCTCTGGCTCTGCATTCCTCTTGTTCCCCATTTCTTTCTGTCAACAATGGTGGACTTCAACATTGGTGGACTGAATTACTTAGCACAATGTAGAATGATTTTTCCTTATTTTTGGAGCAGCCAATTCGAATAATAACATGATGTGTCATTAATTCCTTGCATTAACTCCCTTTACTGCTCCAAACATTTCGTACGCCACAAATTACAGTTGCAATTTAATTCACAAAGTTGGCGGCGTTCCTTACACATGTCAACATAAATGTGGAAATATTTTTGAAAAGACATGCAGATCTCTACATGATCCACAATTATTACTGACATTATCCAATGTCACATCATTCCTCTTATCAACTATCCAACTACTTTTTTAAATTATTAAAAGGAATTTATTATCGTTATTATCAAAAATATGGCAAAGATGTCTAGACTTATAAATATTTACCTATTTTATATTAGTCTAACTACTTTAGAAAATAAAATTCAAAAATAATATTCACATTAAATGTGCACCTCTATTTATTGTGATCCTTCAAGTTCTTCAAGAGCGGTCAGGAGTTCTTCACGAGCCTTCAGGAGCTCTCAGGAGCTTGGAACTTCAGCCTCAATTTATTGTGAGCCTTTGAGTTCTTCAGGGGCCTTTAGGAGTTCTTCAGGAGCCTTCAAGAGCTCTCAGGAGCTTGGAACTTCAGGAGTCATCAGGAGCTATTGAGCCAAACGAAGTCTTCAGAGTCTTCAGTCTTCAGGATCTTCAGGAGCCTTTAGTAGCTTTTGGGAGCTCTTTAAGAGCCTTCAGGAGCTTTCAGAAGTTAACTTAGATAGACCGCCATTTGTTGGTTTTTAGTCATCTCTTTTTTTTTTCTTTTTTAGACTTTTGAGAGCAAATCGTCATTTATTGGTTTTCAATTTACTTCCTTTTTTGCAAGGTAAACTGCCACTTTTTGGTTTTCAATCTACCTTGTTTATTCATGCCTTCTTCAAAGGTTCAAATATCTTCTCTCATGGAAGAGATGTCTTCCATGAGAAAATGTTCAATTCTATGTTGCAGTTCATCTAGAAATTCCTCCTTTGTTGTCGTCTTGTGATATGTTTTCAGTCGATGACCATTAACTAGCATGACTCTATTTTCTCCATCAATCGGAACCAATTGGACAACTCCATTTTCAAATACTTGTTCTATCTCATAGGGTCCTAACCATCTGGTATGGAACTTCCTCTTAAACTCTTCAAATTTGGAGTCAAATAACAATGCCCAATCTCCTTCTTTGAACTGTCTGGACACAATATGTTTATCATGCGATTCCTTCCTTTGATTTTGAATCTCCTCTGTATGTTGAATTGCCTCCATTCTCATTTCATCAAGTTTATTCAGCTGCAAAATTCTACTTTTCTAGATTCAGGTAAATCAATTCCAATTTCTATTGTTGTTTTCAATGTTTTTAATTCAAATTTTATTGGCATGACTGGTTTTTTCCCATACACAAGTTCATATGGAGAAAACCCAGTTGTTGTTTTCCATGTGGTATTATAGGCCCATACTGCTTCATCCAACCTATCTACCTAGTATGTTTTCCTCAATGAAACTATTTTTGTTAGGATATTCTCTAATTCTCAGTTAGTGACCTCCACTTGTCCATTCGCCTAAGGGTGATATTGCGAATATTTTCTATGAGTCATTTGGTATCTTTGCAAAAATGCTTCCATCATTATTGATACAAATTGTGGTCCTTGGTTTGAAACAATTTCTCTGGGTGCACCAAATCTCTGAAGAATTTTCTTGTACATAAAATTTTCAACTTTATCTTCTTTTGTTGCTGGTAATGATTTCACCTCATCCCATTTTGTTGTATAATCCGTACAAAAAAGTATGCAATGTTTCCCTTTTGAAGGTGGATCTACTGGTCCCACAAAATTGATGCCCCATTTTTCAAATGGTTCCAGAGCTATCTGTGGCTGAAACGACATCTCCATGGTTGGCGTGGGTCTTCCCATCCACTGACATTCATCACAGTGTTTGACAAAAAATGAAACATCCTTTGTCATTGATGGCTAAAAGTAGCCAGCTCCTAAGATCTTGTGAACTATTCCCACAACTAAACAGTGTCCTCCTTTAGGCTCATGATGACAGGCATGTACTACATCATAGACATATAACTTAGCTACACATCTATGTAAAACATGGTCAAGGAACAGTTTAAATAAAAGACCATTAATCCACTAAAATCTGGAACTTTCACAAATTAACCTCTTTTTTTGTTTATGACTGAAGTGACTTGGGCATTTCCCTGTTACAAGGTAATTTTCCAAATCAGCAAACCATGGTGGATGAATTGATATAGAAAATAGATGTTCATTAGGAAATATATCATCCATTGGTTCTTGATTATCCTGTAAAAAAATTATGGAAAGAAGGTCAGCAACAACATTGTCTTTTCCAAGCTTATCAATGATAGTTACATCAAATTCCTATAATAATAGTAACCATCTGATAATGTGTCCACCTACTACAACCTTGTTCATCAAATATCTAGTTGCAGCATGGTCTGTATGTACGTAAAATTTGTAACCTGTAATATAATCGCTAAATTTGTTTATTGCATATACTACAGCTAAAAATTCCTTTTCTGTTGTGTAGTTTCTTTCAGCGGGATTTAAGTTTTTGCTAACATAATAGATTGCATGCATGGCATTCATCTTTTTGTCCTAATACTGCTCCAATAGCCAAATTAGATGCATCAACATGTATGTGAAATGGTTCTCCGCAAACCAGTCCTTTGATAATTGGAGAAGTTGTTAAAGCTATTTTGGTTGTCTCAAAAGATTTTTGACAATCTTCAGTCCATACAAACTCCTCTTCTTTCTTGAGTAGTGTAAACAGTGGTGCTGCAATTTTACTAAATCCTTCTAGAAATCTTCTATAATACCTAGCATGCCCAAGAAAACTTCAAACACCAGTTTGGTTCTTAGGGATCTCAATGTTCTGTATGATCTCAACTTTCTTGGGATCAACCTTTATCGCCTCTTTTGAGATGTGATGTCCCAGAACAATGCCCTTTGTCATCATAATGGAACCTTTTTCATGATTGAGTGATAATCTATGATCCTTACAGCGTTGTAAAACCTTTTCTAAGTTTTGTAGTGCCTCACCAAATGTTTTAGCATGGATGATAAAGTCATCCATATAAATCTTGACATAGGAAGTGGTGAAATTTGAAAATATTGCAAGTACTACTCTTTGAAATGTGGCTAGTGCATTACATAGTCCAAATGGTAAGACTGTATAGGTAGTTTTGTCTTGATCTTCAAGGGCTACTTGGATTTGGTTATATCCACTGAAGCCATCAAGAAAAGAGAAGTAGTTGCTTCCTGCTAGGTTATCCAGTAATTGGTCAATGAATGGCAATGGGAAATGGTCTTTCTTTGTGGCTTTATTTAGTTCTCAATAATCTATGCACATATGCCATTTAACATTCTTCTTTGGGACTATAACCAGTGGTGAAACCCACTGACTATCAGAGATTTGGTATATGAACCCTACTTTGAGCAGCTTCTCTATTTCTTTTTTAACGATGTCACAAAGAACAAGATTGATATGCCTTTGTCCTTGTCTGATTGGTCTTACATCTTCTGTGTAAATGTGATGACTACAAATTGAAGGGTGGATTCCTCTCATATCAGTATACTCCCAAGCAAATGCTTCAGTGTGTTTTTCTAAAGTTTCCTTCAATTCTTTTTCTTGCATTGGGGATAAAGATGAATTAATATTTAGAGGTTTATATCTAGCTACTGTAATCTCTTTGGTGTTCAGAGGACAAGAGTGTTGTTCATGTAATGTTGTTTGACAATTTTCTTTTGCAATTTCTGACGTAAACTCTTGATCCTCACATTCTTGAACATGTTCCACTATGGTAACCATGGATAACTCCACAATACCGTCACTTGCTGATTCTAAATATTTATCCACCCAAAGTTGAGTGTCTGGTTGAATTGACGGTTGTGCTAGTGGATAGAGTGACAATTATTTCTATTTTTGACCATTTGATATGATCATGCTTCCAGATCTACAATCATTAAGGCAGTAGTAGTATCCAACCATGGTTTCCTAAGATGATTGGATATCTAGAATCTTTCTTCCTGGCTTTAAGAACCAAAACATCAACTGGGTAATCCCATGTGTCAATGGTAACCATGATCTCTTCTATAATACCTTTTGGCTTTGTAGTAGATTGGTCAGCTAATTGTAGAACAATTGTTGTTGGATGAATAGTTGTCATTCCTAGCATTTCAACTATATCAGATGTGATAACATTTATGGAAACTCCTAAATCAATTAGGACATTGTTAACCTCTACTCCATTTATACTCAAGGTTATTACAGGACTTCCAGGATCATTATATTTCTAAGGAAGCAATCTTCCTAATAGTACATCAGTCAGTTTTGTCCCTACTTGTATTTTTGGGGGTAGCTTCTTCTTTCTCCCTGGAGTTTTCATGCAGAGAGATTTTACTAACTAGTTGATCTCTGCTATGTCCTTAATCGCTTGCAACAATGGTATTTCAATGTTTATTTTCTTCAACTCGTGAAGAATTTGAGAATCAACAACATTCATGTAGCTAGGTTGAGAGTTTTCAGGAGTGAGATTTCCTTCCTTTAATCTCTCAGGGTAAGGTGCCTGATTGACATTTTGTTCCTCTTCAAATTTTTGCATTTTTGTTGAAGTGTCAGTTTCTTCCCCACCTTTTTGAGATTTTTCTATTGGTTTAGATTGAACAGTTCGATTTCTTAGTTGAATATCATTAGCATCAATTACATTCAAATTAGGGGAATTCACATCATTATGGGTGTTTCTTGGATTTGCAACCAGTTGAGCTAGTAGCTAAGGTTGATTCACTTGGTCATTAGTGGCATTAGGAGCATTTATCGTAGGGATTGTTTGTCCCCAGGGATGTTTTTTCCCTTGATTTTTCCATGGTTGGAATTGCGTTTGATTTTGTTGCCATGATGGTTGATTTGACTGCCATTGTGGCTACTGATTGGCTTGCCATTGGGACTAATTCCATTGGGGATTCATCCATTTAGGTTGTCCCAAATATGTAGGAGGTGGTTGTGGTTGATATGGAGGGATCCATTGGTTTTGGTTCTGCCAAGGGTTTTGATTCCAGTTTGATGTAGAATTATACTATCTTTGATTTTCACTATACCTTGTATTTTGAGGTCTTTTTCCAACATAATTTAGCTCCTCTTCAACCACTGGTGGTTTCTTTAGATTGCTTTTTATCCTAGCCAACAGATTATAGGAACTTGTTGAGTGTGTTTGAACTCACAAATCTTATAGATATCAACTTGATTCAATGGACATTATCTTAAAAGGTGTTTTCCCCTACACTTGGAGCAATAAATAGACAATGGTTAAGTGGTCTTCTTATCTCCTTGCATGTTGAGATGAAGAAGTAAATTAGTTTTCATGTTTGCTAATTCCTCCATTACTTCTGACACATTAGTTGTATGAGCCTTGTTTCTTCTAGATTTTCTAGTCCCTACCCTAGTTCTAGAGTAGTTTCTACATATCTCAACAATGTCTTCCAAGGAAAGCTTGTTAATGTCTCCCTTTCCCATAAGATTCAAGGACTCTCTTGATTCGTCATCAATTCCTCTTAGGAATATTTTTTTGCTAATTTCACCATCCAACCCATTAGTACACCTCTGATGCACAAACTGGAACCTATCAACATACTCTTCTAAACGGTTGTCCTCAATTTTCCTTATTCAAAACAATTCCTCTTTCCTATCCCTTTCTCTGCAGTAGTCTTGATACTTATCCAAGAATTTAGTCTCCATTTGTTGCCAAGTTACAATTTTTCATATGCCTAATCCCATGAACCATCGTAAAGCTGATTCTTTCAATGTAGAAGGAAACAACTTCAACTTCTGATTATCATTTGTGTAATCATAGGTCTGGCACAAAACTTTGAACTCGAAAAGGAACTGGTCAGGATCCTTAGATGCTTTTCCTCTAAAGGTAGGCAAAACCGAGGGTGAAATATTCTTCATAGGAGGTTCACCAATCTGTCTTTCAAGATTGATAGGAAAAGCGAAGGTCCTATTTACTGGTGAATGTTTAGGTTGTTCACCCATTTCTTCTTCCTGAAATGGATCTCTATTCTCTTCTTGATTGTCTATCTATTGTTCTTGATTATCTTCTTGATTTTTGATCTGGTATTGTTGAATATCTTCCTGATCAAAATCAAGATTTCTTTGAAAATTAATGTTTCGTGGAAGAAACCTCCCTAAATGGTCTCTATTTTGTCTCATCCACAATTTAGGTCTATCTTCCTTATCAACACTAAGGCTTCACACTTAATAGCCAAATCTTTTAATCCTTGGCAACGACACCAAAAATGATGGGCAAGGTCGTTGATGTCACAACTTGCATCATTTAGTCAATTATATATCGAACCGGGTGTGTCTCAAAGCTATATGCGATAAGTATGGTTGTCACAGATTTTTGGGGGGGTTTTGTACTGTAAACAGTGACTTCAGGTACTGATTTGGCTCCTTCAGGAGATTTTAAGGAGCTCTCAAGAGCTGAATTGTAGCGACTAATTCATAAGGATTAATTCTTACTTCCTAGACTAAAGTTTCGCCGACTTTTTTCTGACTTCATTGGACTTGATTGAGACTGATCCATGGAGAAGACTAACATTTACTTTAATTCTTAATCTAAAACACGAAATCCAAATTAACTCTATTTTGCTTTAAAAGAAATCTATCTTAAGATCTGCTGGAACTTAAATACTATTTTAAGAACATAAATAAACTGCAAGGAAATGACAATTAATCTAGAAAACATAAATACTAGTTTCCATGAACAGAATTCCAACAAACTTCAATTCCATATTTCCATAAGTTCCCATCATTGTTTCTAATTAAACTCAACAAATAATTACCAGACTTAATTCCTACGAACAACATCTAAATCTGATTAATTTAATAAACCTTACAATGGATCTAACAAACTAATCTAACCATGATAAACTTAACTTAAAAGCAATTCAAGCAGAATTAACTTATCCAGATTTAACATCTAATAAACTGAAAATGATTCAACAACTTATCATTCTAGAATTTACATCTAACACTTCAGATTTAATATTAGTGAACAAAAATAACATAACTCAGTAAAATACCAACACAAGATTGATCCCAAAGGTTGAGCGGGCCCTTCTCTTCCTCAAGTAAGATCTCTTAACATAGTGCTTCAAGTTAAATTCCTGCTTTCATTCAAATTGATCAAAGTGGGACGTAGAACAAAGTATTGCCATCAATTACAAAATTTTGATTGAAAATTATCTAACTCCTATCTAAAATTGAAACATGGATATTTATAAACATATCCTTATTGAATTCATAACATGGCGATTAACTACTAAGATTCAAGGCATCTAACTAAAGATTTAAATAAAACTAAAGCATAACTAAAACAAGACTGAGAATAGACATGGAAAAATATGCCAGATTGGCCCTGGGAGTAGAAGTTCAATAACCGACTATAAAGAAGCCGATTTGGACTTGAGTGATTCATCATCTAGCTGGGCCGATCGATGGCGTGATTATCTTCCTTAATTAAACATGGAGTTTAACTTCATCATCAACTTTTAAATACCCTATATAAACCCTTAAGAAAAGGATAACAATTATGGCAGCAAAATATCAACACTGCATAATTATCTCATTAATATCATCATAAAGTAACGCATTTAACATAAACCATTACTTCAAATATATCTACCAAATTAGCCAAACATAAAGCAAAATAAGTAAATATATTAGTCTATAGTCTACCACCAGTCATGTCAATTAACAAAAATAACAAGTCTTTTAAACATAAAATGATTTAAATGAAAGTATCCTTGAGCCTCTCATCAGTGAGGTTTGAAATATCCACTTGTTCTATAGATGCAAATGCAATGATTGCTAAGCTTTAGAATTAGAACCATTAGTTGTTGGATGCTAGCCTCAACCATGAATTAAAAGCAATACATTTTACTATGATATTTTTTTATGGGAAGGAGCTCTTACAATTCATTTGAAACCTTTTGGTGTTAATGTCCTTGCCACTAGACAACAATAGAAATCAAGAAGCATGGAGCATACACATAAATACATGAAGTATACACATGAATCCTGAAGAATACACATGAACACATGAATTATACATTGGAAGCATGAAGCATACACGTGAATAAGTGAAGCATACATGTGAATAAGTGAAGCATACATGTGAATAAGTGAGGAACAAGTAATTGGAGCATTGCAAAGGATACAAACCACTAGGAATGAAGCTTATTTACACAATACACATTAGATGGAGCTTATTGAGCAATCAAAAGTAATTAATTAAGCATTAGATGTAAACAAAATCCATTCCTACAACATTCAAGCCTACAATTTACAAAATACGCATGATAACATCATTCAAGAATGGTAGTAGCAAAATAATATTTTCTTTAATAAAAAATTCATAAGGCTATACAATGATATATATTGATAAAATTATATACAATATATCCAAAAAATCCATACATGCTTATTACAAAAGAGTCATATGGACATAAAATGTCATGTATATATCAATAGTACAAAACATATGTTCCAAAATGCCACATAGGCATACAACAAACAACCCTAATACATAGTCATTTCCCTCTAGGGGAAGAAAAAATATCTTGTGTTTCCTTTGAAATTTGGATGGATGGAGTGACTGTTGGTTCTCTTGTCTTTCAAACATGCTTACTATTCCTCCTCTCTTCACTCTGGACCTTTAACTGATACAATAAAAAGTAAAGATGTTAATACATAGAAATTGAATTATGGAATGACATTTAACAAAATATAATCACTAACCACATACATATAGTCATCATGCACATTTATAGCATTACCATGCCCACGATTTGGAGTGACAACCACCTATAGCAACCATCAAGATAGAAATTAAACTACATAAAAGTATCGTGAAAATTTTCTATAATAGACCATAAAAGAGAAAATATAATGTCAAATCGACTAATTTGTTGCATACCTCTCTCAATGGATCAGAACTGGCTATTACTACAACAACTCCTTGGTCCATTGTGCCACCAACATCACCAGGGTTGTCTGATGTCAACAACTGCAAATGAAACAACATATCTAACAATAATATAAAGAAGTTCAAGTAGTTCCTTTATAACTGTCATAAATGAAAGAGTAAATGGTTGGCCTCAGTTGATACTACAATATAGTGCTTATAGATCACAAAATGGTGAAAGTACTAATTCCACTAGGATAGTCCAAACTCTTGCAAATTCCAAAGTTTAGTGCTCATTGAGATTTGTATTGCATATGTTGATGAACCAATGTTAATGAGGGCATGTTGTCAACATAGTGATAATGCCACAATGAAGTTCACATGAATGAAGTGAGGATTACTATGTTACTAGCATCTTTCAAAGGGATAATGGAACATACGATAAATTAGGACGTGTCTAGGGTTTTACTATAGCACATGAAGTTGGTTGTTGAGGTGTGCAATAGTAATGGAGAAGACAACTTTGGTCAATAATGAGTGGAAGGAAAGATTTCTTCTAACGGTGTATAGGATAAAATTTGGATGGAGGTGTTATAGCATAGAAGGGATAAAGAGACAAGACCAACAGGGGATAATGGAACATATGGTGAAATAATGGAGGGTGCAATGGGATGGGAGTCAAATGTGATAATGGAACATGGGATGGACTAGAATAGATTAATGGGATGGGCTAGGATGGGATAACAAAATATAGTGTGAACTATTAGAGGTTAATGGGATGGGATTAGGAGGGAATAAAGGAACGTAGGGTGAATTAGGGAAAGATAGTGGGACAAGACCAAGAGGGGATAATGGAACATAAGGTGAAATAAGAGAGGGTAATGGGATGGGAATAGAAGGGGTTAATGGAACATAGGATGGACTAGTATAGATTGATGGGATGGGCTAGGATGGGATAACAAAATATAGGGTGGATAATTAGAGGTTAATGGGATGCGATTAGTATGGAATAGTGAAACATAGGGTGAATTAGGAGGTGTTTAGGGTTTGAATATAGTACATAAAGTGTGAACTTGACCTATGTGTAGTAATAATAAAGAAGTGTTATCTAGGATGAAACGCGGATAAAGATGGTATAACATAGAATGGATAAAGGAACATAGGGTGGAACATATGGGATCATGGAACATCTAAGGTGAAATAATAATGGGTATAATAAGATGGGAGTAGAAGGGCATAATGACACATAGGATGGACTAGAAGATATTAGTGGGATGGGCTAGGAGGGGATCATGGAAAATAGGGTGAACTATTAAATGTTAATGGGATGGGATTAGGAAGGAATAAAGGAACAAAAAGTGAATTAGGAGAAGATAATGTGACATGATCAAGAGAGGATGATGGAACATAGAATGGACTAGTAGAGATTAAATGGATGAGCTAGGATGGGATAATAAAACATTTTTACAGTGAACTATACTAGAGGTTAATGGGAAGTAATTAGGAGGGAATATCAGACCATAAAGTGAATTAGGTGGTGTGTAAGGTTTGAATATAGGACATGAAGTGGGAACTTGAGGTGTGTAGTAATAATGTATTAGAGATTTCATCAATAATGAGCAGAAGGAAAGGTTTCTTGTAACGATATGTGTATAAGATGAAATATGGAGGAAAGTGGTATAATATAATAAGGTGTTAAAGATTGGGATATGTGATATAAAATGGTTAAAATATACGTGATGAAAGGAATGGAAGAATGAGATGGATGTTGAATGGTAAATATAATTAGGATCTCACAAGACCAACCAATGTTTGTGTTTTTCATCAATTTTTTAGATTGGTATACACAAAATTACGAAAACTAGTTAACATTGTTTTACAACACCATTAATGAATAAAGGTTACCTAAGTGAAAGTTGTTTGAGGACATGAATTGCAAGGTGTGGAGGTCAAAGGTCCACTAGGAAACTATTTGACATCCAAAGCATGTTATGAGATGAACATTCAAATATAACATTCAACTGTTCAAATGCAATAATAATATCTTTAATACTAGTTGCATACCTGTGCACTCAACGTTGAGAATGAAAAAGGGTCTATAGGAATGGAGCACATTTCATTAACACTCTGACCCTGAAATTTCATCATATCAATATTCTACTAATTTATTTATTCTTAAATTTCAAAATATAATTTAATAAACAAATTAAATGAAATTGTTGAATTTTACCCTAGTGTCAATGTCGAATGTATTATTCAACAAATCATCTGTGAAAGCCATTGCCTCTACAACTGATGTAGGTTGTGTAGCTACATCTAAGCACTCTGATAATCATACGTGTAAATAGCACAACAAGCACCACAATGATGGGGTGGAGCTCGGGGCCTACACATCTCCTCCACATCAGGCTCTACTAGAGGCCTCACACACTGTATAATGGTCTAGGTGAGCGAGCTAATCAACTCCAGCATGTCCACCTCTACACTTTCCTGAACAATGGAAGGAATGACAACATGCTCCACCATGGGTTTGGCCAAGAGTCTTAGTGCCAACTGTGGATTACATCGTGTAATAGGTCTATCATGTGTGGAGCCCCCACCTCTACCCTGAAAGTATAAGATATCAAAGTAATTTGGCATCTTATTGAAGACAAACTCACAATAGAGTTTCCTCAAAAAGTATTATGGTACCTCATGGTTATTGCATGGAGGTTGGTCAAATACCATCCACCACTGCTCCCAAAATTTATTTTTAATTAACTCATTGGTGGCACCAATGGATGGGGAACCTCCTGCTTGCATGAGTCAAAGGTGCATTGGTTCTCAAGTTTGTAAATAGGGCACACAAGTTGGCTTTGCTAATTTTTTGTTTTTTCACATCTGCATATGACAAACCACTAACATAAAATTGTCTCATCTCATTCCTCTTATTTGACCAAAAATTTATTTTCTCACTCATTTATCCTACATGAGATACAATTGACTTCAATGATTCGACAATCCCTTTCCTATAAGGGTGGGTTTCGACATGCTTTGTTAATCTTCCAATTAATTGATCAATTTCTCTTTTATTATTTTCAATTTGATTTAGGATATTTTATTGTGTTCCTTGAGGATGCCTATGAATTGATGAAGGGGTTTTAGGTTGTTCTTGTGTAGGAGGCTCTTCGTGAGGGGGTGATTGTGAATTCTCAATGTTTGGAGGTGGAGATTCATTACCTGAGAATTAAAACACTTTTTTATTAAAAAAAACCTATTTCAATCTACATCCGAAATCAAATTTGAAATAAATAGAATAAAAATACACACCTCTTCGCAATTTTCAACCTCTTTGATGTGTTGGCGACATCCTCGTAAAGAATTGCAAGCTAAGAGTGCAAAAAATGGAAGAGATTTGGTGAGCGCGAGTTGCAGAGTTGAAATTCTCCAAGCCAAGCCATGGGTTGAAATGAAAATGAGGTTTGAAACACATTTCTTGCTTTTAATTAACTTTTGCATTTGGCGCACGCCAAATTTGGTGCTCACCAAATTTGATGTGCGCCAAATGCTCAATTTGGACATTTTTTTTTGTGAATTTTTCCAATTTGGCATAAAAATTATGTCATAGATTGGTGCACTTACCCATAGAATAATGGAAAGAAAACAACAAGAATGCATAAAATAGTGGCACCAAATATGCATGGGGAAAACCCTTTTGGGTAAAAAATCCCACCCTCCAAAAGCACAGTACTATCTTTATTATTTCAAATAATGAATAAAATATATCACTAAGTACAAGCTTCTTCAACAAGTGCTTCAACATGAACACCTATTCTTGGAGTGATACTGGCAACACTTTGTTACTTGCGAACAAACTATGCATTCCACAACTCAAGGCACTTAATAAATATAGAGTGATACAAGCTTCAAGAAGCATCTAGAAGGTGAGGGGCATCCAAATCCACATGGCACAACTTTCAATGTCTTAGACATGCATTTGGGCACATGTTCAATATTCCCCTACACCCCTTACACTTGTCAAACATGCAAATAGTCTCCTTCCAAGCTTGGACGCCTAGAATATGCTAAAAATAGCTTATGACAGATGCCTTACACATCTTATAGTTGTCATAGTTGACAACACTTATAGTTGTAAGAGAATCTATCATAAGTGACTAAAAATAGTTGATTCTCTTACATCCTGTCATAACCCAACTTGGGAGCCAACTTTCACCCATGCATTCAAAGATGCCTTATGACACATCATAGAATATGTCATATATTCCAAAGTGGAACGACCATGTCCACTTGGGATGATGATGTGTCATCCAATCAACTCTAACGAGGATGCCACCCAGCCGGTGGGTCCTAATTAGTGACATGACACCATAGGCATTTAAATAATACAAATAAATACATAAATTACAAAAAATAAATCAATGTTAGGACTCTAAGGTTGAGACACCTTAATCCAAAAATTAAGGCATTATAGACTCTAGAGCATTCATTTGGATCATTCCTTCTCTAATTATAGAACTACTTGTATCATGTCATTTATTGCATTTACTTTCCTAAAATAGTTGTTGTTGCTAACCTAATTTATTAGTCCTACCTAGCTATCATTATTTATTAGTCTAGGTTAATTGTGCTTATGTGTATGCATGTTATTTGATTATCCTAGACTAAGTTTAGGGAGAGATTCTTTTTCAAGTTACAATACAAAAACTTTTTATTTGAATGAAGATTATTATAACAATATTTATGTCTAAGAGAGGTAAAAATTGCTCCATAAAAAAATCACAATGAAAATTAAGGAATAAGGGTTGCAAGAAAAACTCAAACTCAAAATAGAACAAAAATAAGAAAATACTAAGGAGAAATTGTATGAAAATAAATCACCCCTTCAATGTCTCACGTGTCTTTTCATTTTTATCATATTATCATAATGTTACTTTAACGCAATCTTGAAGAAGAAACAATGGCACTGAAGGATGTAGAATCTTTAAAAATATCTTGCACACATCTATGGTTCTATCTCTTCCCAAGGGGAGAGATATTCCTCAACAATCATGGATCATCTTCATCATCCAATGCCAAGCATCTATTAGCATTGCATGAGGCAATTTCAGGGGAAGTTGCATGGTTTCTCTTCTCATCTCAATTTCAGAAGGGAAAATTTCCTCACATGGAGTTATTTCCTTCTCACTTGTGGGGGTCATGTAGACCTCTCTTTTCTCTCCATGGGAAGAAAATTTATTACACTTTGTGCTAGAATTAATCCATGGGGTTCATGATAAGTCCTCCTTTCTTCTTCACTTGTACATCTTTTGCATGCATCTTTTATCTTTTCAAGAGGAGTTTTATGTTTTTTATTAAAATAAGCATGGAAGGGCCCTGAACCCGTAAAAAATAGAAACAACAAAGTAGAGAGAAATAAATCAAGCAAAACCAGAGCTTGAACCCAACAACTTTTCCCCTAAGGGCTTCACAAGCAAAATGGAGTCCATCTTAGGAGAACATTTCTTCCTACATTGTACAACTATCCAAGAAGAGTCATCAACCAAAACTAAATCCTTTAGACAAGAAGGGAGAGAGGCCCCCTCAGAGAGTCAAACTAAAGGAGCAATACCATTAGAAGAACAAGGTGGAGAAGAAGAAACAAACTTTTCTAGAACTAGAACATGAAGAGGAGCAGGAGAAATAGAATGTTGAACATCAATATTATTAGTCATCTGAGTAGGAGGATTAAAAGACACAAAAGGCTAGTGTTCAAAGCTCTGAATCCTCACTAACAACAATAGAGTCTTCAAGGTACATAATAAGATGGACAAGAAATTTTTTCTAATAAGTGGAAAAAGACACCTTACAGGAACCATGAGGGTAGTCACAGGCCAAATTCCTAGTAGCAAAACAACACTTGCAACAAATAGGGATTCCTTCATAATCCACAAGCTAAGCCCAAGACTTGTCATTAACCTGTAACACGACCTCTCCAAGTAATGCTTTTGATAAATAAACCTCCACTAAAATCCATGTATAAGAGGTGTTATTAAAAATACTTGAAGCAAGATCCACTTTCAAGAACCTACAAAGAACAATACCATTGGCGTCATAAGTAGAGGAACACTAGAACTGTAAGGGGAGATAAGGAAATCTCACCCAAACAGCTAGAATGTTAATGGAATCCTTCAAAGGGTTTGAGGAAGGATCTCAAGGCCGAATCAAAAGAGGATGAGAATCTCATTCCCAAAAACTATTATCTAAAAAACAATGCCTATCCTTAGAAGAGTCGAAACGGACAACAAAAAAAACAATAGTAATTTTATGTTACACTAGGTTTTCTCCTTTACTCTATTTATAAAAAAATTGTGTACATGATTTCCTATCATGACCTAATATGTGATGCTCGCCATTGTTGCATTCATTTCTCCATAAGTTTCATCAAGGGGGCATGGTGGTGTAGGTAGGGACATTGTCAAATTAATTAGCTTTTAGCTTTTTCTACTCAAATTCCTATTCACACTAGTTAAGTACTAACTTAAGATATTTTTCATTTTTTGCCTCACCTCATGTGGTTGAGACACATGTACTTACCTTTTGAGACACCTAACTCATGTGCATATGACACCTTTTTCACACTTATTCTATGCATATAACACATAATGAACACGTCATATACACATGAAGGTGGTTAGAGTTCACAACTACCTTCTCATTTCACCCATTTTCTAAATAATCAAGGGGTTGTCATTTAATTGCAAGCTTTTGCATATTGCACATATTGTATGAATATATTAGTGAATTTTGACATTATCATAAATTGAGCTTGTAAAGGCATATCCTTGTTTTGCAAGATCTACTGGGTTGTGAGGGTCAAATATTAAACTCCAACAAATTTTATAAGATCTTATAGAGATTCAACTATGATTCCTATGAAAAGCATGTACAAAAGGAAAACCTACATGATGACACCTTGTAGGGTCCATTACTTTATATGGAATCTTGATGATATCCTTTGATGTCTAAATATTTACTTTGCATGCATGTTTGTGAGTGCTATATACTTTTAAATACATGACCATTCAAGGAATCACATGCACCTTAAAGTAGGAATAAAATGTAATGGTGAAATCTACATTTCCATGCCACTTCACAATTAATTTTTTTGCTCATTTTGAGGAGGGTGCCTTAATACATTAACATATTGACAATGACATAATTTTGTACAAATTCAGGTCCCTTGCCATATGCCACCTACATGTCCATTAGAGACATCCCTATACATTTACCCCTACCACATTCATATATTTACACATTCCCATACATTTATCCTATTTAAATATTTACTATACCCATTATATGCACATGCATCCATGTACCTAATTTTTAGTTTGATTTGTCCCTTTCAAATTCAAAATTATAATTTCTAATTTGGATCAACTCTTACCAAAAAATTTCCCTCCAAATAACAAGGAAACACAAACTTATAAAATTTATTACTATGTCTTTATATTTAAAAGAATTAAGTGCATTCATTTTAGACATCCCAGATTTGGGAGTTGTATTTACATATCACTCACAGTACACATGTCAATCAGAGAACTAAAAGACACCTAGATCTACATAAGCATTCCAAGGAGCATACATGCACGATTATCCTAGACTAAGCTTAAGAAGAAATTATTTTCCAAGTTACAATATGACACCTTTATTTGATTGGAGATAATAATAATATTAATATCTAAAAAAGATAAAAACTGATCCATAAGATAAACAAGTGACGCAAGCGTCGAGTTCCTGCCAAGAGGTAAAAAGAATCTAGCTATGAGTGAGAAAAATTAATTAGATAGGAGATAGGAATATAAATGTATTAAATTTAGGTAGGAAAGTTTGAAATAATTTGCAATGGTGCATTAATGCGTGGAATGTTTAGGGTCCATGGGCAACGTGGTCCATAGAGAGATTTGAACAGTTGACATGTGTCAATGGATGCATGCAAAATTGTATTTTTGGGTACCATGTATACATGGAATTTTTTATAGATATACCAATGAATACTTGTATTTTTATGAGTCTGTATACATTTGCAACAAGAAACATCCTTTATGATCTTATTCAGGAAGCAAAAATGTATTCTTGTTTTGTTTAAATTATTAAATGCAAGTAATCTTAAATGTTTGTAACAATTCTTGAGTCATCTGTGTATACATGCATGCATGTATACATGTATCCATGTGCACATAATGCATAGAAGAGTGAAAAGCATCTTCGGCATCTGAACAAGTCTTAAAGCATGAGGAGACTCAACTTGCATTTGTAGTATTAAATGAAAGAAAACAGGAGAAATAAACTACTTATGAACAATGCACAATTTTTAAATTTTTTTTTTAATAAACCTTTCGCCCCATAAATTCATTAGTCATTTCAATTCCAACAAAGTTTTGATGTAGGAATATTTCTAAAGCATCAAATATCATTTGCAACAATTTACAAAAACATGTGTCCAGGCACCAAAAAATATTGCATTTTTTACATGTCCCCGCATTATTGCATATAGACACATATCTATATGCATGTCCAAACAAAGTTTACCATACCTCTTTTTTTTGCTTCTATGTCTATTTGTAAATAAAATTATGTTTAGTGTGCTAGTGTAATGTCTATTTGTAAACTTTTCTAAGATCAATCAATCTTTTTTTTAATGTAATATGAAAGTTAGTTCTATATAAAGCTATTGATTTTATTAGAAATAAGATTTTAATCTTGTTTATGTAATACGAAAACATTTTTTTTTGTATAGAACAATGTAATTATATTACAATAAATTTTTAGATGAATCACTAGAAAGCTATTGATTTTATTATAAATAAGATTTTAATCTTGTATGTAATACGAATAGATATTTTTGTGTATATCTATTAAACAAAAAATAATTTGCAAAGATATAAAGAACCTTATTACGTAAGATAAAATGTAGCTACACTAAAATAATTGACATGTTTATAGCACTTTGCATTCAAAATAAAATGTAATAATTTGATTTATTAAAATGTAATAAGTCAAATAAATATTACAATAAATTCTTAGATGAATCACTAGAAAGCTATTGTTTTTTTTATAAATAAGATCTTAATCTTGTTTATGTAATACGAATAAATATTTTTGTGTATATATATTAAACAAAAAATAATTTGCAAAGATATAAAGAACCTTATTACCTGAGATAAAATGTAGCTACACTTAAATAATTCACATGTTTATAGCACTTTGCATTGAAATTATTGAGAGAGAAACATTTGTAACAATGCTTGAGGCATCTATGTATACATGTATCGATCTGCACATAATGCACACAAGAGTGAAAAGCATCCCCGGCATTTGAACGAGTCTGAAAGCACGATGAGACTCAACTTGCATTTGCAGTATTAAATGAAAGAAAATAGAAGAAAGAAACTACTTATTAGCAATGCATATATCAAAGGAAAGCATAAAAATATGGATCCATGTAAACATTTATACATGCATGGATGTGTACATGTGTCCATGTAATTTGGTATGTAAACAAGAATCTATATATGCCTACGTGCATAAAGCTAGAAATGTCAGAAACAATTTGCATTTGCAGTATTAAATGAAAGAAAACAGGAAAGATTAATTATTTATTAGCAATGCATATATCGAAGGAATGCATAAATATATGGATCAATGCAAACATTTATGCATGCAACGATGTGTACATGTGCCCATGTAATTTGGTATGTAAACAAGAATCTATATATTCCCATGTGCATAAAGTTAGAAATGTCAGAAACAATTTGTATTTGAAAGATATACAAAAAACATTTATGATCAAAACAAAAGAATAATACATTATTGTTTTTTGAACAAGTGTATAAAGGATATCTAATGATGCATTTGAATGCATGTATACATGTAAATATTTGTTAAATCTGATGATACATTTTAGTCTCCAAGAAACTGTCATACGTGCTCTTAGTTATCTGTAATAAACAGGATTTAGAAAAAAACGTTTTGAAAATAACTCTTGAATACAATTGTATGTTATGATAGTTATTTTGAAAGCCCTCAGTGTTTAATTGCATAACCTTGATATTTTCTTCATTTTTTCCTCTGTTTGGTATGGTGTGAATTTTGTTGTGATGGATGAAGGTATATTTGAGCTATAGATAGATAAAGCTATGTAAGGGTAATAAAGAAGAATGAGCTATGTAAGTGCATCAAAGAGAGGGAATTGAGAGAATGATGAGATGCAAGTAAGGTATATGAATGCCTTATGAAAAGTATTTGATATGGGAGGCAAGGATATGCGAGCCTGGATATGAGAATGAATGTAATGTAAATGGTAGGAATTTATCATTTTTGAGTTACATGCTTAAAATTAAATGCAAGAAATAAAAATTTGAATGAGGGAGCTGGATTGAATGAAAAAGGGAATGCAACAGATTGGTGTGATGCAAGGCAAGCATATAAATGGATTTTGAAATGTATTTGATTTGAGAAGAAAGGATGTGCAAGGGTAGAAATGGAAATGAATGGAATCGATAGGGTATGAAGTGATCATTTCTTCCAACAAAGGGTGGAAGAATGTCTAGTTTGTTATTGGTTATGATTTTTTTAGCAAGGAGTCCATTTATTCTTCCTTTCCATGCTCCCACTAAACCTTGGCATCCACTTGCATAGCTTCATCATAAAATTTTGGTTCACCAGCATCAGTTAATAAAATAGAATACAAAGAGGGAGAATATTTTTTTGAAGGTCTACTTATCCTTGAAGATCGTCTAGCATTCACTAGAGTTTGTGGTATTTGTTGTTGTTGTTGTTGTGGAGCATGAGGAACCAGTAGAACATCACTATTTAGAATATCATTCAACACTAGATAATCATTTTCTTTCTTCTCATGTTGTTGCAGCTGATCTTTGTACAGCACCTTCTCATTGAATATGACATCCCTACTTCTCACAATTTTCTAATTTTCAAAATCCCAAAGTCTATAACCAAATTCATCAATGCCATATCTAACAAATATAAATTTATTTGACTTAGCTTCCAGCTTGGTTCCATTTCCAAAATATACATGTGCAAATGCTTCACAACCGAAGGTTCTAGAAAAAGAATAACTCGCCTTCTTACTCGTCCATGCTTCCTCTGGAATACCACAACCAAAAGGATTAGAGGGACCTCTATTCATTAAATAAACAACGTTGTTTACAGCCTCTGCTTACATGTTTAAAGGCAACCCAACATGCAATCTCATAGTCTGTGCACGCTCCATTATTGTTTTATTCATATGCTCAACCACTCCATTTTCTTATGGAGTCCTTGGTACCATTTTCTTCCTACAAATACCATTAGAGGAACAATAATCTTAAAACTATTTTTTGTAATACTCCCATCATTATCATATCTGAGACATTATAATCTTTTATTTGTCTCATTCTCAACTAAACCCTTCCAATTTTAAAAAATTCAAATACATCAGATTTTTTCCTAAGGAAATAAATCCAAACCTTCCTAGTTGCATCATCTATGAAAGTAACATAATAGTGAGAGCCACCAAGAGAAGATACCTGAGCTAGTCTCCATACATCTATATGCACAAGCTCCAATTTCTCATCTTTCTTTTTCTTTCCATCCTTGAGAAAACTTTTTGTTGTTTTCCATACACACAACTTTCACAGAAATCCATATTAGCACATTTTAGACCTAGTAAAACTTTCTTAGAATGAAGTGTACTTTCATACCTTTTTCACTCATATTTCTAAGCCTCTTATGCCACAACGTTGTTTTACTTGCAACAACTATTTTATTTTCTTCTTGCTAACTTGTAGCAATTGTTCTTGAAACTGTTACAAAACCTGCAACAACTGTTGTCAAACTTGCAAAAACTGTTGTAGCTATTTTTTCCAGCAACTTACCTGCTTGATATTTATCTACAATACCTAAAGTAGAAGGAACAATATGACCTGTACAAAGATATAAGGTTCCTACTTTCACACCTTTTGCTACCACTAAGGCACCTTTTGTAACCTTCCATTTTTTGTCACTAAATGTAACAACACAACCTTCATCATCTAGTTGCCCTGCTGAAATTAAATTTTTGCTTAACCTTGGAATGTGCCTTACCTCTTCTAGTAGCCAATGATTCCCATTCTACAACTTAATCTTGATTCTTCCCTTTCCAACAATCTAACAAGGTTCATTATCTCCCAAATAAACCAACACAAAATACCCTTAGACATAATCAAGAAAATAACTTCTATGGGGCGTAGCATGAAATGAAGCCCTTAAATCTAACACCCAAGAATCATCAATATTATCAAGGGAAAGAATCAAAGCATCCTCATCAAATTTATTACTTACCACATTTTTCTTTTTACTACCTTCATTTTTGTCTCCTTTATTTTTTTAAGACCAGTAATCTTTCTTTAAATGACCCGGCTTACCACAATACTAGCAATCCTTCTTCTCTCTAGATTGGGACCTCTTGTCCTTTGATTTTCCTCATGAATTCCCATTTTACACCCCATTGTGTATTTACCTAGTTACTATTACCAAGCTAGATGAAATATTTGCATATATATATCTGTGTGTGTGTGTGTGTGTGTGTGTTTGTAACTTTGATGGAAATAAATGTGATTTTACTTTATTTATATGAATCATTGGAAATATAATGAATAAATGGTTGATTCAAAATAATGTTATATATGTATTAATTTTGACTATGGAGTATATAATGCAAATTATTGTTTTGTGATCAGCTAACTACCATTGCAAATGTGCCAAGTTGGTTGCAGGTACAAGTTCACACCTCCAGAAGGGAGGGGAAGTATCACTCAGGAGAAGATTTTTGGTCCAGTAACCCTTAATGAGCCTAACTAAGCCTAACTAAGCTTTCACACACTCACTTTTAGATTGGTCAAGTCAAGTCAATAATTACAGGAAAAAGGTAAGATACCTTAGTTTGGTTGTGCATGAATTAGGAGAGGTTTTGGTTTGATTGTGAAAACATTCTTGATTTAAGTGTTTGAGTTTCTTTGAATCTATGATTACTTCTTTATGAGGTTAATCAATGAGATATATACATAGGATGTATATATACATAT
Source organism: Sequoia sempervirens (assembly GCA_007258455.2). NCBI lineage: Eukaryota > Viridiplantae > Streptophyta > Pinopsida > Cupressales > Cupressaceae > Sequoia > Sequoia sempervirens. The sequence goes on along the minus strand of VDFB02270651.1, from coordinate 216,503,578 downwards.
CTATGATGAACTCATACACATGAGTAAAGACGTACATAAGTATACATAGATAGATGTATCTACACATGCTTATAGATGGATTACATCGAATGGACAAGGTGACATATATATATATATATATATATTCGTGTATATATTTCAGTCAATGTTAATGCAATTATATATGTTTAATTTTTGGAAGCAATGCTATATACATGGTGTATATATATTGATATACATGTATGTATTGACGTGATGGCAATGCCCATACAAGTGTATTAATATATATATAAATAAACAAATGTATATATATACATGTGTGATATTAATTTCAAAATAAATCAATATAAATTTATGCATTTGAATATTGAATGACACATTCTATTATCGTAAAATTTAAATACACACACACACACACACACACACACACACACATATATATTATGTTGTCTAAATAGAGTTGAATATATATTAAGCACATGATATAAAGTGAAGTGCATATCATAAACAATGTAAAGCACAACAATAATGAATAATGCATAATATAGTAGCGATGTGAGCATTTCATAAAGTATTAGCATGCTTTGTAAAATAAATGCAACATTGTGTAAAGCATGTGGAAATGATTTGAAAGACATAGTCAAATATTTTAAAAACAAACTCAAATGCATTAACAAGCTTTGACTTGGTCTTTTATCTGAAACACCAAAATAGCACGCATGAAGTTTATGTGGTGCCAAATTATGAATAATTGCATTCCTTTAGAAGTCTATTCTAAGAGCTATGTCCAGCGATGGAGGCCAAATATAAATGGGAGAATTAGTCAAATAGAAGCTAGCATAGATAGAGGCGACCTATGAGTTTAATTACCTTGCATTTCTGAATGATATTCTTGCTATCCATAATAGAAGCGGTTGGTTGAGCAATGTTGTTGAGTCTTAGTTTTTAAATTTGCCACCTTTCCTTTACCTTATTGAGTCAAACCATTTGAGTTGAGAAGTGTCAATCCAATTACCCTATTTCTAGTCTTTAGTTGTTGATTTATGTGTATAAATAGAGGTACTCTTTACCTCAAAGGGACACATATCTGCATTCTGCTATTAATTTCTGAATTATTGCTTTGTTCTTCTAAGTTTTGTGAGAGATTTTGTGAGGGGTTTTGCAAGATATTTTGTGAGAGAATTTGGAAAGAGTGGAAGTGATAGTTGCTAAGTTGTAAGCTGATTTGAGGAGGCTAAGCTTGGAAACCAATTAGATCAAATTAGAACTTTGCATATACAGGCATGTTGAATCTTACTCTTTCATGCTTTGAATGTCTTTGGAAAGATTTTATGTTTTGCTTGTTTTGATTGGAAAACATGATATGTTATTAGGGAAAGGTTATTTACAACCTATGTAAAATTGAAAGTTACTTGTTGTTTCTAGTTTTGGAATCTCTATTTATTGAGTGTTTGTATGTACTCCATATTAGGGAGTGATTGTAAATATCAAGTATTATATACTTCAATAGAGTGGAGTCTATATAGCTAAAGCTAAATTTGTGAAGATAGATTATGGAAACACTTGTTTTACCTACTAGATGAGTCTTAGTGAATGTAAGAGTATATAGGTTATTCCTTGGGTTAGGATAATCCAATGAAGATAGATAGCCTATACATAGAATATGATTGGTCATAACAAATCAAGCTAGAATGGTGGATGAGTGTGTGATGTCCATTCCAAATTAGGGGTGATGAATACTTTGGCCAAAGTGGTGTAATTTTCCACTGGTTACACTGTCAGTTCATTATGTTACCTTTTAGCATGCTAGTCCAGGATTGTCATACACGTAGAATATATAAATTGTATGGTAAAGTTATAGTTATGTAGGACACAACACTAAGCTCAAGATCGGCTAGTATTTTGAGGTTTCTAGACCAAACTCTTCGTTGAAGGATAGGGCCATCTTACCATATTTGGTAGATGTGTGAGGGACCATAGTAAGTCTGTGGATGGTAGAAAAGCACTTGAGTGATGCTTCTCCTTTCAATTAGAGAACCAAGATTTGAAGGGGGGTTTTTTGGATCATTTGTATTTCTATTGCCAATGAAGCTTAGATGAGCTATGTATGTATCTTGTATCTATTTCTTTGAAATATGGAAAATGTAGTTTCTATCTTGTTTATGAAATCATTTCTCTGGAAGGATTGTACATTTCATTGAATGAAATGAGAAAGATGAATTAATGCTATATCAAATGTGCATATTATATTGTATTAAAAAGAAAAAATTTATCACCATGTGCTTGGAAATTTAGTTTAAATTCACTTGTGGTAAAACATAGGAGAAATCATTGAGTTGAGCAATGGTCATGTTACATGTGGTATCAAAGCTAGGTTCAGCTCTAGAACCTGTGTTCACTATTTTTTCCTTCCAACATTATATGATTCTAATGTTTGGAAATTCTTGTGCCAAGATGGTGCATCTCAGGTTAACTGCAAGAAATTTAGTAATCGGGAATAAGTGCTACCTAAGGGCCAAGAAGGAAAAGGAAGCATTTGTTCGTACCATAGAGGGAACTAACTATGACAACGCCATCTGGTTGAGTGATATCGAGACAATCAATCATGCTCTATCACAAATTAGCCAAGAGAAGAGAAGGATGAGAAATGAATCCAACTTCAACTATTTACCTTCTGTCTCTCTGGAAAAATTAGAATAATTATCACTTTCTAGGGATATTCCCTCAAAATGTAGTGTCAATCCAACAATATTGTTTAGAGACCCTCATGTTTTACCCATGACTGAAATAATTGTAATAGCCTCAAGTGGCGAGTCAGAGGGTTGTGTACCTCAAAATTATGTATCAAAAGATAAATCTAAGGGATACTATCCTTTTTGGGATAGAGAAGAGAAAATAAGAGATGAGAAAAAATCTGAGGGGTATACCCCATTGAGCTATGCATTTGAGAGTGAATCTAATGGATACTCTCCTCTTAACTACCTAAATAGTCATTCAATTTAAACGAAAGGATATTGAAATCCTTATGAATAAATGAAAAGCTATTTTATTATATTAAAACTTGTGAGTGAAATAGAATTTCTTATATGTGAATGTTTTCTCTTTTGAAAAGTTTTTAATATGTTAAGTAAACCATGATAGGATCTAATATATATGAACCTTCATGTATAACCTTTTTCTTGAAAGGATGTTGAGAACAAGGACTAATCCTGGAGAAAGTCAAGAAGTTGGACAAGGTCTAGATAATATTAAAACCAAGTTGGAATGCATTTTGGCCATCATGGATGAAACTAGGGCAAGGATAGAAAACCTTGAAAAAAAAGTGAAAGGAAAAGAAAAAGAAGAGCAAGAAGTCCCAATTAATGATGAGGAAGAAATTCCTAATGAGGATGAAAGAGAGAATTCTAAGACCATACTCAATCAATTCAAAGTAAGGAAGAAGAATCTCAATCCGAATCTGAAAGTAGCAAAAGAAAACATGTGGCAACTGAGTTGTCTAGGGACATGAGAAAAGTCACCCTGCCAAAATTTGAGGGAAGCACCATTGGAGATGAGGCTGAGGCTTTGTTAAGTCAAATGGAAAAATATTTTGAAACTAGAAACTATTCTAAGGTCACCAAAGCTACTTGGGTTACCTTCTAGCTAGCTAGAGAAGCCTCTAATTGGTGGATGGACAAAAAAATAGAACTTGGTCTTAATTCCCTAAATTTAACTTGGAATGATTTTTTAGAAATATTTCAAAAAAGATGGCTACCCCAACTCTTTTATGACCAAAGCCTCATTGATTTCCAGAATTTAAAGTAAGGTGATATGTCAGTGAAAAAATATTGGGAGAAGTTCACTCGTCTTCTAAAGTGCGTGCCAATGTACTAGAAGGATGAACAATTTCAAATTAGGAATTTGATCATGGGACTAAATGGCTCAATAGGTGGTGAAGTGGATGTAAATGGTCCAACCACTATGAATCTAGTATATGAAAAGGAAATCAAGCAAGTGCAAAAGCTCAAAGCCATCTCAATCCCTCGAGAGAATAAGAACCAAAAGAAGTTTGGTGGGTCTTAAGTTAACCAGGCTTCAAAGAAGTCTAATGGAGTGCAGGATTCTCAAACGCAAGGGGATAAGGGATCTCATAACAACTGGAACAAGCCAAGGAAAGATTGTTGAGGAAACAATAACAATTTCAACAATGCTGGAGGAAATGTTAGTAATTCTGACAAGTTTGTGAAAAGGAAGGGACCAACAAAAGGATGCTTTATTTGTGGAGGCGATCATTATGTTGTTTAATGTCCCAAAAAACCTTCAGGATCTCAAACGCATGGAAATTATCTTTCTCCACAACGAACTGCATTCCATCAAAAGATCCATGCAACCTTGGACAATTGGCAAGCAGAATATTAGGTCACACTAGTGGAAACTCCATGTATTTTGTTTGGTATACCTATTTATGTACTTATTGATACTAGAGCCACATGAAACTTTGTTTCACCTAGGGTAGCTAATCAAATATCTAGAAAGGCTAGATTTATGGAAAAGTCTTGGGTTGTTGAGTATGCAAACCAGACAAGAGAAATGGTGAAGCAATGCTTGTTTCAAGCCAGGGTAGAACTTCCTAGTTTCTCAACTGGAGTAAACTTGTATGTAGCACCCCTAGGTTCTTATGATGTCATTCTAGGAATGAACAGGCTATGGAAACATAGAGACTAAGTAGATTGTCATTCCAAAGTAGTAGAGTGTCTAGATGGTCTAGGTAATTGGGCGACGTTGCAAGGAACACCAAGAGAGATCAAGTTGCAACAAATTTCTTCCATGCAAATTCTTAGGGTGAAAAAGAAAGGTTTCCAACTATTTGCATTTAAAATAGAAGAATTCAAGGAAGTCACTCCTCAAGATAATGTCATGAATTGTGAACCACAAGATTCTCAAGAGGTTGAAAAAGGTTAAATGGTGGAATTTGGAGAAATGGATATGGAGAAATATGTCATCTTAAGGAAATTTGTGGACGCATTTCTAGATGAATTACTTGGATTACCTCCCAAGAGGGTGTTTGATTTCTCCATCAATATAGTACCAAGGTTGGAACCTATATCTAAGGTTCCCTATAGAATGACTACTACGGAATTAATGGAACTCAAGGCACAGTTGGAGAAGTTGTTATCTAAGGGATTGATAAGACCCATTGTTTCACCCTGGGGAACACCTGTGATCTTCATAAAGAAGGATGGTACACTGCGCTTGTGTATTGATTATTGAATTCTTAACAAAGCTACGATAAAGAATAAGTACCTGTTGCCACGTATCGATGATCTCTTCGATCGGATGCGAGGAGCGACTATTTTTTCAAAAAATGATTTACAATCAGGTTACCATCAACTGAGAAACAAAGATGAAGACATTTTCAAGACTACCTTTAGAACTAGCTAGGGGCATTATGAGTTCACAATCCTACCTTTTGGACTTATGAATGCACCTGTGACATTTATGAACCTAATGAATAATGTATTTAGGGATTGTTTGGATAGGTTTGTTTTGGTATTCTTGGATGATATCCTAATATATTCTAAAAATGAAGAGGAGAATTGTAGAAATTTAGAGATAGTTCTCCAGCAGTTAAGAGAACATAAGTTGTATGGAAAACTCTCTAAGTGTGCTTTCATTCAAAAGGTGTAGTATTTGGGCCACATGATTTAAGCTGAGGGAATTTCAGTGGATCTAGCTAAAATAAAAGTAGTGCTAGAATGGGTGGTACCTAAGAACATACCAGAGGTTAGAAGTTTTATGGGTTTGGTTGGCTACTATTGGAAGTTTGTTGCAAACTTTTCTAGGATAGTTTTTTCTATCACTTCATTGCAAAGGAAAGGGAAAAAGGTTGAGTGGACAGAAAAATGTCAATCAAAATTTGATCTACTCAAGGAGAAGTTGAATATGGCTCCGATATTGAAAGTATCAAATCCAGAGGGTGACTTTATTGTCTTCATGGATGTGTCACAAGAAGGGATAGGTGGATTACTAATACAAGAAGGGCATGTCATAGCTTATGAATCAAGAAAGTTGAAGCCCTATGAACAAAATTTTGCATCGCATGATTTAGAGTTGTCCATGCATTACAGATGTGGAGACATTATTTGTTGGGAAAGCCATTTGAACTAAAGACTAATCACCACAGTCTAAAGTATTTGTTTACCCAACCCAATCTAAATGCACAACAACAGAGATGGTTAGAATTGATATCTGGTTATGACTTCAATATCAATTACATCAAGGGAAAAAAGAATCGGGGTTGTTGATGCCCTAAGTTGTAGAAAATTACTATGGTTTAAAGGAATAATTTATGTGCCTAATTCTAAAGAATTAAGAAATCTAGTGTGGAAAGAAGTAAATGAAGCACCATACTCTGGACACCCGGATGTGACTAAGATGTTGGCTGATGTGAAGCCATTATATTTCTAGAAAGGGATGAAAGGAGACACTTCTATATTTGTACCAAGATGCTTAGAGTGTCAAAGGGTGAAAGTTGAACATCATCACCCAACAGGTCTTTTGTATCCTCATGATGTTCCTAAGAGTAAGTTTCAAGTCATTTGTATGGACTTTGTGCAAGGTCTTCCTATGTCAAGGAATAAGCACAATGCCATTTTGGTGGTAGTGGAAAAGCTTACCAAAGTAGCACATTTTATTCCTGAAAATTTAACAGATGGAGCTCCTGTCATAGCTCAAAAATTATTTCAAGAAGTGTTTAGATTACATGGGATTCCTGTGAAGATTATTTCGGACAGGGATGCTCGTGTGACATCTAGTGGGCATCAAATGGTTTTGAAAAAGGTAGAAAATTGAATGCCTTTAATTTTAAACTAATACCCCCAAATTTAAAAAGATAAATCCCTTATTATTAAAAGAAGGTTAAAACAACTCTCCTAAAGCCCGAAATACAAGATTTTAATGGGCTATAATATATATTAAAAATTATTAAAAGGATATTATGTGGGGAAATTAGTGATTTCATATGTAAATATGGGGGATTTGTTTTTATTTTTCCTAAGGGGGAAAAATTACAAATCTTAGTGGTTATAAACCAAATTGGGAAAATATCATGTATAAAATGGGAGTGTTAGGAGGCATTGATCATCCCATTCTTGGTGTGAATTCTCAAGAATCCAAGTGGGGAGAGAGAGGAATTGGAGACTGAGGAGGATTTTTTGAAGAGGAGTAAGCCATACGATGCAAAATTATTCTAAGAAGATTATGAGAGAGTTGTGTAGACTTTTCTATTGCAGATTTTTATGTTGTAATTTTGTTGTCTGTAAGCCTTTTTAGGCCTTTGTGAGTCCTTTGGGAGGTCATAGAGTTCATATTTTTGTTACAACTTTCTGTTGTAGGTTGAAAGCTCTTCTTCTAGGAATTTGTACTAAAGCATCTAGGACATTGTTAATAGATTGGTCACTCAGTTGAGATAGACCTAGAGACGTAGTCCACTTGGATGAACTCCATAATCAATCTTGTGTCCTCTTCTCTCTCTTTATCATTCATGTTGCTCCATTATTTAATGTATTTTCAGTTAAGCTTAAGGCATTAAGGATTTGTTCACCTATACACACATTCACTTTAGCAACGCTTGTCGTAGATCCCTTCCGCATCAGATCAAGTGGTATCAGAGCCCAGTTTGGCTAGTTTTGTAAAAGTCATTGTTAGTGAACTTGCTAGTTTAATCATTTTGTCGGTTTGACAGTTTGCAATTTTTCAATGTCAGTGTGCAAGTTGACAGGTGGACATTTAGAGTTCTGAAGTAGAGATGGCACCAGAGAAAGAAGAATTGTCTAGGGTGATGTTGTCTCTATTTGCATCCATGGTGGATGATATCTTTTCCATGAAGAGAATGGTTGAATAACTCTACCGAGAGCACAAGGACAAGGCCGACAGGCTTCAAGAGCTGGAGGAAGCCAACTAGTGCATTCAGTCTAAGAATGTTGAGCTCAAAGGCTTGCTTGAAAAGGAAAACAAGGAGAATCAGGAGCTGCATGCAAAGTTGCATAAGCTCATGGAGGAGTAGCACAGGAGGAGTCCTCCTGGATCAGAGAATGTTGGCATATGTGTTTTTTGCCTGCATTCAGAGGATACTTCTTCATACTCCCCGCTCACTCTGAACAATAGCTTGGATGCGTCATCTGCAAAAAATTCCACTACAAAGAGTCTGAAGTCAGGAATTTCTTGTGGTCATGGGAAGTGGGCCAATTATGGCTCAAGTCAAGAGAATGCTGGTCAGTGTACTTTTTGTCGACATGTGGAGTACCTCAAACTTTTCAATATTACTAGTAACCAAAGTGGTTACTTGGAAGAGTCTATTGCATTAGATCAAGAGGTGGAAAATGATCATAACTATGTTCTTGAAGGCTTTGAAAGGCACACCAAGGGAAAAGGCCTTGGGATCAGTGAACAAGGCATGATCAATCTTGTAGAGGTTAAGCAAAAACCTCGTGATCAAGGATTAGGATATGGAGGGACTAGTGAATCCTCCAAAGCTTTTAAAAAGGCATATCTTCAGGCACACACTTCAAACTACAGTAGTGGAAGTGAAGTTGATTCTTCTCCAAAGAAGAAAGAAAAGAGGCAAGAAAAAGCCCAGAACAACTGTACCCACTGCAGGATAAGTGGGCATTGGATCAAGAAGTGTTGGAAGCTATATCCAGAGCTTCGACGCTCACCTAGGCCCATTGAGGGACCTAACCAATAGAATATTGTTGAGGAAGAGGTGAAGGCGGTACCTCAAGCCACTATCCCTAAGGCAGAGGTGAAGGAGGCACCTGAGGCTATGATCCCTAAGGTAGAGGAACCTCAACCGACAAAGGATCAACTGGAAAAGGAAAGTGCTTTTGACTAGCTCCATAAGAGCTGGGAAAACCTATCATCTAAATACTTGTATCAAATTTTTTTTGTTATTATCTCATTAATAAATATCACATTGTGATTATGAGCTAGGTGATACAAGTATATAGGGTTTTGTAGTAAAATCATCATGCTATTTGCATGAAGTTATATTTTCTTGGAATTGAGATTTTGTAAGGTTGTTTAAGCCTTATCTCATGTAATTAGAAAAGAAAATGCTTGAAGACTTCTTTTTACAGAATGGTATATTTTTGAAACTGAAGAGTGCTTAGTTGATGACAATTCTCGAGGCGAGAAATTTTTTTTGGTTCCTGTTTAAGGAAAAGAAGCACTTGATGAAATTCAGTGAAAGGTGGATAGATCTAGATGATCACTCCACGTTGGTACTTAGAGTTGTAGAGAACGGCTGAGAAGTTTCCTGTATGTTCTTAGCTTTAAGACTTAGTCTGACTCAGTCAATTGATGATCAAGGCTCCTAAAGGTCTTTTTCTATGGCCTTGTTGCTCAGGAAAACATAGACAAAGTTGTATGGTGAAGCTCGTAATCAGCTATTTTGAAGTACAAAGTTGAGAAGGAATGTTTCGGGTTGAGGCACAGTTGCCATTCCTCATGCAGTTTGCATACGAGGAGGAGCATCATAATCATTCCCAAGAAATTGGCTAGGCTGGTATGAAAAATAAGAACCACTACCATGAGAAGCACCAAGAGATAGAATTATCATGCTCGGTTTTCTTCTTTCTTTGTGGTATGTCAAGTTTCATTTTGAGCTGCATCCTTTGAAGTTCTAGTATTGTTGAAATGTAAGACCCGTGGAGGGAAAATGTAAGTTCTGAAGCATGGTGGAACCAAGACTCGAATCAGAATTAGTTGTCAAAGGTGGAGCCAGTATTAGCATTGCAGTGAAGCTTCGAAGGTGACAACAAAGTTGATTCGAGCCGAGGGAGTCAAAGGTTCTACAAGACAGCTTTTGGAGGACCAAAAGCTCTTCAGTGGGGAGGTTTGATCTAGGAGGATCTCTGAACCTTGAAAAATCAATTGTCTCCAATACCCAAGAAGTTGACACCATGGCATAATGCTCAAAAGCACGATTCCAACGCTGCCTGAATCATGGAAAATGGAATCTGTAAGAAAAATTTACGGTCGGTCAAAGTTGGGGTCAAATAGGAACCTAGGGACAGTCAGAAAGGCAAAAAAATTGATTGTCTCATAATTCATCGAAATCGGCTTCCAGACGAAGAGCTCAATGAGATGATCCCAATGCCACTTGTTTCATAAAAAATGAAGCTCGTATGGCAAAGAAACAACTGGTCAAAGTTACAGGTTGACTAGGGTGACTGGACAATACTATTGGAAAACGTGCCTCAATCTTACTGGCATGAAACTTCTGAAAGAGAAAAGTCGGTGAGACCCTCTGGAAGTCTTACCGACTAGCAGCTATGTTCTAATCATTTGAAATGCTCAGGTCACCGAGACATTGTTTTTGTCTTGCCGACGGGAGTCATTGGCATGACATGTCGATCCCTGTGAAATATCTTACTCTTTCCGCCCGGGGAGATCTCTTGCCAACAGGTTGGTTTCTAATGGTTATCGAGGAGACTTGTGGCAATAGAAGTCATCGGGGAGAGGCATGAACACTCAGAGTGACTCATTCCAACAAGATATGTCTCGCCGACGGTTATACACTTGAAGTCATCGGGGTGACATGAAGGTTCGATAAGAGTCTAAGCGATGGCTATGGTCTCGCCGAAAGGTTTGCACTCGGTATGATCTCCTGCCGATGGTGTTTCTCTCACTGACAATTTAGCTTTTGGTATAAACTCTTGGCAATAGCTTTTCTCTCACCAACTGTTATGTGAACGTTATGACCTCTTGGCGATAGCGAGGGTCTCACCGATAGAGCTACATGAGTTAAACATCGGTGTGAAGTCTTAGTGATATTGTTTGTCTTGCCAATGGGTATGAACATCAGTATAACCTAAGGTTCTATAAGAATCTTGGTGATAGTGGAAATCTTGCCGATAGATCTGCTCAAGATGGATTTGTGTTCGGTATGACCTCTCGCTGATAGCGATGGTCTGGCTGATGGTTTTGCAGTGGATATTGATATGATTTCTTAGCTATAGGGTGAGTCTGAGTGACAGTTTTGAACTCGATATGACTCTTTTCGATGGTGGTGACTCTGGGTGATAACGACAGTCGGGCGTTGTGGCATTGGGGAGACACGGCCTAGTGTCTCACCAACATGCAACACTATTTGAATGCCTTGACCGAATGTATATCCTACGTGGTTTGTTCTGAGCCAATCAGAGAAGCAGAATTTGAACTGCTAGCAATTGGACTGTTGCAACCGTTCTTGTGAGGAAGATCAACAGGCCATGAACGACATGGATATACTCAGTAATTGAAGATGATGATCGGTTCGGTGAATAGTTTGGTGTGTGATCAGTGTGTATGAATTCAGTTTTGAGAGCATTTGTAACTGGGATGTTCTGTACAAGGTTGATCAAGGAAATTATGCTGATGTAAATTGACATCAGAAAGTGAAGTTTGTACTTTGTATGTAATTTTGTTTACTGTAATACAAAGAGGCTTTTCTTGGTGTGGTGGGTTTTTCTCCCGTAAGGGTTTTCCCACATAAATCTAGTGTCCAAATTGTGAATGTACATTTCTCTGTTTCTATTGTTTCTTTCATGAGTATCTTAATTGAACTGTAATTGAAAATTTTAAATTCACCTCTGCATTCTTCCCTGAGTTTTTGGCATTAGGAGAGTTTGTTCCACACCTAAGATTTCCTTACAAGTGGTATTAGAGTGTGGCCAGTTGTGTTATCCTTGTGGGTATGTTGGGTTTTTTGTGTCAATTTTGTTCAGTGGGAGTCTTGTAGAAGTCTACTAATTTGAATTACAGATTAAGATGGCAAGCACGTAAGGAAAGATTGAAATTGAGAAATTCAATGGCAGCAATTTTGAGTTGTGGAAACTTAAAATGGAAGATCTGTTGGTTGATCATGATCTTTGGCTTGTCTGAAATGAAACCTACAGGCATGAAGCAAGAAGATTGGGACCTTGCAAATCAAAAATCAAAGGGGCTGATAAGGCTCTATTTAGCAGACTCTGCTCTTTTGAATGTTCATGAAGAAAAGACTGCATCTTCTTTGTGGAAAAGACTGGGAGCTATTTATCAGGGCAAGTCCTTGGTGAATAAGTTGTTCTTGAGGAAGAAGTTGTACTCTTTGAAATTTAGGAAGGAGCGTTTGTTGTTGATCACTTGAATGCTTTCAACATGTTGATTGCTCAGTTAGCATCTGTGGGTGTGAAGTTGATGAAGATCATTGTATGTTGTTCTTATGTTCTTTTCCAAATTCATGGGATCACTTGGTGATGGCTATTAGGAGTACGACATCCACTTTTAAGATGGAAGATGTTGTTGCTTCTTTGTTATCAGAAGAGATGAGAAGAAAATATTCTAAGATGGCGAAGGAGGCTCTTGCTGTTAGAGGCAGATCAAAAGAAAAAGGAAAGAAGGACAAGAAGTCCAAATCAAAATCAGAGGGGAGATCAAAGTCTCCTGGCAAGAAGTCCAAGGTGAAGTGTTGGAATTGTGGGCAACCTGGTCATGTCCGAAAGGACTGCAAATAGGAGAAAAAGAAGAAGACGAATTATTCTTCCAACAATGATTCTTCTCAGAGTGATATCAACAGATGCTTTCATTGCAACCTTGGCTACATAGGCATCAGATGATGTCTGGTTGATTGATTCTGGAGCATCTTTCCACATGACATCTCATAGAGACTAGTTCACAAAGTATGAAAAATACGATGGTGGAAGGGTGTATTTGGCAAGCGATTCATCTTTGGAGATTGTTGGTCATGGAAGAGTTAGAATTCAATTCCCTGATGGAAGAGTGAAGGGAATCAATGATGTAATGCATAGACCAGGTCTGGCTCAAAATCTACCATCTGTTAGTAAGCTGAATGATATTGGAGTGCAAGTCACGTTCTATGGAAATGGCTACAAGATGACTAGAGGCTCAATGGTGCTAGCTAAGGGTGTTCATATTGGTACCTTGTAAAAGCTAGATACACATGTTGTGCAATGCAATAGTGTCTCTGTAAAGTCACAGAAAGCTACTCATGGAAAAAAAGAGGAAAAAGTTCCTGATAGTGCAAACTCTATGGAAGTTAAACTTCCAGCAAAAAAGACTATGCTCTAGCATCATAGGCTAGGCCACATTGGTGAAAAAGTTTTAAAAACCTTGAAGAATAAAAAAATGGTTGAAGGGCTTGATGATTGTAACCTTGAATTCGAATTTTGTGAACATTGTATATATGGTAAACAAAACTGTGTTTCATTTTACTCTAGTCCTCAAAAATCTTCTGATTTACTTGATTACATACATTCTGATGTTTTTGGTCCAATAAATGTTCCTTCTTTGTCTAAATCAAGATTCTATGTATCGTTCATTGATGATTATTCAAGAAGGGCATTTGTTTATTTCTTAAAAAGTAAATCAGAAGTGTTTAGTCATTTTAAGGAATTTAAAAACCTTGTGGAAAATTAGACTGGAAGAAAAATAAAATGTTTAAGGACTGACAATGGCGATGAGTTTTTTTCTAATGAGTTCGAGAGGTATTGTAAAGATCATGGGATTAAAAGACATAAAACTACACCTTACACTCCTCAACAAAATGGAGTTGCAGAAAGGTTCAACAGGACAGTGATGGAAAGAGCACGAAGTATGTTGCACAATGCTAGCTTGGAGGAGAAGTTCTGGGCTGAGGTAGTTGCAACAACATGTTACTTAATAAACCATTCTCCTAATTCCACTCTTGTTGAGAAAACACCTTTGGAAGCATGGTCTGGAAAGAAGCCCTCTCTGAGACACATTTGTGTCTTTGGCTGTGAGGCATATGCATATGTGCCAAATGAAAAAAGATCTAAATTGGAAAACAAGGCTATTAAATGTATTTTTATTGGTTACAGTGCTGGCATAAAAGGATACAAGCTTTGGAATCCTGATATAGAGAAGGTTCTATACAATAGAAGTGTTATTTTCGTGAGTTGAAGCCTTCTACTTTGGATCTGCAGTCAGAGAAAAAATCAGAAGATAAAAAGGATGTAGTTGAAATTCCTCCGACACCAGATAAAGAGGAATTCAAAATTCAAAATGTACCTGAAACTGAGGAGAGCTCAAGTAGTTCTAAGAGTTCTGAAGAAGAAGAACAACCTCAGCCTCAGCCTGTGAGGAGGTCAACACGTGAAAGAAAGCAACCTAATAGGTATGGGTTTTCTTTGTTAGATTCTACTTGTGCCTATCCTTTAATTTCTAGCACTGATGAGCCTAGGACTATAAAAGAGGCATTTATAATGTCTAATTCAAACTCTTGGTTGGAAGCCATGAATGAAGAAATGGCATCATTAGAAAAGAATGATACTTGGAGTTTGGTGCCCTTGCCTAAAGGTAGAAAAGTTGTTGGCTGTAAATGGGTATTTAAAAAGAAAATAGGTCTGGATGGCAGTGTGGAAAAGTATAAGGTGAGGTTGGTTGCGAAGGAATATTCCCAGCTAGAGGGAATTGATTATGGAGAAATTTTTTCTCCTGTAGCTAAGCTAACGTCTATCAGATTTTTTTTGTCACTTGCAGCAATGTATGACTTAGAGATTGAACAGATGGATGTGAAGACAACATTTCTTCATGGTGACCTTGAAGAAGAAATTTATATGTCCCAGCCTGAGCACTTTGTGGAAAAAGGTAAAGAAAAATTGGTTTGCAAGTTGAAAAAATATTTGTATGGATTAAAACAATCTCCTAGAATGTGGTACCGAAGTTTGACATGTTTTTTTTTTCATTGGGATTTGTAAGATCAAATCTGATCATTGTGTGTACTACAAAGCTGAAAATGATCGTGTTCTTATTATTGCTCTTTATGTTGATGATATTTGTTCATAGGCAATAGTAAGTTAATGATTTCTGATCTAAAAGTCTCAGTTGTCGCAAAGTTTGAAATGAAAGATCTTGGTGCAGCTATATTCTAGGAATGGAAATAACCAGGGATAGGAAAAGTAGAAAACTTTGGCTCAGTCAGAGTAAGTATATTAATACTATTCTAGAGAGATTTTGTATGAATGATGCAAGCAGCTAGTTGTTCCAGTTTGCAGGGAACGAAGCCATCTATTGAAGATTGTCCAAAATCTCCTACTGAGATAGAGGACATGACCAGAGTGCCTTATGCTAGTGCAGTTGGAAGTTTAATGTATGCAATGGTCGTACAAGGCTAAACATTGTCCAAGCAGTGGCAGTACTTAGTCGTTATATGGAAAATCCTGGAAGGACACATTGGGATGTTGTGAAAAGGGTGTTTAGATATCTGAAGGGCACTTCAGAATATGCTTTGCGTTACCATGGAAATTTGGTTGAATCACAGAGGACTCTCAGCATTCGAGGCTATGTGGATTCTAATTGGGCAGGGGACGTTGTTAGTAGAAGATTCACCAGTGGATATATTTTCATGTTGAATGGTGGTGCGTTAGTTGTATGAGTAAGCGGTAGGTGTAGTCACTTAGTCCACTACAGAGGCGAATACATGGCAGCAACACATGCCTATAAAGAAGCAATCTGGTTAAAACATTTGTGTTCTAACATTGGGTTTGATGCGGGATAATTACAATATACTCGTGACAGTGAGTGCTATTTGTTTGGCAAAAAATCCTACTTTCCATGCCAGGATGAAACATATTGATGTGCAGTATCATTTTGTATGAGATATGGTGGAGGATGGAAAGGTCTCTTTAGAAAAAGTGGATACTTTGGAAAATATTGCAGATGCATTGACGAAGCCAATGAGCATAGACAAGTTCAGGTGGTGTGCCAGTTCAATGGGCCTCAGTGCCCATGAATTTCAGTAGTTTTGTTGTGCTCTGGATGTGTCAGTAAGATCTTCGTCAAGTGGGAGATTGTTGGAAAATGTGCCTCAATCTTACTGGCATGAAACTCCTTAAAGAGAAAAGTTGGTGAGACCCTTTGGAAATCTTACTGACTAGCAGCTGTGTTCTAATCATTTGAAATGCTCAAGTCGCCGAGACGTTATTTCTGTCTTGCCGACGGGCTTCATCGGCAAGACATGTCGATCGCTGTGAAAGATCTAACTCTTTCCACCCAGGGAGATCTCTTGCCGACAGGTTGGTTTCTAATGGTTATCAGGGAGACTAGTGGCAATAGAAGTCATCAGGGAGAGGGATGAACACTCAGAATGACTCATTCTGAGAAGATATGTCTCACTGACGGTTATACACTCGAAGTCATCGGGGTGACATGAAGGCTCGATAAGAGTCTAAGCGATGGCTGTGGTCTCGCCGTAAGGTTTGCACTCGGTATGATCTCCTGCCAATGGTGTTTCTCTCACCGACAGTTTAGATTTTGGTATAAACTCTTGGCGATAGCTTTTCTCTTGCCGACTGTTCTATGATCATTATGACCTCTTGGCGATAGCGAGGGTCTCGCCGATAGAGCTACATGAGTTGAACATCAGTGTGAAGTCTTAGCGATATTGTTTGTCTTGCCAACGGGTATGAACATCGTTATAACCTAAGGTTCTGTAAGACTCTTGGTGATAGCGAAACTCTTGCCGATAGATCTGCTCAAGATGGATTTGTGTTCGGTATGACCTCTCGCCGATAGCAATGGACTGGCTGATGGTTGTGCAGTGGATATCGATATGATGTCTTAGCAATAGGGTGAGTCTCAGAGACAGTTTTGAACTCGATATGACTCTGTCGATGGTGGTGACTTTGGGCGATAACGACAGTTGGGTGTTGTGGCATCAGGGAGACACGGCCTAGTGTCTCACCAACATGCAACACTATTTGAATGCCTTGACCAAATGTATATTCTACATGGTCTATTATGAGCCAATCAGAGAAGTAGAATGTGAACCACTAGCAGTTGGACTGTTGTGACCATTCCTGTGAGGAAGATCAACAGACCATGAACAACATGGTTATACTCAGTAATTGAAGATGATGATCGGTTCGGTAAACAGTTCAGTGTGTGATTAGTGTGTATGAATTCAATTCTGAGAGCATTTGTAACTGGGATGTTCTGTACAAGGTTGATCAAGGAAATTATGTTGCTGTAAATTGACATCAGAAAGTGAAGTATGTACTCTATGTAATTTTGTTTACTGTAATACAAAGAGGCTTTTCTTGGTGTGGTGGGTTTTTCTCCCATAAGGGTTTTCCCACGTAAATCTGGTGTCCAAATTGTGAATGTACATTTCTCTGTTTCTGTTGTTTCTTTCATGAGTATCTTAATTGAACTGTAATTGAAAATTTTAAAGTCACCTCTACATTCTTCCTTGAGTTTTTGGCGTTAGGAGAGTTTGTTCTGCACCTAAGCTTTCCTTACAAGTACTATGATGACATCATCATGACATCAGTATGCTGACGTAGCATCCATACACACAGTTGGTAGTCAAGTCAACATTCGTACAAACACATGGATGAGCTATCATTCGACACATGGCAGCTATACTACCAGTTGGCCAGCCAATGACGTGATGACGTGGGTTGACTAGATGAATAATTGGATAGCGTAGATGAATCAAATTGTACCATGTGGCACATCAGTTGGGTGCCACATAGTCCCTCACCTCTCTCTCCCATCTCTGGCAGTGGAAAGTTTGTCAGTTAGCAAAATATGATAGGGCTCGAACCCCCAACTTCGTCGCCACAAGCCACCAGCCCGTCTGTTGCGCAGCATAGCTCGCGTTTACCCCTATGAGGATAGCGGATGGTTTTGTTGCTTAAAATTTTGGTTAGGGGGGTTTAAAATGATGGCGGTTGGGGTTGAACCCACAACCATTGGGCCTACAAAATCTATACCCACCATTGAGCCATTGAATGGCTTTGAGTTTATAGTGGGAATCAGATGGTTTTGACAAAGGTAGAAAATCGATTGCCTTTAATTTTAAACTAATACTTCCCAAATTTAGAAAGATAAATCCCTTATTATTAAAAGAAGGTTAAAACAACTCTCCTAAAGCCCGAAATACAAGATTTCAATGGGCTATAATATATATTAAAAATTATTAAAAGGAGATTATGTAGGGAAATTAGTGATTTCATATGTAAATATGGGGGATTTGTTTTTATTTTTCCTAAGGGGGAAAAATTACAAATCTTAGTGGTTATAAACCAAATTGGGAAAATATCATGTATAAAAGGGGAGTGTTAGGAGGCATTGATCATCCCATTCTTGGTGTGAATTCTCAAGAATCCAAGTGGGGAGAGAGAGGAATTGGAGACTATGAGGAGGATTTTCTTGAAGAGGAGTAAGCCATACGATGCAAAATTATTTTGAGAAGATTATGAGAGAGTTGTGTAGACTTTTCTGTTGCAGATTTTTATATTGTAATTTTGCTCTGTCTATAAGCCTTTGTAGGCCTTTGTGAGTCTTTTGGGAGGCTATAGAGTTCATATTTTTGTTACAACTTTTTGTTACAGGTTGAAAGCTCTTCTTCTCATAATTTTTACTAAAGCATCCAGGGCATTGTTAATAGATTGTTCACTCAGTTGATATAGACCCGGAGACGTAGTCCACTCGGACAAACTCCGTAATCAATCTTGTGTCATCTTCTCTCTCTTTATCATTCCTGTTGCTCCATTATTTAATGTCTTTTTAGTTAAGCTTAAGGCATTAAGGATTTTTTCACCTATACACACATTCACTTTAGCAACATTTTTCATAGATCCCTTCCACATCAGATCAGTGTGTGTGTATACACACGTACATAGATAGATAGATAGATACATATATATATATATGTGTGTGTGTGTGTGTGTGTGTGTATGTATATATGTATATATATATATATATATGTATATATGTATAAATATATGTATGTATATATGTATATATATATATATACATATAATATATATGTATGTATATATAAGTATAATGGACATATACTATATATATTATAAATATATTATGTTGTCTAAATAGCCCTAAATATATATTAAGTGCATGATATAAAGTAAGGAACATATCATAAACAATGTAATGTGCAACAATAATGAATAGCGCATAATATGGCAACATTGTGAGCATTTCATAAAGTATTAGCATGCTTTGTAAAATACATGTAGCATTGTATAAATCATGTGGAAATGATTTGCAAGACATTTAAATATTTTTAAAACAAACTGAAACACATTAACAAGCTTTGACTTAGTCTTTTATCTAAAACACCAAAATAGCACGCATAGTTTATGTGGTGCCTAAATATAAATAATTGCATTCCTTTAGAAGTCTGTTCTGAGAGCTCTATCCAATGATGGAGGCCAAATATAAATGGGAGAATTAGTCAAATAGAAATTGGCATAGAGAGATTCGACTTGTGAGTTTAATTACCTTGCATTTCTAAATGATATTATTGTTGTCCATGATAGAAGTGACTGGGTGTGCAATGTTGTTGAGTCTTAGTTTAAAAAATTTCCACCTTTCCTTTACCTTGTTGAGTCAAACCATTTGAGCAGAGAAGTGTCAATCCAATTACCCCATTTATAGCCTTTAGTTGTTGATTTATGTGTATAAATGGAGGTACTCTTTACCTCAAAGGGACACATATTTGTATTTTGATATTAATTTTTGAATTATTGCTCTCTTCTTCTGAGTTTTGTGAGAGATTTTGTAAGGGTTTTCGTAAGAGATTTTGTGAGATATTTTGTGAGAGAATTTGGAAAGAGTGGAAGTGATAGTTGCTAAGTTGTAAGCTGATTTAAGGAGGCTAAGCTTGGAAACCAGTTAGATCGAATTGGAAATTTGCATATACAGACATGTTGAATCTTACTCCTTCATGCTTTGAATTTCTTTGGAAAGATTCTATGCTTTTCTTTTTTTGATTGGAAAACATGATATGTTATTAGGGAAAGGTTATTTACAACCTATGTGAAATTGAAAGTTACTTGTTATTTCTAGTTTTGGAATATCTATTTCTTGAGTATTTGTATGTACTCCATATTAAGGAGTGATTGTAAATATCAAGTATTAAATACTTCAATAGAGTGGATTCTATATAGCTAAAGCTAAATTTGTGAAGATAGGTTATGGAAACACTTGTTTTACCTACTAGATAAGTCTTAGTGAATGTAAGAGTATATAGGTTATTCCTGGGGTTAGAATAATCCAATGAAGGGGATTGTCTATGCATAGAATATGAATGGTCATAACAAATCAAACTAGAATGGTGGATGAGCATGTTACATTCATTATGAATTAGGGGTGATGAATACTTTGGCCAAAGTGGTGTAATTTTCCACTGGTTACACTGTCAGTTCATTGTGTTACCTTTTAGCGCGCTAGTTCGGGATTGTCATACACATAGAATATAGACATTGTATGGTAAAGTTCTAGTTATGTAGAACACAACACCAAGCTCAGTATTGGCTAGTATTTTGAGGTTTTTAGACCAAACTCTTCGTCAAAGGGTAGGGCCATCTTACCATATGTGGTAGATGTACAAGGGACCGCAGTAAGTTCCTAGATGGCAGAAAAGTGCTTGAGTGATGCTTCTCCTTTCAGTCTACAAGCCAAGATTTGAAGGGGGATTTCCTAGATCATTTGTATTTCTAGTGCCAATGAAGCTCAAATTGGCTATGTACATGTATATTGTATGTATTTCTTTGAAAGATGTAAAATGTAGTTTGTATCTTGTTTATGAAATCATTTCTTTGGAAAGATTGTACATTCCATTGAATGAAATGAGAAAGATGAATTATTGTTATATCAAATATGCATATTATCTTGTATTGAAAATAAAAAATTTATCGCTATGTGTTTGGAAATTTAGTTTAAATTCACTTGTGGTAAAACATAGGAGAAATCATTGAGTTGAGCAATGGGTATGTTACATCCCACAACCACCAAAATTATTTCCTCTCTCCTTTGTTCTGCCTCTACTTTTTGCATTCAAAACACTACCTAATGTGGATTAACCACCTAATATTTTCATATGAATTCCCCACTCAAAATAACACCAACAACATCATCAAATTTTAGCGTATTCAAACCAGAAATAGAATTACTAACCGTCATTACCAAGCTATTCCAGCTTTCAGGCAAAGAACACAAAATCAAAAGAGCCCTAACTTCTTCATCAAAGTTTACATTTATAGAAGTTAATTGATTGGTAACCATATTAAACTCATTTAAATGATCAACAACTGACCCACCTTCCACTATTTTCAGATTAAATAAACACTTCATAAGAAATACCTTATTCAAAGGAGAAGTATTTTCATATAACTTTTCCAGGGTTTGCATCAAATCTAGCGTTGTCTTTGTTGTTGAAATATTAAACGCCACCAATTGTGCCAGGCATAAATGAATACTACCAATTGCTTTTCTATCCAAAATATTTCAATCCTCATCAGACATTGTTCATGGTTTCTTGGGTTTCCCTTCTAATGGTCGCCATAAATCCTTCTGATAGAGATATTCCTCCATCTGCATCTTCCATAACTGATAGTTCTGCCCATTAAATTTGTCTACCTTCAACTTACCCTCATTTGTCATAACTCCCACTCAACTATGAGACCTTCTTGTAGAGGATAACTAAACAATTTAACCCACTCTAATACCACTTGTTAGGGTTAGGAGGTAGATATCTATTAATTAAATGTAGATTTGAAAAATAAAACAAAGAAATAGAACACACAGAAATCATGGACAACAATAAGACAACACAAATATTTAATGTGGTTCACCCAAAACTGGGCCACATCCACCAACAAAAGCATCCAATATATATTAAACTTCCAAAAAAAACCATTACAAAGACATGCAACAACATCTACAACTTGCAAAAATTTATTTATCACGTTTTAACACTATTGTTTTTACATGACCTTTGTTGCGAGTACCTGTGGCACTTCCTATGTTTTTCCAACCACAAAACTGTAAATTTTTGCTAACATTTTTCACACCCTACTACCCTCAAAACTCTTATCTGAGTGTTGGAATATGTTTCCACACATGTCCCATTTAATTAGAAATGAAGTGTGGCCATTGGTTTTGTCTCATGCACCCAATAACACGTTTTCTTTTGGGTGGTTATAATAACTAAATGCAATTGTCTTTAATTAAATATTATAACTGATCATTTCCAGCATTCAATAATTGTTTATAACTGTTATTTTAAATACAATTGCAGAAAAATATTTAATAGTGCAACAAATTATTTATTAATATGAAGATTTTTTGTTCGAGTCTGATTTGTCTCCATAACACAATAGTTTAGCAATGGGAGGGATGCGGTTTGAATCTCCTGCCATGGAAAAGTCAAAGTTGGTTGATGTATTATTAAATAATGTTGTATTGGGTATTTGTGAGAACTTTAATGGGGAAACAAAGAAAAATAAATACAAATTATTTTATCCATAGGGTGAAAAGATGCTAAAATCCTAGCCACATCTTTTGGCCCCAAAGGGGTACCTTTTGAAAAACAAGCAAGATCGTTCAAAGTTCAAGTGGAGATTGCCACCCCAGGGGAGGTTGAAGTTAAATTTTGAAAGTGCCTCTCGAGACAACCCAGGTAGGTCAAGATCTAGCTATATAATAAGGGATGAAAATGATGCTTTGGTATGGGCATCTTCAATAAAGCTTCCAAGTGGGACAAACATGGAGGTTGAATGCATAACCTTGTTCGAGGTTGTTAAATTTTGTGTAGATAAGGGGTTCAATGCAATTAACTTTGAAGGGGATTCAAAAATCGGCATCAAAGCAGTGGGCACAAAAATCAAGCCTAATTGGAAATTAGGCATGCAGACAAACAAAATTTCAAATATCCTATCAATGATTCCCAGCTATACACTATCCCATATTTTTAGGGAATCAATTGTAGCAGCAGACTTCTTGTATAATCAAGGGATTGATCAAACAAAAATCCTCAAGTCTGGGGAAATTTCAGGTACATGGCAAGGTTTGGTGAAAATATTGGTTTTTGAGGCTTGAAAAAGCAATGTAAGCAGGAAAGTACACCTTGCACTAGCATAAGCATCATATGGTAACAAGGGCTCAAGGAGTAAAGAAAAGACTTAAAGTTGGCTTCGGCTCTTGTAATATCTACATTTCGGTACTTAATGAAGCAGGGAAAAGTTGGATGTTGTTTCTCTTGGAATCATTTTTAGATTGTTAGTAAGGAAAAAATTCATGGATATAAAGAAGGAAATTGTGGAGCAATATTTTGTTAAAAATAAAGATCGATGCTTTAGTACGAAAGTGAAACATTTGTTGTAAACACCCAAAAGGGGGAAATCCCAATTGCCAAAAATTCTTCACATATCTATGTTTATTGAATATGTTTCCAATATATTAGTTCTCCTAAATAGGTTAATAGGGAATAAGGCTTCAAATAATTTTGATAGGTGGATGTACATGTTTATTACCATCACTGTAGGTGATCAATTTATTGACTGGGGAAGTATTATTAGTGATAGCTTGCATAACTAGTTAACTTAGTTCAAGACAAATCAATATTTTTATGTCTTTTTACCTCATGTATGCTATTTCAAGCATGAAAATTTGGCCAAGGCTCAAATGTTGTGGTATATTTGATAACGCAACTCAAATCTATGATTTTTACTCATAGTTGCAACTAGAGTAAAGTTAAAAGCATTTTGTATGATAAACAATGCTTTCACTATGTTGATGAGAGAACTCTAAGAGAATACTAGAATTAGAATATCTCTAGAAGCATATATTCTTATCAAATAAAATAGGAGTTATTTTATCCAATTTTCAAGGTTTACATATATATATGGATTGGAGGTTTCAATGGATATCCTTATATGTTGTTGAGATATGTAGATGACAAGCTAGTTTTGATTTAAGTGTGCAGATAGATTGGTTGGATTAACAAAGCATGCAAAGATAGAAGGAAAAATGGTATTTTTTTTCCTATAGGCCTTGGTTACTAAAGTTGCAAGTCTTCTAAAGATTCTTGAAACATCAAAAGAATAATTTCTAAATTGACTTTGGGTGTTTATAAGATGAGATTTCTTTTCAATGAAAAATGGTATGTCAGAGACAATCTGCACCTTGGTATAGTCTATTGTCATTTTCTAGAGATTGAGGACTTCTAAGAAGATTGTCAGGATGATTTTGAGTCTAGAGGAGAGATTGGATGAGGCTTACTATTGAGCAGATCAAAAAATTCAGGCTAGGATGGGATTTAAATGGCATAGAGGATGGTGAATCAAATTTAGTTGATTTATTTATTTTGAAAAGGTTCAGGTGTTACCCTTACCGCCTATCAATTGGGAAAGTTAGAAGTTAAGAGAATTGGGTGAGAGGACAACTCACATTATTATAAGGTCAAAAAAATGGTTAACGAAGAATATTTGAAGCCACAACTACTAAACCAAAAGATAAATATAGTTCTTCAAGGAAAATGAGTGATACTCAGAAGGCTCTTCTTCTTTCACTATCTCACAAATTTCTATTTCAGCTATCGATTCTCAACATAATGTTTAGGGAGGTGGTGATGATGAAGATCCAAATAGGAGAGGTAATCTTACAAGTACGTGTGAGAGTGGTCCAAAAATAAGAAAGAAAAGGTCAAAATTAAAAGAAAAAGCATTGGACCCAATTCAAGAAGTTGGAGAAGAAAGGGTATGCATATATCCTTGGGATGGTCCTAATGACATAGAGATAATTATATCTATCTCGCCCTCTATTTTTATTCTTTCACCTTCTCATGATGATCTAGTTTCTCCTCCCAAAATGTCAGTCAACAGTGCCCCTCCTGATGAAACTTCTTTGTCAGATGTCCCTATTGTTTTGGTACCATTGGAACCATCATTCATAGATATCCCAAGTTCTTCACATATGCCCTCTTCTTCTTGGCTGAAATAGAGTTTACTAAAGAAAAAGAGAGTTGTTCAGCTAGTTGCTCTTGAGTTTGATGTAGTGGACAATTTGATTCAGAAGGATGATGCCAAAGAAGGCTAAAGTTACATCCAAGCTAACAATTGATTATTCATCTAAAAATTTGTGTGTTCAAGTAGCTCAATCTACTTCAGAGAAAAATGTAGATGAAGTTGATGAGAGTGATTTTTATATCACTAAATTTTATCTTAGTCCTTCAATACACAATGGCGGTATTCATTATTTTTGGGTAGCTACAACCAAATTGATACAAAGGACAAAGAAGTAGAAACATTCAAAGGATCAACTCAAACAAAAAGTAGAAGCAATAGAATCATGGTTCAAGTCTATAGTAGACACTTCTACTCTACCCTTAGATGTAGCTCCTACCTCAATAGTCTATATTCCTAGAGAAATTATTCAGAAAGAAGTCATGGAAAGAGTGTAGAAGTATCAGTCATATGGGAAAGTGACTGAAAAGTGGGTAGATCAAATAATATAAAATACCTTAGATTTTATTATTAAGGCTAAAGAATTTCACCAGAAATTAGATGTTATAAAATAAGAAATTACAAAGGAGCTGAAAAAAATCAAGGAAGAAGAGGCAGTTTGGGAAGGAATTATAAAATATCTTCAGGAAATTGTCAAAATGATATGTGGCTTCCAAGTAAAAAATAGAAACTCATCAATATTATACAAGTTTTGGTAGAACATAAAAAATTATTGGTAGCTTTCAAACAAATGAAGATGTAGATTTTACATCATCTCTTATCAATCATCACATATTCATTGATAAGGGATGAGATTCAAAATATAGATGTCTAAGTCATACAAGGAAACTTTGAGAATGTGATTAATACAAAATTATTCAACGAACAAGTTTTCAATGTGGATATGATGAAAAGGTTGAGTACCATTTTTGTTACTTTTGATGCATGTGGTGATAACATTTCCAATTGTTGTCAAAGTGTAGAGGAAATTCAAAATTCTCATGCCACTTGAAACTTGAGAATGGTTAACGTAATTGTTCCCAAAAATAAAGTCTTAGCATTAACTATTAAGTCATTAGAAAATTCAAAGAAAAATTTCTTCTTCAACAGGACCAAGGTACAACTCATAGGACTTCTTTAGTAGACATCAAAGGTAGTGCAGATAAATGAATTTGAAAATTTTAAGGAGCTAATTTGTGTAACTTCCTTATTGTAATTAATTCAAAAGTCATGGTTATGTTTTAATTTTTTTATTTGTGATAGTGACTTTCATCATTAGGGAATAAGTTAGAAAATAAGCTTTCTTTGCTCAAAAGTAAGAAATTTCAACTTCAATAAAGCTTATTTGACTCTCCACAATTCGTGGAGGTAGTGATTGAGGTGGTTACGAGTTGGTTACAAGGTAGTTGTATGGAAAGAGTCTATAATTATAAGGCTCTAAGCATTGTAAATTACTTTTAGTTTTTCATATATTTGACACAAGACTTTTGAAGTTGTATAATTCCAAAAAGTAATGAAAAATAATTTTGGAGGTGCATCCATGTTGTTTCCTACTTTTTATTATTGACCTTTTGTATGTTATGCATTAATAATAATCATTGTGATTTTGAAAATAATTTGTGAAGGCAATAGTCAAAACTCAATAAGCTTCTTCCAAGAACATTCACTTCTTGGTATCTAGAATTGAAGGTGTTTGGGTTTGGTATGTGTTCATCATTGAGTTTCTTGTGCATATCTTTGATCCTTGTGATGGAAACATTTCAATTTTAAGTATTTTTTTGAAGCTCCAATAATATTGGTATCTTTTTTATTGAAGGTTTCTTTACTATTTTTCGCCATTTTAAGTCTTTCCATTCCTTTATGTACTGTTAGGTTAAAATTATACAAAAATACTAAAAAAACCTATTATACAAGGGAGTTGACCCACTCAAACACAGAGGAAGATTTCCATTTCATACAATCTCTCCAACTGATGGAGCATTATTATCACTTTCCATTAGGAAAGTCGGGTGTCATTTCAAGTGTCAATCCAATTACCAACAAGCCTACATCATACTAGCCCCAAGATAATATCATTGCCTAAGATCTTGGGAAAAATAAATATACTCAAGAATTAGCCTTAGACAAGTATGAATAGGGGGACACAAAAAATAATGAAAATATAGACTTAAATAAAATTGAGGAACATACAAATATAAATGTTGTGAATAAGCACACTATGTCCTTGTCTAATTATAACTGTGGGCAAAAGGAGCTTTCCCAAGAATTAGTCTTAGAAAATATAAAATAGTTTACTGCTAACCAAGTAGGAAAGAATAATTGGAATCCAACAAGGGATACAAGGTATTTAACAAAGGAGGAGGGCACATAGAGGAATATTCTTCCTGAATCAATTAGCTCCCCTTTTTCTAGTGAAGAATTATTTCCAAAGAAAGAAAGAAACAATGTGTTTGATAATGGATGGTTAATTTTAAAAAGAAAAAAGAAAAGACGGAAATGTAAAGAGGAGAGATACCCAACCCCAAGAGGAGAGAGAGAAAATAAAGACTTCCTAAATGATTTGATAAGTTTAGGAGAATTAAGGAGAAAAATCAATTAATAAAGGCTAATGATATTTAACTGCACTTGTTGGAACGTTAGGGGACTTGAATCCCTTGATAGGAAATACATTGTTAGGAGGTACATCTAAACCAAGCTAAATTTGAAGATGTTATCCTTTTATAGGAAGTAAATGTTCTAAACTTCACCCTTTAAACCAATCTCCAATTCATTTGGAAAGAGTCCTCCCAATTCTATACTAAACATGAAAGAGGTTAGGGGGGGACTGCTATTTTGTTAGCCAATAAATGGGCCCAATTTGTGATAGATTATGGAACCTCTTGATAGAACTAGGGTTGAATTGAGTAAACACAATCTCAATGCTTGAGTCCTTGTCTTGAGAACTCCTAAGGTGTTATTTCTTTCACCCTGCAACCTATAGGTCCTCTGCCTTTGAGGCACCCCTGGTTCACTATGACAACCCTGCTATCATTGCAAATCTGCTGCTACAAAGCGTTACTTGGTACTCTTTCTTCACATGCACCATCTAGCCCTTATTCCTCTAAAGACTAGTCCACTTTCCATTTTGCCAACCTTGTTGCAGGGGTGTGTGACACCTTCCAGGTGCTTCAACAAACACCAAGCTTTAGTCCTCCATCGTTTTCCTTAAATATCAGTTCTAGGTTCTTGGGCAGGGCTACAAGCCTTGAGCCCTTTTTA
Organism: Sequoia sempervirens; assembly: GCA_007258455.2. Lineage (NCBI taxonomy): Eukaryota > Viridiplantae > Streptophyta > Pinopsida > Cupressales > Cupressaceae > Sequoia > Sequoia sempervirens. The sequence continues at coordinate 216,475,547 of VDFB02270651.1, read as the reverse complement.
GGCCTCTTAACACAAAGGATAGGTTAGAACTCTTCCCTTCCCACTAATTGTGCCAAACTTTCTATTGACTCTCTGGCTCTTTTCCCAAGCTCTGACAGGTTCTTTGGAATTTGGTACCTTTCCTGCCCGTACACGGGTACAATCCAACCTTGGTGGAAGCTAGGGTTTCCTAAGACCTTTCCTTGGTCTATTTTTCTTTTTCTGACCACAAATACATTGAATAGCCTTCTGTTTACCACTCCACACCTTCTTAGACTTGCTTTCATTTACAACACTCATTAGATAATAATGTTGCACATCCCTGCTACGTTAGGGTTTAGCCCTCTTGTCTGTCTTTTCTAGCCGGGTTTCCAAACTCGCCTAGAAACAGTCTTCCAGCTTGCCTTTTGAACCTCTAACAACTACTATATATACACTATATACAAGCCTGGAGTTTAGCATTGTTCCCTCTGTGTCCATGCTACTTGGCGCGACCAAAAACAACCCTGAAACTCCATTATTCTGGTTTTTTTTACCAGTCCAAAACAGAACTAAAGAAAGACAGATTATACAAAGAAACAGAGAGCAATAGAAAAAATATTTAAAAACACAAAAACAAAACTTCAAAACGTTGCTTTATATGCTCTTAAATCAATAAAGGATTTATTCCATTCTTCTATTTACTATCACGCCAGCAAGCACATAAAAACATATTTGTTCACCATAATATCACTGCTTCTTGCTTATTTTCATCACAACTGCCATTCCCAAAAACTTCCAACCCCCTCAACATGTCGAGAGCATTATTTTTACATCACAAAAAAAATAGTTAGGTTTTCTGTTTCGGGCTCAAAAATGATCAAAAGACGTGTATTCAAAAACACACTGTGTTTTGCAACTTTAACCAAAACCTTAGGAATCAAGCACACAGAGATTCCCAACTTATTCAAATTTAAACCTAAGCTTCAAAAAGGTCCCCTTACATCTTAGCAATGGTGTTTGAGACCTTACATAACAAAACAAAAAGATTAAAAAACAATACACCAAAAATATGCTTGTATTTTGGTTGGTGCTCCTGCACCATTCTCCCCCTCTCAGCACAAAGACTAAGAACTGGAAAGAGGGATCAGTTTTAGGTCAATTCCAAGCTTCTTGAATTGATCCTCTTGTACCCATGTAGCCTCTGAGTCAGGTTTTCTCTTCCACTTGATAAGGTGCTCCATGTATACCTTATTCCTTGTTGACTTTTGCACCCTGGACTCTAAGATCTGCTCTGCTTCAAGCTGCTCTTGATTTGCTAGGGGTACTTTACTGATGTCCTTGAAGACCTCATAACTGTTCTGAACCTCATCACTGACTGTGCCCTTATATTTGATCAAATCAGCAACGTTGAACACCGGAGATATGCCCAAATCTGATGGTAACTCCACCTTGTAAGCATTCTTGCCATACTTGGCCAACACCTTGCATGGTCCTACTCTCTTCATTTGAAACTTGGTAGACATTCCCTTCTGCAATCTGTATTTGTTGAGGTGAACCATCACATAATCACCCACTTGAAACTGCACATCTTTCCTTGACTCATCAACTTTATCTTTCAACTTTTGTGTTGCTGCTATGATTGTCTTCTTAACCTACTCATGAATCTCCTTTATGGTTTGAGTGAAGTATTCTGCATGTCCACTCCTATTCTCCATTGTTCCAAGGTCTCTGAGCTCACAAATTTCTCTTGGATGCATCCCATACACAACTTTAAATGGACTTTTTCTTGTAGTCCTCTTCACACTATCATTATATGCATATTCAACTTGGGAAATCACCATATCCCAGGTCTGCCCATATTCCTTTGTCAAGCACCTCAATAGGTTGCCTAACACTCTATTAACCACCTCGGTTTGACCATTGGTCTAAGGATGGTATGCTGATCCAAATGAGAAATTTGTTCCCAATTTGCTCCATAGTGTTTTCCAAAAATGGCTCATGAACTTCGCATCCCTGTCAGAAACAATACTCAATGGCAATCCATGGATTCTTACAACTTCTCTGAAAAATAGATGGGCAATATAGCTTGCATCATGTGTAGTCTTGCAAGGAATAAAGTGACTCATCTTACTAAATCTGTCCACAACTACAAAAACACTGTCAAAACCAGTTTTAGTCTTGGGAAGACCCACCACAAAATCCATGCTCACACACTCCCATGGTCTGTTAGGAATAGGCAAGGGCTGATATAACCCAACATTGCTAGCTCCCCCTTTGGCTTTCATACAAAAAACACACTGTTCTACATACTTCCTAACATCTCTTGCCAACTTAGGATAGTAATAAAACCTTTGTACCAACTCTAAAGTTTTGTTGATTCCAAAGTGTCCACTAAGACTGCGATTGTGTTTCTCTTGGATCAGATTTTCCCTCATTGATCCTCTTGGAACACATAATAGATTTCCCTTGAATAACAATCCATTTTTTAGAGTATACTCAGCATATTGACTGTGAAAATGATTTGCAAAGTTTGAACATACCTTGTAGGCTTCTGAGAAATCTTCATCCTCACCATAGAGATCTTTAAAACTTTCCAATCCAATGCTTTTCAGCTGTATCTCTTGGACTGTCAACATCCTCCTGCTTAATGCATCTTCCACTTTTTTTTGCTGTCCCTTCTTGTGCTTAATGGTAAATGTAAAGGCTTGAATGTAATCCATCCATTTCAAGTGTCTATTGCTTAACTTCTCCTAGGTGTTGATGTAACTGAGTGCCTAGTTATCCGTGAAGACCACAAACTCTTTGGGCAATAAATAATGCCCCCACTTCCTAAGGGACTGCACTAAAGCATAAAGTTCCAGATCATAGGTGGAGTATTTTTGCTTGGCTTCATTGAGTTTTTCACTAAAGAAGGCTACAAGCCTACCTTCTTGACTAAGGACTCCTCCTATTGCTACTCCACTTGCATCACACTCAACTGTGAATAACTTATCAAAACTAGGCAACAAAAGTATAGGTTGTGTTGCTACCTCTTGTTTCAGCTTTTCAAACCCTTTATCAGCTTCTAAAGTCCACTTAAACTTTGTTTTCTGACCACCCTTGATTGTATCTAACATTGGTGCACATATACCACTAAAATTCCTTATAAACTTCCTATAAAACTGAGCCAAACCATGAAAACTTCTTACCTCAGTTGCTGTGGTTGGTGTAGGCCAGTTTAGGATGGCTTCCACCTTACTTGGATCCATCTTTAGCATTCCTTGGGATACCACAAGGCCTAGATACACAAGATCTTGTTTGAAGAACTCACACTTCTCAAGGTTGATTGCCAACTATTCTTCTTGCAATCTTTTGAGTACCATCTCTACATGCTTCAAATGTTCTTCTGCTGTCTTACTAAAAATTAGTATGTCATCCAAGTAGACTACCACAAAAATCCCTGTGAAATCCTTAAGCACCTCATTCATTAGTCTCATGAACGTCCTAGGGGAATTTGAGAGGCCAAATGGCATCACTTTCCACTCATATAATCCATTATTTGTCTTAAAAGCTATCTTCCATTCATCACCCTCCTTAATTCTGATTTGGTGATACTCGCTCTTAAGATCTAACTTAGTGTAATATTGTGCTCCTCCAAGGCAATCCATTAAATCTTCAATTCTAGGTATTGGGAATCTATACGTAATGGTGATCCTATTAATTACTCTAGAATCAGTACAAAGTCTCCATATACCTCCTTTTTTTGTTGCCAAAACAACTGGGACTGCACATGGGATGATGCTCTTTTGAATTAGACCTTGATTCAGCAATTCTTCCACTTGTCTTGCCACCTCTTGGTTCTGCTCCGGGGTCAGTTTATATGCTGATTTGTTAGGCAATGAGGCTCTAGGTATGAAGTCAATTTGATGACTTATTGCTCTCTTGGGTGGTAGAGTTGTTGGTGTTCCATCACTCACTATGCTCTTGTATTTGTCAAGCAAGTTTTGGACTGCTGCTGGTAACACTGTCCTTTCAGCCTTTTCCTCTTCTTTGGGCTGCATCATGATCACATACCCTTCATTCCCTCGGTGTAGATCCTTGATGAACTCTTTGCCACTACTCAACATAATGTTTGGAACCTTGGACTGCCCTTCATCATCCTCAGTCAATGACTGCAGCTTGAAGGTTTTTCCATCCTTCTTAAATTCTATGGTGTTCTCCTTCCCATGATATACAGTACCTCTATCATATTTCCATGGCCTGCCAAGAAGAAGATGGCATGCATCCATGGGCACTACATCACAAATCAGCTTGTCTTTGTAACCTCCAATCGAGAATTCCACTGTAACCTACTCATTCACTAAGACACTCTGCCCTTTGTTCAACCATGTGACTTTATAGGGATTGGTATGAGGTACCTCTACAATTTTAACTTAGTTACTACCTCCTTAGAGATGATATTTTCCGTAGAACTAGAATCTACAATGACCTTGCATACCTTTCCCAATATCTTGCACCTTGCTCTAAACAAAGCTATCCTTTGCTTGGGTTCTTCCTTGACCGGTTGCCTGATCAAAACCCTGTTGAACATCAGATTTTCACCTACTTCTAACTCTATATGACTGATCTCAGGTTTCTTTACACTCATGGTGTCCTCTTGTGTATAACCTACTCTTTTCTCGTTGCTAGATGAAGCTTTCTTCGGGCATCTATAAGCTGGATGACCTAACTGATTATAGTGATAGCACTTCATGGTGGCAAAGTAGGAGTTACTTCTGCCTGCTCCTCTACCTCTGTTTGAAACCCCTTGAGGTCCTCTTCCTCTATTAAATCCTCCTCTTGATGATGTTTCACCTCCGTGCTCAGTAAGCTTTGATTCACCTTGATTTCTTTGTTCATTACCTCTTCCTTGGTAACCTCCACGCTGTCCTCTTTGATCTCTGCCTCGTCCTCTGCCCTTAGAGGATTGATCATGCTTCCTTTTATTCCTCTCTTCAATCTTGATAGCTAGCTGATAGCATTGGTGGACTATCTTGGGGCTGAGCAAAGCCATCTCTTCCTGTATATTCCACTTCAAACCATTGAGGTATCTAGCCACTTTTAGGCTCTCATCTTCTACCACATTTGATCTCAAACAAAGCTTCTGGAACTCTTCAGTGTAGGTGTTTACATGTTGGTCCTTTTGTCTTAAACTCTACCTTTTCTTGTGGAGTTGAATTTCATAGTCATCTGGCATATAGGCTTCTTTCACTTTAGCAACCATTCCTTTCCAAGTTGATATGGGTTGCTTGCCTTCTTTCTCTGTTTCAGTCTGAATAAACTTCCACCATGTTAGAGCTGATCCTCTCAACCTTGATTTTGCAACCTTCACCTTCTATGCTTATGTAACTCCATCACATTCGAAGTGATTCTCCATTCCATCTATCCAGTCCAAGACCAAATCAAGATCCATCTTTCCATGGAATAGTGGGACACCCTCAAGTCCTTTTCCACTCAGGGATTTTAATGCCTTCAAGAAAGGATCCTCCTCGAGAACAGGGTCAGGTTCAGGGACTTTGTCCTCCTCTGCAACCTCTTCTTCTTTTGGCACTTTTCCTTCCAACTTCACCTTGTTCAATGCTTCCTCAAGCTACTCTATTCTTTCCTTTAGAGATTTGTTATCCTCTTCTTTCTCTTCAACCATCTTGGCTAACTGTGCATTTGTCACCATCTTGGGCAGTTCACTTGATTCAACTTCCTCTGACATATAAGCTGCTTTCCCAAATCTTTCACTACTCTGATACCAATCTGATAGAACTAGGGTTGAATTGAGTAAACACAATCTCAATGCTTGAGTCCTTGTCTTGAGAACTCCTAAGGTGTTATTTCTTTCACCCTGCAACCTATAGGTCCTCTACCTTTGAGGCACCCCTGGTTCACTATGACAACCCTGCTATCAATGCAAATCTACTGCTACAAAGTGTTACTTGGTACTCTTTCTTCACATGCACCATCTAGCCCTTATTCCTCTAAAGAATAGTCCACTTTCCATTCTGCCAACCTTGTTGCAGGGGTGTGTGACACCTTCCAAGGCCTCCAAAGTCATCTATTCCAGGTGCTTCAACAAACACCAAGCTTCAGCCCTCCATCGTTTTCCTTAAATCTTAGTTCTAGGTTCTTGGGCAGGGCTACAAGCCTTGAGCCCTTTTTAGGCCTCTTAACACAAAGGACAGGTTAGAACTCTTCCCTTCCCACTAATTGTTCCAAACTTTCTATTGACTCTCTAGCTCTTTTCCCAAGCTCTGACAGGTTCTTTGGAATTTGGTACCTTTCCTGCCCGTATAGGGGTACAATCCAACCTTGGTGGAAGCTAGGGTTTCCTAAGACCTTTCCTTGGTCTATTTTGCTTTTTCTGACCACAAATACATTGAAGAGCCTTCTGTTTACCACTCCACACCTTCTTAGACCTGCCTGCATTTACAACACTCATTAGATAATAATGTTGCACATCCCTGCTACGTTAGGGTTTAGCCCTCTTGTCTGTCTTTTCTAGCCGGGTTTCCAAACTCGCCTAGAAACAGTCTTCCAGCTTGCCTTTTGAACCTCTAACAACTACTATATATACACTATATACAAGCCTGGAGTTTAGCATTGTTCCTTCTGTGTCCATGCTGCCTGGCACGACCAGAAACAACCCTGAAACTCCATTATTCTGGTTTTTTTTACTAGTCCAAAACAGAACTAAAGAAAGACAGATTATACAAAGAAACAGAGAGCGATAGAAAAACTATTTAAAAACACAAAAACAGGACTTCAAAACGTTTCTTTACATGCTCTTAAATCAATAAAGGATTTATTCCATTCTTCTATTTACTATCACGCCAGCAAGCACAGAAAAACAAATTTGTTCACCATAATATCATTGCTTCTTGCTTATTTTCATCACAACTTCCATTCCCAAAAACTTCCAACCCCCTCAACATGTCGAGAGCATTCTTTTTACATCACAAAAAAAATAGTTAGGTTTTCTGTTTCGGGCTCAAAAAGATCAAAAGACGTGTGTTCGAAAACACACTGTGTTTTGCAACTTTAACCAAAACCTTAGGAATCAAGCACACAGAGATTCCCAACTTATTCAAATTTAAACCTAAGCTTCAAAAATGTCCCCTTACATCTTATCAATGGTGTTTGAGACCTTACATAACAAAACAAAAAGATTAAAAAACAATACACCAAAAATATGCTTGTATTTTGGTTGGTGCTCCTGCACCACCTCTCCCTATAATAGAGTAGTGTGGATAGTTATTGAAAAGGATGATAGAATATTTGGAATTTTCTCAATCTATGCACCCAATTATTATAGAGATAGGTGTGAATTATGGAAATGGATCTGTAGTCTTCAGGATGTTCCTATATTATAGGGGGACTTTAACATGATTGATAACAGTGAAGATAAATCCAGTGGTATAGATATGAATTGGAAAGGAAATGAGAAATAATTTTGGCATAGAATGAATAAAAGGCTCAAGATTTTTTATCCTCTAAAAGGATTGAAAAAATAAATATAAATTATTTGGTTCACATGGTGTAACTTTCAAAGAGGGAATAGGAGAATCTATAGCAGGCTTGATAGATTCTATGCTAACAAAGCTTCTTCTATTTTGATCAAAGAAATGGTAATAACAAAGTAAATTTTTATCCTTATTCTCTATTTGATCACCCAATCAATGTGAAGATATTAATATATAATAAAATTCCTAAGAAATGTAGGAAAGATTAAAAAAATATCCTAAATTACAACCTATTAAAAGATGAGGACTATAATGAGGCTATTTTTACTCTTAGGGAAATTAATAAATGGATGCTAAAAGATAATTCGGCCCTTGAGAAATTGAATAATAATTTTAAAGGATGGACAATTATCTTCCAGACTATCAAGGAAAAAAAATTAAAGGACAAAAGGAAGACTAAAAATGACTTGCAAGAAAATATACTCACACTAGAATCTAGTCTACAAAGAGACCCTAAGAGTATAATATTGAATGAGGAACTAATTTCCAATAAAAACTCTTTGAGAAAGTTACAAACTAATAAAATACAATGATTAAAGTGAAGGCCAAAGATGAATTTTGTTATAGTAATAATGCATTAGCTAATAATTAAACAATCTTTAATTGATTATTAGTCTAATTCATTTCATGCACTTAAGTTAAACTTAGGAGTGTTTTTATGTTAACCAGAGTGAGCTATTATTAGATCATTTTGTCTCGTAAAACAAGATGATGAAACTTGTCATGATCTAATCCTTTATCATTTAGGATTGCTCCTATAAAGCACTCACCCTCATTGTATTATCTCTTGATGATAGCCTCGAAGACTCTTGAGTTCATTTTTTCTAAGTTTTTCTTGTTGATGATATAGTAGATTATTGTTTGCAACTCTATTGTGTGGAAGGTGTTATTGTTCATTGTTTGATCTTGAATCTTGTGATATTCACAATTCTAACATGCTATCAAAGTGTGGATTTAGGGAACCCCTTCTCAATACCATGTTAGAATTGTGAATGAACATGAGATATAGGATCAAACAATGAACAAAAATACCTTCCATGCAATAGAGTTGTAAACAATAATAAATTATATCATCAACAAAAAAAACTTACAGAATGAACCTCACGAGTCTTCAAGGAGATATTCAAGAGATAATACAATGAGGGTGAGTTCTTTATGGAAGCAACCATGAATGATAAAAGAGATTAGATCATGACAAGTGTCATCATCTTATGTGATGAGACAAAATGATCTAATAATAGTTCACTTCAATTAACATAAAAAAGCATTCCTAAGTTTAGCTTAAGTGCATGAAATTAATTAGACTAATAATCAATTAAAGATTAATTAATTATTAGTTAATGCACAATTACTCTAACACCCCCCTTTAAGATGAACTTTGGGAGTAGCTAAAAACCCAAAAAAGCCAATGCATAAAAGAAACGAAAGCCTTATGGGTTCCGAAAAACAAGGCATGATGAGGTACCCATGTACAAATAATTTAATCTGTCACAAATGGAGAAAAAGGAGAAAACATCATGGGAAAAACTCCTCTCTAAAAGAGAAAAGCAAATGAAGGACTAAAAAATCCTCCTGTATAAGAGTGAATTTGCACCCCATGTGCAAATCCTATTTTTTCCCTCCACTTTACAAAACCAAGTTAGGAGGCTTAATTACACTAAGCATGTTGCTTTCATCCCACTTGGCACCTTTTCTGAGTGTCGATGGAGGCATTTCTGTTAGGGTTGCCCACATGGCGTGCAAATGTCTGCGCGACATGCTTACGTCCCTAGCAGATTCCTGCGACTGAACCTGCAGAGGCATTACACTTCTCATTGGGAGTCAAGTTGTAATGCCCTCTTTAGTCGACTAACCCGAATATGGTCATTTTCTTTATCTCCTCTTCAAATTCTCTCCTTCTACATGTATTCTAACTTCTTCACTTCATTCACAAGCTCAGTTTCATACTCTTGCACTCACTCTCAAGCTTTCAAGCAACATTTCAAGCACTCCATTGCAGCAACAACTTCACTCCATTACTTCAATAGAGCAAGTTGGGGACAACACCATTGCAGAAAAGGCTCGAGTACTCTCATTTTCTCCCCCAATTAGCCTTGAGTGCTCTTGGTGGAGGTGGTAAACTTCCCTTTCCTCTCCTCTATTACTTGGTAGAGTAAGCACATTTATTGTTTTGTAGTGTTTTTGGTGCTCTTTATTACATTACTTTCTTTATCATACTCATTCTCTTGGTTGTCCATGGAGGTGGAACCTAAACGGAGGTCTGATTGAGGTAGGCCCCTATATAGCCACCCAAAATTTTCCTCTCCTTGTGTGTAGGTGAATGTGCTTTCAAGGAGCTAGTTGGAAAACAAGTTTCTTTCTAAGATCCTTCTTGCCACCTTAACCCTTGCATTTTTACTTTATCACATTAGAGAGTACTTTGTTTACTTAATCATGTTATTTTGGCCCGTTAGTAGTAGTTAGTTGGGTCGTTAGCTTGTTTTCTTAGGTTTTACCTTGTCTTTGTAGTTGTCTGGCCGTATGGACGCTAGCGCACTTTAGAGACGCCAGCACGCCACATTGTCATCCAAGGACCACACTTTCATCCTCGGGCAGAGAGCTTCCTGAGACATAGTGTTGAACTTGAAAACTGGCTTGCCTGGCCCCGTTCTGTATCTCGGGTTTGTAGAGTGGTTGAAGGACCTTATAGTCCCAATTATTCTCATCCTGCATATCCTAACACCCTGTTAAGCTAAGGTAAGTTAGGGCAGCCTTCCACATCTTGGCCCTACGTGACCTGGGGCCTTGCACGTGGTGGTCCCCCTCTCTTACATCTTTGGTGAACCCAACGTGAACCATTTTGGTTCCATTTTGCAATACTGATAGTTCTTTTCCTTGTACTCTAGGAGTGTTGTAGGTGTGAGTGTTGTGAGATTGTTTCCTTACAACCCAACCTACAACCCCTAGTTGGCATAGTTGGAAGGTTCTTAAGGTGTTGCGTAATGAAACCTTAATTGGGTAACTATATTATCCTTTAACCTTTATGGACTCTATGGAAGCATCATCTAGTGTGCGTAATGGCATCTTTCTTGCATCAACCTATCCCCTTTGCACAACCTGTGGAGAATGGTATTGGTATAACCTTCACTTCACAAGACCTGTCGATGGGTTTTAACAAGGAACCATCTCCTCTTTATATCCCTATGTGGATCAATGGGAACATCGTAGCGGGTGTTCTCATTGATCTGACGTCACAAGTAAACATAATAATCGAGGAGATTATGTTGATCAAATTCTTACATAAATATGGGTACGATGCACCCATGAGTACCATCCACACACATGAAAGGATTGTCATGCCTCCCTTAGGTAGTATTGTCATGTCAGTCTTGGTTGGACCTAAATCTATGAAGCTCCTATTTGAAATTATCCCTAAGTCTGATCTCTTTAGGGTAAAGTTGGGTATCCCTTGGTTGGTAGCTATGAACACCGTCCCCTCGGTCATGCATAAATGTCTAAAATTTATCCACGGGAGTTCCGTGAATGTAATTTATGACACCGGTTATAAACCACCGGCTGTTCATGGTAGCTACTCCTTGGACTACTCTTGGCTTATGCCCATTAGTCCTCTCCTGCCTAGGATGGACCTTCTACACTGAACGTATCAAAATTATAAGAAAGTGAACCTGAGCCCGAAAGTGAGATACCCTCCCTTGCCTTATGTTGTTTCACATAGGGCTTGCTTAAAGGCTGACAGCAATACCACTAAGGCACATAGGAAGGAAGAAGAAAATCGGTCCCATGATCCTCCTTCCTCTTCCGCTAGTCAATCTGATGCTTCTTCTCACTCTACTATCGTACCATCGGATTATGCTCCTCGTTTGCAGGAGAATCCTATGGTGCCCGTTTGGAAAAAGCCTAAGCGTCCTGCATTCAAACTTCTTGTCTTGTCGATAGAGCCTACACCCATTTGGTATAATAGGAAGAAGGTCTCCCATGGAGAGTCCTCTTTGTCTCAACCTACGCGACCTCCTACCACTCCTTCTCCTAAGGCAGTGAATGGGAAGAGGTCCGCTATTGAGGCTCTTGAGCCGACTCCCCCTGCCACTCCTCAACACGTCCCTCCTACTCTCGTTCAAGAATCCATCCCTCTGCCAAAAATAGTTGTAGTAGATGTTCCCATGGTTGAGAAAGAGCCTTTTTTTCCTTCGCATCCTCTGGCATCCAACTCAAAAAGTCATAGAAACTGCCTTGCGCACGAGTGCAAGCACCGGCGAAAGGCTCTCTTAATTGAGCAGGTCGCCTCACAAAGGAAGGAGGAAGAGATGACCGCCCCTACTTCAGGACCTCCTACAATGTCTTCCTCTCCCCTTCCTTCTACTTCTCTTTAGTCTAGTTCCGCACTGCTTCTGACTCTCATAGTGAGTATGAATATGCCTAACCCCAAGTGGGTATAGGTGTTCACCACTCCTTTGGTGGAGCCACCTTTGCTGATGTTTGTTCTAGATATCCAGCCTTTCCCGAAACTTGTGGATATGACTAATACCTCGGTCATATCTATTGCGATTTTTTCCTCCTCTTCCTTTGCACCTCTAGCCTCGTCTATGGGGAGTTCATCTCCTACAAAAAAGTAAAAGGTGGAGTCTAGTCCTTATAGCAATGAAGGACGTAAGAGGAGCTCACCTTCTCCACAATGTAGCCCCATGCTAACTTGTTATGTCTTGGTGACGGAACCGGTCTCAGCTTCCCCTGAGTTTGTCACTGCTCCCGAATCATTCGACGAGCCTAACGATGAATCTCAGGTGCAACCTACCCCATCCACTTAAGTTAAACATGGCGCTCCTATGGGGTGCATGTTTAACTCTATGGATGAAGTCTCATCCTTGTCAGCGATCTTCGCAAAGTCACTGACCCTAGCTCCACAAGATCTCAGTGAAGAAGACCTTGCAGGGTCTTCTTCCTTAGCCCTTGTTGCAGGAAGGCTGGATGCTCCTCCTCTAAACATCCCAGCATTGTAGGCTCGTCCTCCTTCCCCCTACGATGATCTAGAGTGGGAAGCGGATGAGGCCTCTTCTTGAACTTTTGTGTGTGTGTGTTTTGTGATGTGTTCCCCTATGATCGTGCTATGTGTGCATGGATGACCCTAGCCACCCTTGTTGGTGCTTGGATACAGGCGTGGTTTTTGTGTCGTAAACCTTCTTCTATTTGTGTCATCATTCTTCCATGTTTGTGCTTGATTTTCGATAAATTGGGGATGATGTAAAGAGTTGGGGGAATTTAGGCTTCCCTTCCATGTTGACCCATTTTATTTTATTTTTACTTTGTTTTTTGTGCATTCTTCCTAATTTGGTTGGGGATTGATGATATTTCTCCTTGCACCGTGGTTACCTATTATTTATATGAGCTCAAACAAATCTGACCCCGTTAAACTAGATCCCCCTATGCCCTTTGTTCATGAGGTTTTCTCTCTTTTTCTTTCTCTTTATATTTTTCTCTTCTTTGCTTGAGTTGTTCCTCTCATGTGTGACAACTCCTTTCTTCAACATTTCTATTTTTAGAAAATGCATTTGTTGCCAATGAATCTTTTCTCGAAAATCTTTACAAAATTTTCTTTAGAATCACATTCTCAACTTGGAACCCTAATGGAACATGTTTCCTTCATCACAGGTTCGTAAAGAAAGGACTTGAAAACCTTCCTCTGAAGTGGGAACAACTTTGACCTTCCCCTCGCATGGGGTCATATCCTTCCTTTTGAATTCCTTGATGAAGTGAACATCTTTTGAAAGGATCCCTTGATGATGGATCGCTCTAAGAAAAGAAAACATCTACTTTTGAATTGTGTGTCCCTTCAGTGGACCCCATTCTCCACGATGGGTTCCCGAGGGACCCCCTTTGAAAGATCTTATCTTGAGTGAATCATTTGCATCTAGCTTGGGGGCAGCCTGACTAGACCTCACTTTTCAAACAGCGCATCCCTTGAGTGGACCCCTCTTCTTTTGAAGGGTTCCCAAGGGACCCCTTTGAAATACTTCCAAATCATCGACAGTATGTGTAGCTGTTTGCTTACTTTCCTACATGGTCGCTTCCTGACTCTACGGGGTCTGCTTTCTCGGGTTTCCTCCATGCAAGAGATCTTGGGGGATACCTCCCTGTAGGCCTGAGATCCTGTAGGGCACTTCCTTTGGGTTTCCTCCATGCTAGATTTCTTGGGGGACACCTTCCTTGCAGGTCTACAAACTTGTAAGGTGCTTGCTTCACGAGGTATCCTCCATGCTAGATTTTTTGGGTGACACCTTCCTTGCAGGCCCACTAGCCTGTAAGGTACTTTCTTTCTTCAACTTCATAGTTCTGAGAAGCTATGGAGTCCTTTACTTTCCCTGCACCTTTAGGTTCACCAAATCATGGTTTGCTTCCTCGACAATTCAAGTATACATTTCTAGCCTTACTCATTCCTTGATCTACTTTACTGAGCACTCATCACTATTCGTGCTCACTAAAGTGGGGGAAAAATGTATAAGAGTGAATTTTCACCCCATGTGCAAATCCCCTTTTTGCACTCCACTTTAGAAAACCAAGTTCGGAGTCTTAATTACATAAGCATGTTGCTTTCATCCCACTTGGCACCTTTTTTGAGCATCAGTGGAGGCATTTCTGTTGGGGATGCCCACGCAATGTGCAGATGTCTGTGTGGCGCACTTACATCCCTAGCAGATTCCTGCGGTTAAACCTATAGAGGCGTTACACTTCTCATTGGGAGTTAATTTGTAACGCCCTCTTCGGTCGACTGACCTGAATATGGTCATTTTCTTCATCTCCTCTTTAAATTCTCTCCTTCTACATGTATTCTAACTTCTTCACTTCATTCACAAGCTCACTTTCATACTCTTGCACTCACTCTCAAGCTTTCAAGCAACATTTCAAGCACTCCATTGTAGCAACAACTTCACTCCATCACTTCAATAGAGCAAGTTGGGGACAACACAATTACAGCAAAGGCTCAAGTACTCTCATTTTCTCCCCCAAGTAACCTTGAGTTCTCTTGGTGGAGGTGGTAAGCTTCCCTTTCCTCTCCTCTATTACTTGGTAGAGTAAGCATATTTACTATTTTGTAGTGTTTTTGGTGCTCTAAGTTATTACATTACTTTCTTTATCATACTCGCTTTCTTGGTTGTCCGTGAAGGTGGAAACACCTAAACGGGGGTCTGACTGAGGCAGGTCCCTATATAGCCACCCAAAAAATTTTGTCTCCTTGTATGTATGTGAATGTACTTTCGAGGAGCTAGCTGGCAAATGAGTTTCTTTGTGAGATCCTTCTTGCCACCTTAACCCTTGCATTTTTACTTTATCACATTAGAGAGTACTTTATTTACTTAGTCATGTTATTTTGGCCCTTTAGTAGTATTTAGCTAGGTCGTTAGCTTGTTTTCTTAGGTTTGACCTTGTCTCTATAGTTGTCTAGTCGTACGGACGCTGACACACCTTAGAGACACCAGAACATCATGTTTTCATCCAAGAACCATGCTTTTGTCCTCGAGCAGAGAGCTTCCTAAGACGTAGTGTTGAACCTAAAAACTGGCTCACCTAGCCCCATTTTGTATCTTGGGTCTGTAGAGTGGTTGAAGGACCTTATAGTCCTCATCATTCTCGTCCTGCATATCCTAACACCCTGTTAAGCTGAGTTAAGTTAGGGAAACCTTCCGCATCTTGGTCCTCCATGACCTGGGGCCTTGCACATGGTGGTCCCCCTCTCTTACACCTCCAAACCAATATATTAAAAAGAATATGAACATGAAGAACATTGCACAAGCATGAAGAAGTTGTAGATAAATGTCAAATGATGATTGTTATAGTTTTAATATAAAGAACCTCCTTTGAAACAAATGGTGATCAAGATCAATGATGAAGAGGGAAGACTCTCTAAATCCCATTGTCAAATCCTCTCTCAAAAACCATTCAACAAATAACATAGATTTTAATGCAAACAACAACTATGAAGCAATTTCCCTGAATTCAAACTTGCACAAATGACTTAAAAACATCCAAATATATTATTCTTTCATATATTATAGTCAATAGGACTGATATACAGCAGTAAAAGAAAATTATAATCAGATTTAAAATATGAAACTACTAAGCAAACATAGTTGCAATTTCTCTTCCTTCACTACAAACTTCAAACAATAAAAATCTGCACTTGCAATCTTCAATTTGTGGTTGAATCCACCTTCAACCATGGACTTAATCTTCCATTTTTTGTCTCAACACTCTCTTAGACCTGAAAAATCATGGCTTCTACCTTCTTGCTTCAAAAATCCATGCATAGGAAGTACCAGCTTCAATTTGGCAACAACCCCTGAAAATGACCAAAATAAAGCATACAAATTAACTCCTTCAAACCTTCCTGTAACTCCCAATTTTATATGCCTGGAAATGGACAATATGCTTTCAAAATGAATTTAAAATCATTAAATATTAAAAAGGTATCTTTTTGTAACCTCCATCCATGATTGGCCAAGAAAAGAAGTATCGACTTCCTCACAAATAAGAGCCTCGAAATAGAAAAAGCCAAACCACTTGCTCTTGGGCACCCAAATTCTTCATGAAAAATTTGAGGAACAATAAATTAGTTGTCATAACATGTAACTCCCCAAATCCCATGCCCAAGAAGGCATATTTGAATATTTTTCCTTGAAAAAGCCACAAAATGAGCCCAAATCACCATAAAACTGCAACAACTTGGCCAAATATTTATCAAATATTTTAGGCCTTGTTACAAAAGATTTATTCACCTACAATATTTAAAGACCAAACTAAATCAAAAATTAAGAATAAAATATTTTTTTGTTGATGCAAGATTTCTAGTCAATTGTGGATGCTCCTGCATCAGACACCCAAGATAGAAAAATTTTGTGAGATTGGTCTCACAAAATGGAGTTGGATGCTAGGACCATCCTTTCAAGTTGTAAACAACCTTCAGCAAA
Organism: Sequoia sempervirens; assembly: GCA_007258455.2. Lineage (NCBI taxonomy): Eukaryota > Viridiplantae > Streptophyta > Pinopsida > Cupressales > Cupressaceae > Sequoia > Sequoia sempervirens. The sequence goes on along the minus strand of VDFB02270651.1, from coordinate 216,459,097 downwards.
CTCCATGACTAAATTTGGTACCACTAATGACTTTTTTTTCTCCTCTTCCAATACTTAACTAGAACAAGCTCCCTTTTTTGACAACTCTGCTCTATACTCAACCTCCTGAATGTGGAATTATTTCCACCATAAAAAGACCACCTCCTCCTAGTGTAATTCACATCCTCCTCCAATCTTGTGGGATTAAACCCACCATAGTCCATCCACCTCCACCAATTTGCACCTGCACTTAACTCTGCAACACCATACATATTCTTGTTTGAATACCAATCATCTCTAACAAAATCTAACTGAAACATCTCATCTACATGAAAATAATTATTCTCAAATTTGCATTTACCTTTTCATCACCTCTTACTTTTTCGACTTTGTTTTCTTCTTTCATTCCTTCTACAAGACATGCAACTGTATCACTTCCTTGTCCTATAACTAGTGTTGCAATTTCAATGTTAGTAACACAATCAAGATATTCATCATTTCCATCTTCCTCCTCTTCATCCATTTCAATGTCAGTAACACAATCAAAATATTCATCATTTCCATCCTGTAACAAATTGTCACACACAAATCTCTTTATCAAACTCCTCTTTTACCTTCACCTCGTGTTTCTCAATTTTAATATTCTCAAATTGATTCATTTTTGCAACAAATTTATCCATTTCTACATTCTTATCCTCATCAAAACATACATTAAAATCTGATTTTACCTCATTGCCTTGTGCTAAAAATTTCACTACTAAAATTTTTTCTTCACTATAAATCATATCATTCAAACACAAATCAGATTTGGTTCTAACCTTATCAAAATTTGATATTCCTCTTTTCCTTACTATTGTAACAAAATTTTCAGCCTCCTCATATCTATCCATCTCATTCATATCATTTACATGCAAACCATAATCATCAATGAACTCACAAAATGCAAGTTTTACCTTAACTTTAACAACTACAACTTGGTTTTCATCTTCTTCAATGACCTCCTTTTCTCTCAACTCTTTTGTTGCTAATGCAACCTCTTTAATATCTGCTACACTTTTCTCTTCCTTCTCACTCTCTTTCTCTATGCCTTCCTCAAAGCATACTTTTGTAATATTTTCTCTTTCCTATTCACCTACATACACAACTATGACAAACTTTTTTCCTTTCTTCTTTGGAATTTTGAGAAATTCTTGTTGCACACTCTCAATTTTCAACCTTTTGTGTATAGACTTCCTCACGCTTGGTGATCTGTCTACATACTCTAATCCTCTAACTTCATTCTTGACCCGTAGGTCCTGGTACAAACTACCTCACATCGGTGCTTCTGCCTGCACACTCAAGAAATCCCACTCTGATACCGTTGATGGGGAGGGAAGACTCTCTAAATACCATTGTCAAATCCTCTCTGAAAAACCATTCAACAAATAACATAGATTTTAATGCAAAACAACTATGAAGCAATTTCCATGAATTCAAACTTGCACAAATGACTTGCAAACATCCATATATCTGATTATGTCAAATATTATAGTCAATAGGATTGATATACAGCAATACAAACAAATTATAATCAGATTTAAAATATGAAACTACTAAGAAAACATAGTTACAATTCCTCTTCCTTCACTGCAAACTTCAAACAATAAAAATTTGCACTTGCAACCTTCAATCTGTTGTTGAATCCACCTTCAACCATGGACTTAATCTTCCATTTTCTATCTCAACACTCTCTCAGACCTACAAAATCATGGATTCTACCTTATTGCTTCAAAAATTCACGCCTAGGAAGCACCAACTTAAATTTGGCAGCAACAACCCCCAAAAATTACCAAAATAAAGCATATAAATTAACTCATTCAAACCTTTCTTGTAACTCCCAATTTTCTATGCCTAAAAATGGAAAATATGCTCTCAAAAATTAATTTAAAATCATTAAATGTTGAAAAGGCATCTTTTTGTAATCTCCATCCATGATTGGCCAAGAAAAAAAGTAGCCACTTCCTCACAAATAGGAACCTCAAAATAGAAAAAGTCAAACCACTTGCTCTTGGGTGTCCAAATTCTTCATGAAAAAGTTGAGGAACAATAAATTAGTTGGCATAACTTGTAACTCCCAAAATCCCACACCCAAGAAGGAATATTTGAATATTTTTCCTTGAAAAAGCCACAAAATAGCCCAAATCACCATAAAACTGCAACATGACAACTTGGCCAAATATTTATCAAATATTTTAGGCCTTATTACAAAAAATGTATTCACCTACAATATTTAAAGACCAAACTAAATTAAAAATTAAGAATAAATATTTTTTTGGTTGATGCAAGATTGCTAGTAGACCGTGGATGCTCCTACATCAATCAAGAAGGCAATAATCTACATGAGTGAATTCAATGACAATACTCAAATCAAAAGGAAAACAAGGGAAACATTTGGAACTCAAAGATACAAATGGAACATGTACTAATAGTCTGAAGAACACTGGTCAAATGAAAATATAAGATTATCTCCAGAAACAAGAATCCAAGAGTGTCTATATGGTGAATGCCCCATCTCACCGAAATGCATGGGTAACCAACCATTGCATTTACCTAACTTACACAGGAACAAAAACTAGATACATAGATCACTCCAAAATGAAATCAAGGAAGCATTAACACCAACAGTAAAAACCCCCCATAATGTGAAAAGGGAGATTTGTCACATACCAATTCTTTGCTTACCTAGTTTTGATATTATATTATTTGGAAAAACTAAATTAGACCCTTGGATATTTGCCATGTGTTAATCTATGAGTGATGTTTATAGATGTTAGTAAGATGTATTTTGAATTTGATGCATATATTAGATTATATGATGATATAATGCACATGTTTTGCTTCGATTATGATTTATGTATTAACCCTACTGATGAAATTTAAGTACAAATGAGTGTAGGTACATGTCAAAGATGACAACATGGTCGAGGTAGAGGTGTTTGGCCAATTAACATCGATGAATATGATGAGAATCTTGCACACACCACGTGATTCATTTGTTTCAAATTTTCCATACACTTTGACCAAGTATAATTTATGAGTGTATGCTTTGTGCTTGTTTGAAAATGAAGAAAAATTGTTAATATGCATTTTAATGATGTTAGTAAATCAAAAATAAATTGATTTAATCAAAAAAAGACTAAATATGCTTTGTTTTGATGTTGTGCATTATGTTTATCTTATTTTCAAAATTGAATTAGATAAATTGGAAAAAAAATTAAGATTTTACTTTAGATGGTAAATCATTTTTTATATATTGATATTAATAAAATAAAATATTATTATTGTGTAAGTATTTATAAATAGTTTAAAAATTAGAAAATTTGCATGATTATAAAAATTAAATAAATAAATCTAAATTAAATTAAATAACTTAAATAAGTAATTGATAAATAAATTTTAAATTAAAAGGAAAATTAATTAAAAATTTTAATAAAAGAAATGATAAATAAATTTATGAAACTAGAAGTTTGCATGAAATCATGCAAAAGATTGGTTAAATGTTCAGTTCTAGATCAAGGAACTAGAGTTAAAAAAGTTGCATGAAAAATATTAAAAGAGAAAATGAAGAAGAGAGACATCATCAACAGAGCCAGGGGCAAGAAAATGGAAGCATTGTTGTGAAGAGGAGAGGACAAGGTTGTGCAAAATTACAAGGAATTTGGTGGAGTGACTAAGGGAGGTGCTTTTAAAGGAGCCCATATTTGCACAATGAATTTTACTCATTGCATTTTAGGAGACAACATTTCTTTGAGGTATTTTACCTATCACTCTAGTGCATGGTTTATACTTGCATTACTACATGTATTTTGTATAGTCTTGGTGTCGGCCATGAGATCACATTTCTTGAGGTATTTTATAAATAGTTTGTGTGCCTTGCCCACGCCTCATGCAATCTGTCATTTTCATTTACTTGAAAGTTTCTAAATCTTTTTCAACAAATTCATTTGTGCATATCTCGTAGTCATGGTATTGCATGAGATGACATTCCTTGGAGGAAGTTTACTAGGGGAGAGGGGCCTATAATGGAGCAGGGTCCAATAGTGGGGATATAAGTAGTTCTCAATGGACCCCATAGTGGAGCACTTTAATATCCAATTGTAAAACACTTTTTATCCATAAAGTATGCAAAGTGACAAATCATGTGATGCCACATCAGCACACCAATAAAACATGACTTAGTGCACCACTATCAGTCTCACTTTTTTTTTGGGCCTTTTTGGATACCTCAACAAAAAGCATGTTGATGTGGCATCATATTTGATGATGTGGCCCTAAAATGAAATATAGAAGCACATGAGTTTCCAAATAAATTGTTGTATAGAATTGGGAGTGATTTGAAATTTCCACATAATATTTTGAGAAACGTGAAGTTAGGCTGCTCCACGATATGCCCCTCTCCCCTAAGGAGTTCTTACACCTAGTTTGTGCTTTCACATTTTGCATGCATGTCAATTCAGAGCATTTGCAATTGCAACATTTTCTAAGAATCCATGTCATTATGCTTTGATGAATGTAGTACCCTATTTTAGAGCCTTTAATTTTGTCACAAGTCGTGAGGTTTTGGCGTTTTGCACCTAAAAATTGTATTTTATTCTAAGTTTCTAAAGCTTATTTTTATCAAATCCATATTTTCCCATATTCATGGCTACACAATGACATCTCTTTGAATAGTTCACACTTTTTTTTGGAGCCTTGTAAATAGATGATGAAGATCATATTAGTATGAATACTCCTATGGGTATTATCAACTGATGCAGATCATGTTTTGAAATCTGAGGAAAACCATAAATCTTTGTACACATTTTTGTGCTAGGTTTCCTTGAAATATTTTTCCAGTTTAAACCATTTGTTGTGCATGCTAAAACTTCCAAGTCATCACGATGGTGACTCTTGTAGCTGTCATATCAAAGCCCCAATGTTTTTCTCTATAGATCCACTTTTTGTTTATGGTGAATAGAATGTAGTAGCAGTCGTAGAGAATTTTGGTTTCTAGAGTCTATGATTTTATCAAAATTTAAAACATAGTTGGTTCGAATTAAAACACTTTTATAAATTTAGGCACAAATTCCAACCTCATGAAATTTCCTTTGAGAATAGTCAAAAGCATTTTAGTTTCAATCTAAAATTAGTTAATTTATATAAAAGTAAAACTAGTGTTGATTGGAAATTAGAAACGCACTCAGAGATTAAAATGTATGGAAGGAATTTAGTATTAAATTTTGCATGGAAATGAGTAAAGAAATAAATGTACTTTAAATTAAGGTATCATGATTTGTAAATTTTATTAAATGGAAATAAATTATATCTGAATCATATACTTCATTGTCTTTATGCATGAAAGATTTGTTAGAATTGTGCCAAACATGAGCCACAAGATCAAACAATGAACAAAGACACCTTCCACACAAGAGATCTACAAACAAAGAATTGTTATATTCCTCAACAATAAAAAGCTAGATAGAATGCAAGAGAAGAGAAAATCTCAAGAGTAGAAGAGAATACAATGAGGGTTGAATTCTATATACGAGAAACCCTAAATGAGAAAGGGATCAGATCATGAAAAGTGTCAATATATCATGTAATGAGACAAAATGATCTAATAATAGTTCTCTAGTTAACATAGTAAATCACTCCTAAGTTTAGCTTAAGTGCATGAGAATAAATTAGACTAATAACTAGTTAAAGATTAATTAATTATTAGTTGATTCATGATTACTCTAACCACCCCTTAAGATGAACTTAGGGAGCAGCTAAAAACCTTAAAAAGAGAATGCATGATGGGTCTTGGAAAATAAGTCCTGGTGAGGTACCCATGTAAAAAAAAAGATCTCTCAAAATCAGAGAAAAGGAGAAAACCACATGGGATAAAATCCTCTCCAAAAGAGAGAAAGACAAATGAAGGACTAGAAAATCCTCTGAATCGAGATGAAGGACTAAGAAGCCTTCAACTAAAATAATGTCCCAAAAAGAAGAGGAACATGTAGAACATCACTGAAGCACAAAGAAGTTGTAGACTGTTGTCGAGTGATGATTGTGATAGTGTTGAAATGAATAACCTCTAGAAACAGGAATGCAAGAGTATCCATATGGTAAATGATCCATCTCACCAAAATGCAAGGGTAACCAGCTCTTGATGTACATTGCATCTAAAAGTACATGGGAACAAGAACTAGATACATAGATCACTCTAATGTGAAACCAATGAAGCATTAGCATCAATAGTAGAAATCCCCTCATCATGTTGATAAGGGAGAGCCAAGATAGGTACACTAAAATTGTGTGAAACCAAGAAGTGCATGTAGGAGAAACAACCTGCAAATAAAGGGTGTGCAAACTAAGGCACACACACATGAGGCAAGAATCACTAGGATTCATTGTTGTCAAGGAAGGGACACTCACTTAACAAAGGTGTGATGGAAAAAAAAGGGCCCACACTACCCCCATGGTAATTATATCATAGTTTGAGTACAGAAGGCATAACAAGATGTGAAAAATCCCCAAAAAATATACACCAAATGACACTTTATCTTAGTGTGTCTACAAAAGTGAATGTGCATGAAAAGGATGTCTACAATGCCCAAATAGGGCATAATATAGGAAATACATATAGAACAACCAAAAAATGAGTCATCCATGCAAATGAAAAGTTCCCAAGAGCTAAGACTGCCAAGTAATTCACCGGAGTGTGAAAACACCAAAAACTAAATAAAATGTACTTGGAGAGAAATATAGAAAAATTGCATAGATGGCTTTGAAGAGCTCTAAAAGGCCATCTAAACTTCACTTAAATCACAAAAAAATGGAGAAACTAATTAGAATTTATGAGCTTGAGATTGAAAATAGCACCTATGACTTCAATAGGATATAAAATGCACCAACAATAGAAAAAGGTGATGAGACACACCACTGAAAAGTTGACAAAATAGTCTTTCTAACAATATCTCGTATGCCCAATTTTGATATCGTACACCCAAGTATGGCCAAAAGGAAAACATCTCGTTTAGGGCACAAAGAGGGTTCAAAGGGCCTACCCTAGCAACTGTACCGCTAATATCAGTAGAATATTTTGAGAATATTCCCTTTTTTAAGAAAAAACATCCAGCCCCTAGGAAAATAATGCGCCAAAATATTCCTTGAATGTGGTCGAAATATATCCCAGAGATGTTGCCACAAAAAGTTGTCAAGATATTCTGACCTAAGCATGGAATATTTTTTGATATATGCCTAGAAAGTTGGAGCTGTGCCAAAAAAAAAAAACTATACTTGTCGAGAATGTTTGGTGGTGATGGAAATTTTGAAAACGAGCTAGGAAAATAAATCTAATTGTCCAAGAGGGAAAAAAGTTGACCAGTGGGAGTAAAGGGTCATCGATAATGTTTAAAAAACATGTTGTTGAGGCCATCGGGACCCATGAAGGGTACGAGTCCCCACTATGCAGTTGAAGCTTGCAGGTTGCTGCAATAGAGGTACCTCATACCCTACAAAAAAAAAATACTGTTTTTTTATTATTTCTAAAAAAATAAATTAAAAAAAAAATACTGGACCTTGGCTTTTTTTTCAATTTTCATGCACAGGGTCGTATAGGGGTCGTACGGGCCCCTGTGCAAATTGTTTTACCTCAGATGCCCCCGATGTTGACTATAGGAAAATTTATAATAAAAATTCATCGAATTAGCCTCCTAAATCCAATGATGGGGTATTTTTTACGCCAAAATGTACCTCAAAGTCACCCACCTCCAAAAATTGCAAAAAAAGCAATGGAGAATTTAGATCTAAAGCCTGTAACCCTCGTTGAAGAAAAAATTCAAGAATTGAGAAGGGGTTTGTTGAATCCACACTCTGATACCATGTAAGAATTATGAAAACACGAGCCACTAGATCAAACAACAAACAAAGACACCTTCCATGCAAGAGATCTACAAACAAAGAATTGTTATATTTCTCGACAAGAAAAAGCTACAAAATGCAAGAGAAGAGAAAATCTCAAGAGTATAAGAGAATACAATGAGGGTTGAGTGATATATAGGAGAAACCCTAAATGAGAAAGGGATCGGATCATGGCAAGTGTCAACATCTCATGCAATGAGACAGAATGATCTAATAATAGCTCTCTAGTACATAGTAAATCACTCCTAAGTTTAGCTTAAGTGCATGAGAATAAATTAGACTAATAATTAATTAAAGAATAATTAATTATTAGCTAATGCATGATTACTCTAACGGATTGAAATAGTGAAAGACACATAAAATCATTTGCATGATAGAGAGAATTATCGATTTATTCAAATTATAAAAGTTATACATGATTAAACCTGAGGTTTCAAATTGTAAAAGCTTTAAAATTATTATTCATGCAAGTATTATTAAATGTTAAATTGGGAAAATATTATTTTCATGAGTGAATGTGGAAAGTTTACCTTCTAGGATAGGTGTTGAGTATGGGTTGACATGGAGCGTAGATACTGCTTTTCCATATCTACATTTATTTGTTGTATGCAACTAGCTATATGCTTGGCCAAGCTACTTAGACCATTGAAATAAATATATTTATTTCTTTATCATATATTTTCTATTTTTCATATCCTAATATCAATCATAGCATGTTCTCGTATGACAGAAATGCATATAGATATATTAGGCATGCACCAAACTCCATCATGTTCGTCGATCTCTTTTTTCTAAGCATCTCATGTAGGATCAATTGTTCTTCTTGTCAAGAAGAACTCAAGTCGGGGAAGCATAAGCTTCATGGTTGGGAAAAAAAAGCGTCTAGACCATGTTCTCATCCTTAGAATTGTGGACAATCATCGGAATGGACTATTGAATATTCAAGTGTTATGTACATTATTTGTGCTTTTATTATATCATTATGACTTATTGAAGATGGACTACCTATGTCTACTATTGTATCATGTTATTGTTACCAACTTTCACTCACAACTCAATTTGGTAGAGCTGAAACAGTTGGTTGTATTTAAAAGTGAAGGGTATTCAAACATTTTTGCTAAGTTAAATTGTTGCACAATAGGGATGCTTTCAAATGGATTTTATTTTTTATTATGCAATGTTTTACAATAGAAAGGAATTAAACAAATTTCACAATATTGTTGTCTTTTATTCATTTTGGAATGAAAATGTATACAAGATTGCATAAACATTGTTATTTCATACATTGAGATCAAAATAATGCTTAATGTCCCACACAAGCTGTGGGAGTAGCTAAACTATTGCAACATAAACATAAACTATACAACTAAAGATAAAAGTATAAAAACACATGAGGAGAAGGTATATCCATCATTTCCTGGTGGCATATTCTGGTGTTGATCTTCTTTGTTTTAGCTCCTCCTTGTTACTTATCTTCAATTAAACCTACATGATGATGAAAGGATTGGGTTAGAGCTCTAGATATCAATCTCATCATATGTCCTATCAACAAAAATATTGCCTATATCTATGATAAATTTGATCAACTGAGCAATTATCATATGTATGCAAGAGAGCCTAAAAGTCAAATCATCAGGAAGAGCATTGAGCTTCATTGTTTTATCTAACTTGTTTGTTCACTATGTAGGTACAGGTTCATTTATCATTACATGATTCATCTTGTTTGATATCACAGCATGTGGAGAAAATGGGCTCCCACAAGGGTTGAGCCCAAAATGTTGCTCTCTCAATGTTTGAGAGGTATATGAAGTGTTTTTTTATCAATGAAAGTGACTTCAAGTCACAACAGTCACTCCAAGAAAAAGATAAAGATAGTCACCATGCCTCAACAAGCACAATCACCATGATCGTGGTGATGAAGGAAGATGTTATGAGACCATTTTCAAGGGGCATATCTCACCTTTTTTGCAAAGAAAATGGTAATTGAAGGCACATCATGATCTATCTCACATAAAGGGTAGAGTTATCAAGTCAAGAAAAGGACAGTTACAAAGGTGCAGATTTCTAGTTTGAAATCTTTGTAATATCAAGTTATTAAGGATAGTTATGACTGTTCAAGACATTGATCTCTATGAGGCAGTTAATCTAAATAAGGATGGTTCACCATTTCCAAATGATAAGCATAGACACATAAATAAATATGGCAATGTTGTGGAAGGGGGAAAAGAGCACAAAATCATACAACCTTATGAGATGAGAGACAACATTTTAGGAAAGGTAGTGTATGATTAATTGCAGATCACGAGTCACTCAGTGCATAGACTGTGTGGAGTTGTGCCAAGGTATAATCATTAGTAGAATGTAGTAAAACTGTTCTTCTTAACAGTCATATCACTGTATTTTAGCACCTTTGAAAGTCCATACCAAAGCCATGAACATAGTGAAGAGAAATGAGAATTAGGTTCCATTACAATCACATGCTATTGCTCATCATTTCAAGCACAATACAGAGCAGCGCTGTTTAGCAACAAAAGCTTAAAATTTCATGGAGCAGCACATGTTGAAGATCTCCATGAAAGGACAACTCATGATTTTAAAGTTAATGAGCACTATTCAAAAAAGAAAAATGAAACCAAGTTTTAGAAAAATGTCGTTGACAATGAAGGTCGTGTTATTGACTTAAGTTAAAGCTTGACATAACTTCCCTAATGAATGTGACCACAGTCACTATTGTTCATACAACAATGAAGGAAAACTCGTGACTGATAGCAAAGACATTTAAAGATCAAGTGCATAACAACACACAATATCATATAAAATACATTGAATGGAGGGTTACAAAGGATAATGTGGGGGCTCTTAGATATAGCCATTTTCTTCCCATACAAATTAAAGCACATGGATCTCATGATAAAGTAAATAATTGAGGATCTTGGATTTAGTTTTTGCACAGAGGTTTAAAACTACAAAATCTATTGGTAGACAGGTTTGAATAAAAATGGTGCAAGGACATGAGATATTTGATGGCATTTTATTTAAGCTTAAAGCAAACAACCTTCAGGTATTATACGTGCAAGTTTTGGTAAGGTTTCAAGCTTGTGATAAATGGAGAAATAATACAAGGCAGTCAGCGCAACATGAGGAACATATAAGCTTTTCTTTCTTTTTGTTACAATAAGCTTGATTTCACAGAGAAAAGCCAAGAAAAGAAGGAATAAATGGAAAATAAAGCATCGCCTTTTTTCAATAACAAATAAGCAGATTTATTTCACAAAAATAAGAGATTATAACATTTTTATGCAAACAAACAACTCACAGCGCAATCTTAGCTCATCTTCTGTAAGAAAATCTACATGATAGGGCTTGATTTAGCTTTAGAAATCTCCATGAAAACTCCATGAACGTTTCAGTGAAACCATAGTATAGCAGTGTAGCTCCAACAGAGGAAGAGAAAGATAGAATAAAATGAAGTAAAGTGAAAATAGCCATGAGTTTTTCTTTAGGGTTTCTATTACCCTACATTTGGCCAACCCTTTTAGGGTATATTTTGAATTTTTATTTAAACTTCACTTTTTCAAATTAATACCTTGTCTTGTATTAGGCTTTCCTTGCAACCTTTTGCAAAACTTATGCATGGAAACCTCGACTCTAATTTCCCTCAATTTTTGCATGGATTGAGATGGAATAAATAATATAAACAAATATTAAAGTAATATTTTATAAATTACTTTATAATTTGTCATAAAAATGCAAGGTTGAGCAAATCCATCATTGATTACTTTATTATTTGTTCAGATCAGTTAACTTCACCTTAAAATCATGCAAAATCAATGGAGTTTAACTGAAGTGTTTTATCCTGATTTCTAGTCATTTGGAGTGATTTTGGAGTCCTTTTTGGTGAAACTGGTCATGAAGTAGAGTTTGGAGCTATTTTAGCTCATCTTACATCAATTTTGGGCCCCCTTTTAGGGATTTTCTCTTTTTCTCGTGGGAAAAGTTTCTTGAGATATTTTTGATGTCGAGTTAACTACAAGTGCCACCTCTTGGCACTTTGGAGTCATCTTTTGTATATATGGGAAAAAAATTATCTTTTTCCGTAGTTCTTACTTTTCTTCAGCATGTATTCTAGCTTTGCTAAGCTCTTTTAGGCTAAGAAAAGCCTTTGTAACTCATATTTTATACTTATAATAGTAATTCCTTTCATTTTTCAATAAAGAAGCAACATTCCCTTCTTAGATCTCTTGTTTCATTTTTGTAGATGAATGATCAGATGTATTTATTGTGTTTTATCTATCAAATCCTTTGAATATGTCTCTTTCACATAGTATTAAGGAAAGGGAAATCATGTCAAATGCAAGTTGTGAGTTGTGCTAGATTGTTTACAGTTTATTGGAGTTGTGAAACTTTGTTTTCATTCATGGAAACATTGAAACTAAAGCCTTCTTATGAAAAATTTATGTATTTCATGATCTGATTTGATTTGTGAGTAATCAAAAGCTTCTTGTTTGAACTTGATTGTGAGTTTAGGGCAGCAATTATTACAAGAATGTTTGATGCATCACCTCCTAGAATAGCTTTTCTTTTTAAGTTTCCTTCTATCATTTTTCCTATCAAAGAAGATAGTTTGTAGGAGGTGTCATAGGGAACCAACCCTTTATTTGGAGATTCATCTAAGTCACTATGAGCAATCCACAGGCTCGAAGATGTTTTCATGTTTCACGGGATTTCTAAGCTCCCAACTTGGCATTCGGGTACAATATTTGTGTCAACAGTTATCTCATGTACTTATGATTTATGTATGGACAATATGTCATAGATTGTCATGACTTGTATAGAGATTTTTCTCATGTATTGATGTATTTTTAATTACTTCTCATTAACATGATTAAGATGATGTTTATATGGATTCTGACCTTTATAAGAGCCAAGATAGGTCCACTGAAATTGTGTGTCACCAAGAAGTGCATGAAGGAGAACAAAGAACATATGAATGTGCAATTGAAAGTACCTAAAAATAAAAAGGGTGTTCAAACAAGGTACACACACATGAGGCGAGAATCACTAGGATTTGATGTTGTCATGGAAGGAACACTCACTTAACAAAGGTGTGATGGTAGAACAAAGGAACTCATAACCTACCCATGGCATTTTATATCATAGTGCAAGTACAAAAGACACAATAGGATGTGCAAAAATCTCCAAAAAGCATACACCAAAATTACATTTTATCTCAATACATCTATAAAAGAGAAATCACATGCAAAATATGCTCAAAAAGTCTAAATATGATAGAAAGCTATAAATAAATGTAGAATAGCTTAAAACAAGTGATCCCCCACAAATAGAAAGTTTTTAGGAGCTAGAATGTTCAAGTAATTCACTAAAATGTGAAAACACAAAAAACTGAATAAAATGTACTTGGAGTTAAATCTAGAAAAAGTGCATGGGTGGATATGGAGAATCTAAAATAACATTCCAACACCACTAGAATCCTGAAAAAATGGAGAAACGGGTCAAAATTTATGAGCTCGAAAGTGAAACCAACACCTTTGACTTTGACAAGCGATAAAATGTACCAATTAAAAAACTAATAAAATATCAGCACCATTAGATAGTTCTATAAACCAACTTTTTGACAATATCTTGTTTACCAAAAATTTATTCCCCCCAAAAAATTGCCCAATTAGGGCATTAAATGCAAAAAAAGCCCCTTAGGGGCTGAAAAAATTTGACCCCTAATCACATGGGAAACATGTCATTCAGGCACAAGGGCTAAAAAATTGGGCCCTTGGTCACTTGTGTGACCACAAGCTACACTAGAGCAGACACTAAGGGTTAAATTGCAAGCCCCTAGTCTCCAATAAAACTGTTATTGAGCTTAGTAAGGCCCATGGGGGTTGAACCTGCGCACTTGGTTATGGATGTGACCTTGGGACGAAGATTGGTCGCAAGAACTATACTATGGGTAGTGTTGTGGGTTCCTATCACTGTTGAGGACCACTCCAAGAAATCCGATGAAGCATCAGTGAATCCCTTATATAAGTGTCGCTCGCTATTTATTAAGTGCTCGATGCTTTATTTAATTTTTATTTTTTTTAAATAGTCATACAATACGGCCTCTTGGGGAGTTGTATAATCCCCAATAAAAAAATTTCCTGAAAAGCTCTTGTAACCAAAATTGGGAAAATTTACAATCAAAATCCATTAAATTGACCTCCAGAGTGCAATGGTGAGGTCTTTTATGCACCAAAAAATCACCCAACTCTAAAATTTGCAAAAAAAGCAATGAAGATTCCAAATTTGAAACCTTGTAACCCTATTTGAAGAAAACCCTAAAATTTTGAGAAGGGGTTCGTTGAATCTACGCTCTAATACCATGTTAGAATTGTGAATAAACGTGATATGTAGGATCAAACAACAAACAAAAACACCTTCCACACAATATATTTGTAAACAATAATCCACTATATCATCAACCAGAAAAACTTATAGAATGAACCTCAAGAGTCTTCAAGGAGATCTTCAAGAGATAATACAATGAAGGTGAGTGCTTTATAGGAGCAACCCTAAATGATAAAAGGATTAGATCATGACAAGTTTCATCATGTTGTGTGATGAGATAGAATGATCTAATAATAGCTCACTTCAGTTAACATAAAAAAGCACTCCTAATTTTAGCTTAAGTGCTTGAAATGAATTATACTAATAATCAATTAAATATTAATCAATATTAGCTAATGCATGATTAATCTAACAAACTGTTTAAGTCATGGGAATAAAGGCTCTAATTTTTTCTTTATAATTATCAAAGAAAAAAAGGTAAAAGAAAAAGTATGATATATGGGCTAACAATAGCCCATTAAATGACCCAAATGAAGTGAAACAACAATTCTAATGCTTTTAAAAACATCTATTAACCTTCTATGAAGATAAAATACAGGGTGGTAATACAAGAAATTTATGCAAAAGTTTAATACCTAAAAAAGTATCTAAAGAATGTGTAGAAATTTCAAGTAAAAAGGTTTCTAAGGAGGAAATTGTAAAATCCATTAATTAGGTCCTAACTAATAATAAATCTCTAGGGTTTGATGGGCTACCTATAGAATTCAACAAAAAGAATGTGGATTTGATGAGTGAGAATTTTTTGCAGGTTTACATTGAAGCTATATCTAGAGGCTCAATAGGAAGTAGCATTAACAAAGGTATAATGAATCTACTACCTAAAAGAGGTGACAAAATATTAAACCAAAGGCCAATTACTCTTCTTAGTGTTTCCTACAAGATTCTAGAAAAAATATTAACCTTGAGGTTGGTTGATGTCCTCCCTTACTTCTTTAGTAGTGTAGACATCTAAATTTAATCACTCCCATATGATTAAATTTACTCCCTTTTTCGTATATCATATTAAATATTAATCTACTAAATTAATATTGCGCCTTTTGTCTCACATCGGTAAAGTATTTAATTAATACTTTATCTTTCACCTTCTTCCTCTCTAAATTAAATAAATACACTAATTTATTTAATTTAGTCATTTTTACCCTTTTGATTTAAAATCAATTTAAAATTCTCCACTTTCTCTCTCATTGTCACATCCTCCATGATTTTACTCTAATCTGAATTAATTTAATTAATTCATGATTATGATAATCAAAGGTTATGTCACATCCTCCTACATTTGCCACTTGCCTTTAATCTTCCATTAATTAGTCCAATCCAATATTGGCACAACCTTAACCAAGGTCATTAGCCATATTTAGCACCACTTTTTAGCCAACCTTTGCATTTACCTTCTTTTAGCATTGCCCCCCTTTCCCATGTGAATTTTTAATTCACATTTATTTATCCTTGATCCTAAGGCTTCTAGAACCTTGGACTTGTCACATCCTCCACATGTGACCAAGTCCCACCTTTTTGGAGCTCACCTTTTATCCTTTAGATTCTCCTAAGTATGTGAATTTTTAATTCACATTTATATTTTCAACCACCTCTCCCTTTCCCATGTAGATTTTTGAGGAATTCCAAAATTCCTCAAATGTCCCTTTCACTCTCACTTGGGGACAAGGAATCCCTTTTTGAGGAAATCTTCTCACTCCCCAAGGTGCTTGGAAGGTACTTGTCCTTCCTCCACCTCATGTACTTTTTTGACACCTCACTTACACCTCATCTCCCCTTAGCCACTTCACCATCCACATGTCAAGATGTGAGGGCTTGTGGGTTCTTAACCCACCATTACCCTTCATCTTGGCCTTGTTGGATGCATCTCAACCGTTGAATTCTCTAGAGAATTCAAATTCTCCTATAAATACCCCCTCCTCAAGGGCATTTTCAACACTTTGATTTTGAGCAACCTCATGCTGCCAATTTGCATTCTCAAGCACTTACTCTCACTTAGCCATCATTTTGATCATTTTGCATATTCAATCTTGAATTTAGCCACTCAAGAAGCCATTTAAGGAGCACACAAAGTCATCCAAATCAAGGGCCAACCAAGGAGTCTTCAACAGCAAGGGAGGTATAACTATTTCCATTTGTTTCATCTATTTCCCTTCTTGTTTTATCACTTTTTAGGCTAATCTTGAAGTGTCCTTAGTCTTTTATCATTCGCATTTTTAGTTATTTTTCACATTAGAGTAGGGTAAAATTCCAAGGTATACAAGTAGTACCCAAACAAGATGCATTAAAGGTAGGTACGTGCTAGAAAACCTCCTAACTAGCTAGGAGGCTATGAACTAGAAAAGATGCTCTAATCAAAATATAGGCATGATCCTCTTGGACTTTGAAAAAGCATATGACATGGTTAAATGGCCCTTTCTTATGATGGCTCTTGATACTTTTGGTTTCCCAAAATAGTTTTTTCCAAATGTTCAACACCTTGACGAAAGATGCAATAGCACAAGTGGATGTAAATAGATCACTAATAGATCAATTTCATCTACAAAGGTCTATAAGCAATGGATTTCATTTTTCCCCTTCTCTATTTGTGATTGCTTTAGATGTTATTTTCTACCTAATAAGAGATTAAAAAATACACCCAAGGGTAAAAGGAATATCTCTACCTGATAAGGAGTATCTTCTAAACATTCAATTTGCAGATGACATTGCACTATTTGTTAAATTAGATGAAGAGAACTTCAAAAATATTATGCAAAAGTTAAATTTATTTTCTATGGCCTCTAGGGAAAAAATATCCAAAGTGAAATCCATAATGTTAAGATGGGAAACCTCCCCCCAAAGTGGTTTAAAAAATATGAATTATAATGAGGAGGTTCAGATAAATAGGTTAGATACCTGGGTATTCCTTTTTCTATAAATCCCTATTTGAAAGAGATGTGGGACTAGATAAAAGATAAAATTGATCAGAAGATAGGAAAATAGAATAAATAATTATTATCCTTAGTAAGTAGGATTCAAGTATGCCAGAAAATTATCTCTATTACTCTTTTGTGTGGATGTTTTGTAGTTATCAAATAAATGAAATCCAAAAAAATCAAATAATTTACGTGGTATGGTGGCAAAGGAAAAAATAAAAAGCATGCAATTAGATGGGAATGGCGTTGTTTAGAAAATAGTGAAGGAGGTCTGAGATTAAAAGACTTTAAAAAGTAGGGAATTTCCCTTATTGTCAAATGGATTTGCAAAGAACTGAAAGGAAATGAACCTTGGAAGGTCTTGGTAAGAAGTAGCATCCAACGAGCAGTTCCAAGACAAGATAAAACATGGAAACATATCCCTCTCTATAACTTAGTGTTTGGTAAATTCCTTGTATCCCTGATTGGATCCAATATTTGTAAAATCTTATGGAAAGCTTGGGAGCAAATTAGAAGTTTGATCATAAATAGTGATTCTTTCGATATCTACAAAAATAAAATCTATCTATTGAGATCAATATGGTGGAATGCATATCATAAAGATAAAATCCTTGCATTATTGCAAGGATGTTGTATAAAATCATGGAGCAAGAAAGGCATTAAATGTTTTAAAGATATCATAGGTAACAAATAATTAAAATCATGGGTCTCCTCAATAAAGTGTACTATCTACCTCCATCGCGGTGGAGAATGTATTCAGTACCCAAGGAAAAATGCATGAACTTTCAATTCTCTGTAATGTATGAATCTAATAGTGATAATATTGAAAAATTTAAATGGGTATATGGTACTGAATTGCACACAATAAAGCCCAAAAATGTGCACAAATCATTAGAAGAAATCTTGGATATGATGAACCACCTAAACAAAAGCTAGAATCTCAAACTAAATGATAAAAATGGAATAAAATATTTAAACATTTGTGGTCTAGTATATTAGAACCAAAGAAAGCATGTTTAAGTGGTTGTTATTATTACAAAATTGCTCTACTACTTTCTATCCTATAATATAAATATTTATGAGATATGTAAGAAACCTAAAACTATTATGCATATTTTTTTATTACTTTTTTTTAATGAGGTATCGAGCTTCGTTTGTGGGGGAGGTTGGGGAGAATCGAATAAGGTTAAAAAGAAAAAGAAAATCTCTTTGGTTTTAATGAATGAACAAAAAAAAAAAATTAATCTATTTTGGCTTAGATTATCTACTAAATTTTTATGGTTTTTGTGGAAAGCTAGGAATGAGGAATGCTTCCAAGGTAGTAGGAGAGCACTTATTGAGTTTGTTAAAGGACTCATTTTTTATGATATTTTTGTGCAGGCTATAGTTATAATAGAGGTTTTTAAGGATTGTGAATGGTGATCCTAGACCTGCACAAACACAATTAAATAATACATCATTAGTCTATTATGCAAGTTTAAATCAAAATTCCCCATGGAATTCATTTGACATGCAAATAAACAAGAAATAAGTGAATAAAAAAATAAAGAGAACTATTAAATCCTATCTAATGCAAACAAACTCTCAATCCCATGGGGGAATTGGTGTCATTTTGATGTGGAAAATGGCCCTTTCCCAATCTCTTGTAAGCTTGAATGATGACTTGATGAAGATTTGATGTTTCCTTGGTGAAATTCCTACATAACCTAGCTATACAAATGTGAAAATGGATGAATAATGGACGAGCAAATTCAAAATCTCAAGATAATGTCATCTTTGCATGAAGTTGTGGATCCCAAATCCAAATGAGAGCATCTTATTTATAGATAAGAATGATGAATAATGAGGGAAAATGGATGAATGTGGGAGAAAAGACCAACCAATAACATTAAGCCACTTATCAACATGCTAATGGACAAAGGTTGAGCACATTTTGATGAAAGTGCACATAAATGCTATTAGGTGGAAATTCAAATTTTATGAAATGACATGTTGGAGGGAGAAAGAAAGAGATTTAATGCCACTTGGCTCAAGGAAAAAGGAAATGTAAGAGGTTTAAATGCCTTGTTGGATGTACAATCCCTTTTGGAGGGATTTTTCAAACTTGGAGAATATTCCCTTTTTGATGCCATGTTGAGAGAAAATAGTGATTTAATAAATCAATTAAAATGATTTATTGGTGCAAGTTGCAAAAGCTAGAGGATGTGATGGATTTAGATTATCATTAATCATGATTTGATTAATTAAGAGCGAGATTAGTTGATTTGACAATTTTGACGTAGACTTTTGGATTGATTTAAATCAAACTTGAGAGGAATGTGATTTAGACTTAATTAAATAAAGATTTTGATTTATTTAATTAAAGGGGGATGATGTTAGATTAAATCAAATAAAAATTAATTTATTTAATTCAATAGAGTGACTTTAGAGATTTAATTAAATAAAATGAATTATTTAATTAAAATGGGGACTATAAGATTAATTAAATAAAATGATTTATTTAATTAATAGGAAAGAATGACTTAATCAGATAAAATTGATTTATTTAATTAAGAGATGAAACATGATGAATTTAATCAAATATAGATTATTTGATTAAATGGTTAGCAAAGGAGATGATTCGGGATGAAGCGGTGTTAGTAAAATCAAGATCAGGTGTATAGGATCAATCGGTACATTTTTTGTGTCTACAAGGATGAATTCATCAAGTTGTTGAAGAGTGGAAAGATGGAATTCAATAAAGAGGAAATAAAGTATGCAAGGCACTAGTCATTCAACAAAGAAGACAACATACCATTTATGAAAAGCTATCTAGAGTTTTAGAAGAAATATAATAATAAGTATACCAAAAGAAACAATATAGAAAGACCTATGATTCTAGGGAGGACCAATATTTCGTATAAACCAAGGAGAAGACTTCACAGTGGAGCTAGTGAGGTCAAATGATGATAGGTTTGAAATTGACCTACCAATTGGGTGGAATGACTTTGAAGAATACAATGAAAGTGTTAACTTTAGAGAGGCATAACAATGCAATGTAGGTTTTAGAAAATTTGTATTGCATATATTGCTCTAATTAGCTATATAAAGATGATTCTACATAATCTAATTATTGATATTGTATCATTGTAAATTGTCACCCATGACAATTTCACCTTATGTTTGGTCCCCCCTTAAATTATTAGACCTAATTGATTATTTGATCTCCTAAATTATGCATCCCATGGCCCATTTTTGACAGCTTATGAGGAATTGCAACTAGAAATCAATTGCACTCATCTATGACATTGTTCCTAATTGCTAAAAGTCCAAAAAATAGAGCTTGGAAACTCATGCACTAGGTGTGAGTGTCCACCTTTTTTTGGCTCCAAATTAAAATATGTCAGTGTCAGCAATTTAAAATTTGCAATTCCATAGTCTGAAGTTGGCCATCAGGATTTAATTTTTTGGAAATTCAATAAATACCTAGTTATTGCATCATTTCAAATCTATCTAGCAAGAAGTGAACATTGAGAGAATTCAAGAGAAATTCAAGAGAAACATTTTAAATCATTATTTCAGCAATTCAAGATCCTGGCATCATGTCAAATCTTATGTGAGTTTATGCATGTTCATGTTATCATTGTTTTGTGAAGGCTAATACTTTGTAGGTCTCCAAGGAAATTCAAGCATTCAAGAAAATCTATCAAGCAAGATCTAAAATCTTTGAAATGATGTGTATGAATTCAATCCTGCAAGGATGTCATTGAAGGTGAGTTTTAGCATTTTTTCATTCATCATTTCCTTCCATTATCTATTGGTTTATCATTAACATTGCCATTGTGGAAGTGGAAACACTTAAACACGAGGTTTGACTAAGGCAAGCCCCTAAAATGGCCCAACGTTTCTCCTCTTTGTGAGTGTGTAGATATCAGGTTTGAAGAATATTGAAAGAGTCTTGAAGAAAAATCATTCATTGTTGCATCCAAAACCCTACATCTTGACAACATACGAAAACTCAATTATCTCAGAAACTGTTAGGGATGCAACAATGTGACAACTAAGGAATCAAAGAGTATACAAAGCACTACAAGATCAAATTTTGAAGTTCATAAAAATCCTATAAGGACATTCATGCCCTGGGTGTGAGTGTCCCTCATTTTTAGCCCCAAATTTATGAGATAGGTGCAAAAATCTCTACTTTTTTGAGTTTTATAGTCAAAATTGTTGTTACAATTTTTCTGTTGTCAGAATCTTGCATTTTTAGCCTATAAAATATTGTTTAATAGGGTTATTTTGGGCAACTCAATTCAAATACATTTTCAAGACTCAAAAAGGATCAAACCTAGGTGTGATTGACTCACCTTTGAGGTTGAAATTCAATCTCTTTGCCTTATGGTTTGTATCCTAATGAAATCCTAGAAAATGAAGGAACTACCTTAGGTTTTAGCCATTAAACTTAAGGGTTCCCTTTTTCTACAATTTAGATATATAACAAAAAGACCTTGCATGGAAAATATCTATTGTTGAACTAAACGAAGATGTTCTTTTGAGACCCTGTGTGGTTTAATAAACTATGAAATACTATGAACAAAGAACTTGAAGAGATATTAGCAAGGGAGGAAATATATTGGAGACAAAATCTCAATCTAATTATGGTTAAAAGATAGGGATAGAAACACTAAGTTTTTTCATGCTTTGAATAAAATCAAATGCTAGTCTAATGCAATCTTTTTAGTCAAGTCTATGTCTAATGAACTTCTAATTGATGAATAGAAAATATAAAAAGAAGTGGTTTTGTTCTTCTTCGGGCTCTTATCTAAGTAGTCTTTGGCATCAAATAATGATATAAATGAGATAAACGTATTGACATCCAAATTATTTTATAATATTCCACAATTGTTCTTGAAAGAGGATAATAAATTATTGTTGAAACCTTTCACTTTATAAGAAGTGAAAGATGCTTTTCCACTACCTCCAGATAAAGCTCCTAGACCAAATGGTTTCACTACCATCTTCTTCCAAAAATTTTGGCCTTTCATTGGGAGAGAAATCTAATTGGAACTTGAAGAATCAAGAAGGAATGGGATCATTCTAAAGGAAATGAACACAGCATACATTGCTTTAATTCCAAAAAATAGTTTCCCTTAAATTTTTTGCAAATTTTCAACTAATTTTAGTTTGTAACAAAATTTACAAAAAAGTCTAAGGCTATTACATTGAGGTTGGAAAAAATTATACCAAGAATTATCTTAGATGAGCAATGGGGTTTTGTGTTAGGAAAGGAAAATGTCGAAGAAGCGATTATTGCACATGAGATCCATCATTCTATACACTAGGATAAGATTCCAACAATGATTATTAAGCTTTATATGATGAAAGCATATGATAAAGTAAACTGGGAATTTGTGTTAAAATTTCTTAAACAATTTTGTTTTGCTAACAAATAGTGCAAATGGATTCTCTCTTGCTTATCAGGGAAAAAATTATATGAACCTTGTTAATGGAAGCTCAACAAGTTTTTTCAGTTCTTCACCAGGAGTAAGACAAGGAGATCCATTATCTTTTTTTGTTTTTGTTTTGATGATTTAATCCCTTAGTCAAGCAATAGTGACATCACCTAAAGAACAATATTATCTAGAGAGGGATTAACATTCCAACAACTGGCCTTTTAGTGACTCACTCTTTATTTGGAGATGATACTTTCCTTTTTGGATGTCCAACCATTCTTAAAGTAAGGGCTATTCAAAGAACTTGCTTGACAATTATTGCTTGGTATTTAGAAAATCAATAAATTTAAGTCAAAAAAATAATTCAAAATGCATCATCAAGGGCCATTGCATGCATACTGTCAATCTTATACCCTCCCTTTTTAGTATCTAGGTATTCATTTTTGTTGGTTTGCTTAAGGCTTCTTTCTAGTCAAAAGTATCAAGTGTTATTCAATGAAAATTCACATCATGGAAAGGTAGGTGGCTATCACTTGCAAAGAGAATTATAATGATAAAAGTAGTCTTATCTACTATTCCAAATTATATTATGTTTGTTTTCAAAATTCCTAAAGGAATTTTGTGTGATATACAAAAAGCTATAAGGATTTTTTTGGAAAGGAAGTGTTGAAGAAAAGGACAACCATAAGATTCCACTAGTTTTGTAGGATAAGTTGTGTGAAGAAAAATCTATTGGGGTGCTAGTACCATAATCTTGGAGCTAGGAACTTGGCCTTATGTGCAACATTGGTATGGAACATTTTTGCTAATCCAAATGCCAAATGGAGAAAAATAATGCAAGAAAAATATTTAGATTCAAACTATTCAGAAATAATTTTCACCATTACAAGTCCTTAAGGAGGCTAAAAAATTTGGAATTCCATATTAAATTGCCTAGAGGTTATATGTATTCACTTTTCTTGGCTGGTAAATAATGGGGAAAAGGCACTTTTTTGAGGACTCGTAGAATGGATACCCCTCTCTAGATAAAATTGAATCATTACAAGATGCAAAACTTTATCTAAAATAGGCTTGGGGCAACAAAGTCAAGGATTATTTTGAAATTTTTTATACAATACTCAATTCAAATATTACCTAGGAGGACTTCAATGGTTTCTCTTTTTTGGCTAAGCAAAAATTCCTCCTTAAATCCATATTACATAAAAGAAATATCCTATTCTCAAATATTGAAGATCACTTAATTTGGACTCCATTGAAAATAAGAAATTACACTATAAGGTTGGAATACAAATCCTTAATTTTTAAAGGTAGTAGTGGTCAAGGTAATTGGCCATATAAGGCATGGGATTTTCATGGTTAGCTTTAAATAATAAAATTATTATAAGCAACATATTGGTGTGGTGTTAGCTCTCAAAAATGCAGGCGAAATGCCTCAAGAGGTTGCCAATCTCTTGGTATGTTTCAGGGTAACAGACAAGGTCTAAATGGTCTAAACCTTCTTCTCTTTAGGTGCTGCTAGACCTAGGCGGGTATACCTATATGAATGAGACAGACTTGACTTATGCTTATTTCTTTTAATGTGTTTTACCCACAATGGCAAACGGGAGTGGATAAATAAAATGTGATTTGGTATAGATTGTATAAAAAAATCAAAGCTAAAACCTAATATGTTCAGTTAACAGATGTAAAAATGAGTAAAACTAAATGGTGAAAATGCAGAGACTAGTGCCTTATTGGGTATGCGGAGTCAAATGAGAAATCTAAAATGAGTAACTTTTTTCTGGCAAGTGTTCTAATTGTTCGGCATATATTTTAGATAATAACTTATATAAACATGCAAGAATATGACTACCTAGTTCTTCTTAATGATCCAAATGAGATTCCCTAATTACTATGATCAACTAAAAGGATTTAATCTTTTCTTGAAAGAACCAATTAATCAACCATACAGATGCAACAATTGTGCATCGATAAACTGAATATAAACTTGTTATATCAATTTAAATAACTAGAAAAACATCAACCTTGGAGACAACTTCAGTAATACTTTCAATGAACACAACAAACAACTGATACCAGAAATACGCCACCACATCAAATGATTTTCATTTATATCTCCATAATTTCAAACATGCATCATAGTCTCATAGTATGACATTGTATTCTACTGTATCTTCCTTCTATCCTATATCATATCTTTTTTCTTCTATCTCTGTTTCACTACCAAAACAGATATTTATACATCAAATACTCGAAAGGGTGTGTCCTTTCAGAAATTTCATATGTTTAAACAACAATAGATTGAGAGGAATCAAGCTCTGTTAAGCCATAAATAAATTTTAGAAATGTGGTCCAAGTAATCCCGACGTTCATGTGTATCTACATCTCCTATTGCGTTCCGAATTGTGATCTCCATTCTTATCATCTTCTCATTTTGCTCGCATGCCTCATCCAATGTTGTGTCCTCCGTGGTAGCTACCTTCAAAATTTCAAGTAGTATTGACTCACTTTCACTCTTCCATCTATCCACTTATTTTAATTCTCCTTTATCATCAAAGAATGTAGTCAATCCTTGCCTGGTAGCATTTATCAATCCCTGTGCATCCCCTTGCAATTCTTCAGATAAATCTCAGTGATTGTTCGTAAAATTATTTGCAACTTCAATTGCTATATTAGCATAAACATCCCTTTGGTTTATTTCTTGAAATTTCTCCAGAATCCTTCCATCCATTCTTTCATGTTCTTTCAATGCAGAAAAGTTATGTGAATGTTTTCCCCAGAGCTTATTCGACCAAATTGTTAGACTGGCCTATCTTTTCTTGATTATTGCTACAAGTGTGTCATATTTCCCTTGAGAGTAAGCACTTGATCCTTCCCAATGATCTTTTGACTGCAAGCTTTCACCATGAGTGAGCAGCTTGGTTGATTTCACTGTAACACCCAACAAATCCTTTAGGTGTTCATTTTCTCTCAACATCCTCTCATTATTTGTCTTGTACATTTCCCTCTCCTTAATTAACATCTAAATTTGGGCTTTGTTTAATTTAGCAACATTGATTCCAATTTTTGCAGTTGCCACAGGATCAGCCTCTCCAATCTTTAAATTCATAACATTCCCAAATGCTTTCTCAGTGTCAATGACGACTGATTTTCTATGAGGTGGATATAAAGCCCAAATCATCAATGACCCTTCATCTGGATTGTACTTTGACCCTGCATATACTTTTGTCACCTTTTCTAGGCTGAGTTTATGTGTAGCATCGCTATCTTTCAAGAAACTATCAAAAACTGGTGCAGAATTGAGATCCAACCCAGGAAAAATCATAACACCAGCATTTTCTAACATTTTCCTCCCCTTTTCAAGGGTCATACCTACCATCTCCTTGTCCACACACATCTTTAAGTCATTCGGTAATTGTTCTTCATTACCTGATGTGATATTGTCAACCCTTTCTCTTATTTCTTTTCCCTTTTGTTTGTACAGGAAAGCCTTAAACTCTGGAGAGTTTACAAATTCATCATCTGATACAAACGATCTGTACTCTACATGCCTCGCATCTGCATCTACATTTTCTTCAGCACTCAATTCTCTAGCAAGGCAAGTGTAATGTTGAGTTCTCAATCTAGACATTTTACTTGGTTGGTTTTGTGGCACATTATCCTCATATGCCTCCTCCCCAGAGGACAATAAGTCTATATCCTGCAACCCTTGATTATATCTTTCGACCACTATCTCTACTTCTTCCTCTTCCAAATTCTGGATCCTATCATCAAATTGATAGGGCACATGTTGATATCCTCCAAAGTTTATCCTTATTTTAGCAGAATTGATGTACCCTTCGGGGTCAAAATTCTTTCTGGGTGGTCCTCTTTTCATATTGTACTGCAATAATTTATCAAGGATCAAATTGTATCCTTCCTTGGCTAACACAGTAAAATCACCAAAGCATAATGTATTGGGCATGAAAGCCTGCTTTCCAAAGGAACTCAAATTCATAACACTGGAATAATCCATCTGTTTGACAATTTCATTGTATACAATTCTGTTAGGAACTGTTTTTGGAAAAATGAATGGGGCATCTTCAAACCATAAACTCTAATCATGGTAGCACCCTCCAAGCAATACCAATCTCCCCAATTATGACTAATTGGCCCGTTGAAATCCTTTGGCCGAAGAAATCTTTTTATCTCTTCAGATAAAGAATCATTATATGGATGATTGTACAATTTGTACAATGTATTCACAAAATACTCCTCGAAGTGAACAAAACTAGAATTAGCAAATATACTGTCCTAGACAGTCATCCACAATTGAACAGGTAATGTCGTGCCATCCTTGTCAAATTGAGAAATTATCATCTCTTGAGGCCACAATCCCAAATCCTGCCTAAAATATAACACTATGTGCATCAACAATGAATAATGCCTAAGATGAAAGATAGAGGCTCCACCCTTATTGCCATCAATCCATAATCAAGCCCCTTAAAAATGTATGAGGCATAATCAAATGGTCTAGAGTTGTGGTACTGGATATCTGCTAAAATTATCATAGGCACAATTGACATATACTCAGGGGCATCCATTCCCAATACCTGGCCTACTGAGAATTAAGTATACTTCATATAGGGTTCAAATAAGTCAACATGAAAAGGAGGTCCATCACTATCCTGTAGAGGAACTGGTCTGCCACCTTGTCTAATCCTGTGAATTGGCAACCTCCAACCCTTATAAATTGTGTCCATTCTCCCAAACTCCATTTCCAATTCTTCACATATGATTTTTTGATTGCAAACCCCTTCCAAATTGGAAACCTCCCCTATTGCATCTTCTGATAAGTGTATTTGTGGTTTCCTGGATGGGTCACATATAGCTTTGAGTTTTGGGTTATAATAAGTAGCTAACAATTTTACCAATTCTGCATTGACAAATACATTAGGGCATACCAGTTTTCCCAAATTAAGCTTCCATGGGTTGCATACTGGTTCAAAAAAATTTCTCTGATAATAGTGAAAGTTAAACAACTCATACCCTCTTATTGAAGTCCAGACATCTCCTATGAGTTTGCATTTATCATCCAATTTATCTATTTATGCCCTGAGTTGTGCAGATCGTCTAGCTTTAGGTCCAGAGCCAGGTACTTGGTCAATGAGGTCTTGATTTAATCTTCATTCAGTTCCCTCATGTTCTATTTCAGTTTTTTGTTTATTTCCTTTAGGTTGATTGCTCTCACCATGTTTTCTACTTTTTGATTTTCCTGAGCTGGGGGACTCCATTCCTCAAAAGTTACAGAAGTTAAAATTAGAGGAACTAAGGCACAAGAACTTACTGTATTTTGCTCAAAACCTGAAAGAATGCCTTGGTTCTTCGTTCTCCTTTCTGATTCTTTTGTTATCAATTCCACACTAATGTTTCCAATTGAATTCTCCTTATTGTGCTCCGTCGCGCCATTAATGTGTTAGTTGAAACACGAGTGCAGTAAGTCCTTTTTCAAAATTCTCACTATCACATCATATAGTAATGTCAGTGAGACATTTTCAAATCTTAGGTGATAGCTTTTAGCAACGTTCATTAAACCATTCATCAAAACATCTTGTAGTCTCCCCAACACTTCGAGTCTTACCGACTATTGCAAATTGTATATCGCTCTAATGTCCTGCAGTCTCATCGATATTCAGAGTCTCACTGACAGTTATCCTCTTAGTCTTATGTATATCATTGTGCCATTTTGGGTCGGGGAGATGTTCCATAGATTATTTCATGTCTCACTGAGATATATCCCTTGATATGTTTTCTGGTCGCTAAGACATAATTACTTTCTCGCTGATGAAACAACACTCGGCGTGACTCTCATATCTCTCTCCGATGAAATTAGTCTCGCCGATAATCAATTCATACTGCCGAGTCCTTTACCCACACATAACCCTATCGGCGTGACATATGGATCGATAGGACTACCTGACTTCCTCCCGATAATCATTGATAGAATCCCCTTTATGCTTTGTCGGCAAGACCATATGCATTCGATAAGACTTCATTCTGATGACTTTTAGTCTGGCCGATATGTCTCCTTGTGCGCCAGTCGGTAAGACATATATGAGTTCGTTATGACTTATTTCGATGATGAATTTCTTGCCGATATGATCTTTTTGTCGCCGAGACAATGAATTGTGTCCTACCGATATGTGTCTGCAGATGAAATCATATCAGTATGACATTCCTGAACTCTTGCCGATAGACTACAAAAGATACACATTAGTAAAAAATGCTTTATGGATCGGGGAGACCCTCACCATCTCTTGCCGATATGAATTATACAGTGAAATATTCTGGGCTAGATGGATTCTATGGGAACACATGACCAAGTATGGGAAAAAATATTATGAAGAGAGGATTCTTGTCCTTATGGTAAGGACTAATTTGGAAACTCATGGGTATAAACAACTATAAAATTTTCAAAATTTTACAATTCTAACAGTGTGGTTAGGTATTGTTGAGCCTTTTAATTGTGTACTCTATGGTCAAATTCAAGAATGTGCGTATTATTTACTCCTAAATTATGACTTTGAATATTATTATTACCCGATTTTCACCCGCGGGCTCAATCAGGCAGGTTGCAGGGGAAAATTATGTTTTAAATTCGGCACGTGGGTTAAATGTGGCTCCCATAAGGGTTGAGCCTAGCGTGCAGGTGTTCGGTTTTCATTGGGAAGGTCTTCATCTGATGCATTTGAGAACTAATGGAGGCATTGTTTTTAGGGTTGAATCATACATCAAAATGTTATTTTTCAAGGAAGTCAGTTGGAAAGCCTGCCTCAGTCAGATTTGGCATAAAACTTTTGAAAAAGAAAGTCATTGAGACCCTCATGTTGTCTTGTCAAATGGCAATTTGGTTCTGTTCATTTGAAACCCAAAGGTCACCAAGACATCTTGGTCGCCATGAGTTTTTGTATATCTTTCTGCTTGGGAAGTCTCGTCGACCGTTGTTCACAAGCCCGGCATCGGGGAGAGTGGTTTTCCTTCGGTGTGATCTCTCGCCGACCGGTGATGTCTCGCCAAAAGAGTTTACGCTTGGAGAGAGGTCCTTCTGACTGATGGGGTCTTGGTGAAAGGTTGTGGCCTCAGCGTGATGTCTTGCCAATGACCAGTGGTCTCACCGAAAGGAGGTGTCATCGAGGAGATGTCTTTCCGACACGAGGGAGTCTCGCCGAAAGGTTTGAGTTCAGCGTAAGGTCCCGCCGACTGCTGGAGGTCTCGGCGAAAGAAGGGTTGCTCGGGGAGAAGTCTTCCTAACTCTTGGGGAATCTCACCGAAAGGTGGGGGCTTCGGGGTAATGTCTCACCGACTCATGATAGTCTCGCCGATAGGTGTTTTGACATCGGTAGGACTTGAAAGATCGCTATGATGTCTTGCTGATAGCGATGGTCTCGGTGACAATCTTGGGCAGTGGTATAACTCATGAAGATCGGCATGATGTCTGGCCGATAAGCGATAGTCTTGCCTATAGTGATGGATCTGATGTGGACTTTGGCGAAACCTCTTGCCGAAAGCATTTGTCTCGCCGACAAAGGATGCAGCGGTATAACTTTTGAGGGTTCATTGTGATGTCGCTATGACCTCTTGCCAAAAGTAATATATCTTGCCGATAGTCTGGGCGATCACAAAGGGGATATCGGTATGACTCTTGCAACTCACTATGAGGTCTCACTAACAGTGGTAAGCTATGTTGATAACTATTTTTGAGCATTGTGGCATTGGGGAGACACGGCTAGTGTCTCACCGACATGCGATTCTGCAAGAATAACCTTTGACCGTCTGGTGATCTCACATGTCATCTGTTCAACCAATCAGAGGAAGCTACAAGTGAACTGTTGGCAACTTGACCAGTGCCAGGAAGATCAACAAAGCATAAATGAAATGGATCTACTTTGGTTCGATGGATGATCAGGGCTTGTGAATTCAGTTCAGAGGGCGCCTAATGTTGCTTCTCGAAGAGGGTCAACTTGCGGAAGGGTCTAGAATAGAAAGGAGGAGACCGCAAGGACAGCTGGGATGTCAACTGGCAGAGTGGATCGACATTTATGATAACACTCAAAAACATTCAAAGCAGTTCTAACGCGTTTCGAGGGCGGACACGAGGGCTGCAAGTTAATGCGATTGTTGCAAAAGATCTTAAGGCCACTCCTGAGGGTGATCTTTTCACCGACATGGACAAAGGGATGCACATTGAATGCAGCATTAACTATATTCCAAAAGATCTAAGGGTCGATGTGTTCAGCAACTGATTCATTTTTGTAAGCCCTAGGGCAAAGGCCGACGCTTTTGAGTTTTGTTGTATATATGGCATTTTTTCCTTATTTTGTGGGGGATTTCTTCTTATGATTTTATGAAGTTGTGACTTTTGCAGTCCTTTCTCATATTAGCAAAATTTTGTAACTCGTTTGGAGCATGATATATAGAATTTACCTTGGTTACCATTGATGGTTTAATTTTCCTTCTAGTTCTTGCAAAGTATTATGCATTTTCAGGTGATGGATCAAGCTACTTCGTGAATTTTTTCTATTTCCTTATAGCTTTGTCTCATGTTAGCATGTCTCTCTTTGCAAAAGTAGTATTATGCAGATTACAAATTGTGTTTACTGAATTGCACATGAGCTTTTAATTTGTGAAAATTTGCTTTTCCTTCTTAACAATGTGTGCATATCAAACTTGTTTGTGAAAATACTTATGCATAATCTACAGAAACTTGTTGTCCAGTCCCATATCCATCATCAATATTCAAGTGTAACCTGATTGTCTCATTGCTCTTTTCAATTTGGTGTATCACCATAGAAATAGTGTTTCCATCAGTTTTAATTTTTAAGTATTCTCCTTCTACTCTTTTCCTTACAAAGATCAATAATTAGGTGATAACACAAAGGAAGTCAGCCTTCTCTAGAGGTCCTTTTCCATTTTTAGGTAACCCACAACCTAGAAAAGTTCCCATGTTTCTCTGAGGTATCAATTTTTGCAACTTGATAAGGGCGCAATTTCAGTAGATAACAGTTTTTGCACACTTGATGGGACTGTCGAATTAGACAGCTGAAAGAAGATACATCTTATTGCTGATTTTGATATGTAATTAGCAATTTTTAGACCTTAAGAGGTTGAAATCTGCATATCTGGCAACTCCATGCCCAAAGTAACTAGTTTCAGCAGGCTAAGTGTTAATTTTATGGTAATATGTCTTACCATTCACCATTTCATGAAAATGCTATCTATATACCTTCTAATCTGCCATATCAAAGTAGTTATGCTGCTGATTTCACATAATATTACCAACAAAGAAATTTTTCTTATGAATCTCAAAATTTTGATAATATGAGTTTGGAGAATATGTCTTTATATTTCCAAAAGAAGTTTGAAGAAATTGAAAATCAGCAGGAGGTCAATAGGCAGCAAGAGGAGATTGATTATCAAGCTTATATTCATCAGCAGGAGGTTGAGACACAAAGAGGATCCTATTTAGTACAAGAATTTGAAAAAAGTCAGTCTAACTCTCCTGAAGAACAACTTTCTCAAATGCCCCAATCAGCTGCTACTTTTCCAAATCCTTTCTTTGAGGAAGGGCTTCACTTCCGCAGTTCAGTGTTCCAAGTTTTGAACAGAATGAGTTTTCTGTTGAAAAGAAAATAGACGAAGAGCAACCCATTGATCTAGACAACTTAATCCTATGGGAAAGGATTAAAAAGGTAAATCCTTTACATCTAGCTATAAAGTGTTTTCAATTGCAGCAGCAAAGGATTGAACAGCTAGAAGACATCAAACAATTTGGGCAGTTGTCGATTGATGACAGTCAGCAAAACAACAATAGCACATGTGAAGACGATGTTGAATCAAATTCATTGTTGAACCCCTTAGATTTTGATTCATTTTTTTAAAAAATTGATGTTGTTTATAAGATGGCTGAAACCAGAATGCAGGAATTGTCAGTTGAAGATCTTCACTTGCAGAAAGAGGATGCCCAAGTTTCACTAGAAAAGGAGCCACATAAAGAAGAACAATTGGTTTATTTGCTTGACCAACTACTTGGTTTTATTGAGCAAGCTGAAGAGAGCATACAGGCACTTGTTTTACCAGTTGATTTGGAATGACCAGAGAATATTGCTGACTTGTTCGATGATCTTCCTCAATTTGTTGGAAAAAATGAAGATCTCACATGCATGATAACATCTATGTCTGGTAAGGAGCAACTAAATGCTAAAACCCATCTGGATTTAATGCAAAATTATGAGTTAGATGATATCATAGAAGCTTTTTGTTCTAACATAGATCATGAGCTAGTATCATATGAAAGGGAAGCATGTGATCAACCCATTCAAGTCAGTGAGACTATTGAAAAAGTTGTAGAAGATAATGCCTTGCAGCCTATGAACTTATTTGATGAGCTGCCCCACTTTGTTGAGGAGGAGTTATATTTTGTCATGGACAAAGACCATAAGGAACAACAGTTTGATTTTTTTTTTTCAGTTATCCAACAGGGATATCAGCTCCTTAGTCAAGAAGATTAGACTGTAGCAGTCAATGAACAACCTACATATTACCTCCAATCAGCATCTTTTCAAGGAAAAGATGAAGTCTTTAGAGATCACCAAGGGGCTGAAAGTTACAAGTTCAGTGTCCCGACAAGGGGATGTCCTATTAGGCACCTGGCACAGTTAAAGGATAGACAAGAGAAGTTACCAGTTGAATTACCTACTTGGGAGCCTGTGATTCAATATCAAAAGTCATCAATGCAGGTGGCTTACAATATTCAAAACAGTTGTAGGCACCTCTTGTCTAACACAGAAAGGGAGGCAGTTTCATGATTGAGGAGGTGTTTAATCTATGCACTTAGCATTTACTTTTCCTTCATCACTGTTGGACAATTTGCAAGCAGGAAGCACGTCCTATGTTGGTGAGAAAGGGCAGTTTTTTCTCACAACCAGTGAACGGTTATGTCTGATCACTACCACTGCTGGGTAGTGTAGGATAGAGTAGTCTCAGTTTCAGTTTTTCTTTCAATAAGTACCTGCTGGCACGTTTCATTTCAGTTTTGTCATATTTTCAATAAGTGCAGTTGTTGCATCTGGTTTTTCCAAAACTCTTTCTTCAACAGAGTTGCAGTAGTTTCTTTCAGTTTGCGTGTTTTGAGGATGAGTTACAGTTTTCTGAGTCAAAACAAAGAAAAATGACTCCATGCCCAATGGATAGGCCTAGGCTACTGGTTTGCATGTTTAGCAGGAAAACATCCAGCTGAGGTCGCCAGAAATGTTACCCGATTTTCACCCGCGGGCTCAATCAAGCAGGCTGTAGGGGAAAATTATGTTTTAAATTTGGCACGTGGGTTAAATGTGGCTCCCATAAGCATTGAGCCCAGCGTGCAGGTGTTTGGTTTTCATTGGGAAGGTCTTCATCTGATGCATTTGAGAACTAATGGAGGCATTGTTTTCATGGTTGAATCATACATCAGAATGTTATTTTTCAAGGAAGTCAGTTGCAAAGCCTGCCTCAGTCATATTTGGCATAAAACTCTTGAAGAAGAAAGTTGTTGAGACCCTCATGTTGTCTTGCCGACTGGCAGTTTGGTTCTATTCATTTGAAATCCAAAGGTCACCGAGACATCTTGTTCGCCATGAGTTTTTGTATATCTCTCCACTTGGGAAGTCTTGTTGACCGTTGTTCACAAGCCCGGTGTTAGGGAGAGTGGTTTTCCTTTGGTGTGATCTCACCAACTGGTGATGCCTCGCCAAAAGATTTTACGCTCAGGGAGAGGTCCTACCGACTGATGGGGTCTCGTCGAAAGGCTGTGGCTTCAGTGTGATGTCTTGCCGATGACCGGTGGTCTCGCCGAAAGGAGGTGTCATCGGGGAGATGTCTTGCCGACACAGGGGAGTCTCGCCGAAAGGTTGGAGTTTGGCGTAATGTCCTACTGACTGCTGGAGGTCTCGACGAAAGAAGGGTTGCTCGGGGAGAAGTCTTCCCAACTCTTGGGGAGTCTCGCCGAAAGGTGGGGGCTTCAGGGTAATGTCTCACCGACTCATGATAGTCTCGCCGATAGGTGTTTTGACATCAGTAGGACTTGAAAGATCGCTATGATGTCTTGTCGATAACGATGGTCTCAACGACAATCTTGGGTAGTGGTTTAACTCATGAAGATCGGCATGATGTCTGGCCGATAAGCGATGGTCTTGCCGATAGCGATGTATCTGATGTGGACTTTGGCGAAACCTCTTGCTGAAAGCATTTGTCTCGCCAATGAAGGATGCAGTGGTATAACTTTTGAGGGTTCGTTGTGATGTCGCTATGACCTCTTGCCAAAAGTGATATATCTTGCCAATAGTCTGGGCGATGAAAAACAGGATATTGGTATGACTCTTGCAGCTCGCTATGAGGTCTCGCCGACAGTGGTAAGTTATGCCGATAACTGCTATGGAGCATTTTGGCATCAGGGAGACATGGCTAGTGTCTCACCAACATGTGATTCTGCAGGAATAACCTTTGACCATCTGGTGATCTCATGTGTCATCTGTTCAACCAATCAGAGGAAGCTACAAGCGAACCGTTGGCAGCTTGACCGGTGCTAGGAAGATCAACAAAGCATAAATGAAATGGATCTACTTTGGTTCGATGGATGATCAGGGCTTGTGAATTCAGTTCAGAGGGTGCTTGATGCTGCTTCTCAAAGAGGGTCAACTTGTGTAAGGGTCTAGAATAGAAAGGAGGAGACCGCAAGGACAGTTGGGATGTCGACTGGCAGAGTGGATCGACATTTATGATAACATTCTGAAATATTCAAAGCAGCTCTAATGAGTTTCGAGGGCGGACACGAGGGCTGCAAGTTAATGCGATTGTTGTAAAAGATCTGAAGGCCACTCCTGAGGGTGATCTTTTCACCGACATGGACAGAGGGATGCACATTGAATGCAGCATTAACTATATTCCAAAAGATCTAAGGTCCGACGTGTTCAGCAACCGATTCATTTTTGTAAGCCCTAGGGCAGAGGCCGACGCTTTTGAGTTTTGTTGTATATATGGCATTTTTGCCTTATTTTGTGGGGGAGTTCTTATGCTTTTCTGAAGTTGTGACTTTTGCAGTCCTTTCTCATATTAGCAAAATTTTGTAACTCGTTTGGAGCATGATATATAGAATTTACCTTGGTTACCATTGATGGTTCAATTTTCCTTCTGGTTCTTGCAAAGTATTGTGCATTTTCAGGTGATGGATCAAGCTACTTCGTGAAATTTTTCTATTTCCTTATAGCTTTGTCTCATGTTAGCATGCCTCTCTTTGCAAAAGTAGTATTATGCATATTACAATTGTGTTTACTGAATTGCACATGAGCTTTTAATTTGTGAAAAAATGTTTTTCCTTCTTAACAGTGTGTGCATGTCAAACCTGTTTGTGAAAATACTTATGCATAATCTACATAAACTTGTTGTGCAGTCCCATATCCATCATCAATATTCAAGTGTAACCTGAGTGTCTCATTACTCTTGTCAATTTGGTGTATCACCATAGAAATAGTGTTTCCATCAGTTTTATTTTTTAAGTATTCTCCTTCTACTCTTTTCCTTACAAAGATCAATAGTTAGGTGATAACACAAAGGAATCCAGCCTTCTCCAGAGGTTCTTTTCCATTTTTAGGTAACCCACAACCTGGAAAAGTTCCCATGTTTCTTTGAGGTATCAAGTTTTGCAACTTGATAAGGGTGCAATTTTAGTAGATAACAATTATTATTGGGGTCAGCTCAATAATAAGTGTAGCTAGTAATATCCTCTTGCCAACACTTTAATTCAAGTATTCTGTTGTTGGTCATCCTTACTTAAAGATGTATTATTCTCATCTCTTTGGTTTGTATCCCCCTCTTTGTTAATTTGGAATGTATGGTGGGAGAGAAACATGAGAGTTTTCAAAAAGGAATCCCTTTCAATACATCATATTATTGAGAGACTAAAAACCTCTATTTTTGAAATGGTCATGGCTCAAGGGTGCAAAGAAAATCTAGACAAAAGGAATTTCACATCTTGGGATTATGAAATTAGTAAGAAATGAAAATAATTGTTGATACTAAATCAAGATTCAACATAACAAACTTATCAAAAAAAAATTAGCAAGAGCTCAATTGTTTGGAATCTCCACCATCCTCATTTATTAAACTAAATGTTGATGGTACATCTTGGGATAATCTAGGTAAATTTGGTGTTGATTGTGTTTTGAGAGATGCAAGAGGTATGTTTGTAAATACTTTAGCATTAAAACTCCAAAATGACATTAATAATATTGTGAAAACACGTGCTCTTTTAGTTGCTTAGCAACTAGCACAAATTCTAAATATCAATCACTTATGTATTGAATGAGACTCCATGAATATAATTAATGCATGTAAAAAAATCAAATATTTTGTTTGTATTGCACGAATTATGAATGAATATTGTATGACCCATAAATAGGGGTATTTTCTAATGGTTTAATTGTTTCAATGTAGGTTTAAATTGGAAAATACAAAGGATCATTTGTGCATCTATTTTTGGCATGATGTTAAGTTTAATTACGCTTCACAAGGGAGTACCATCATTCCCTAGTAGGTGGATTTTTTAGGCACAAGGATCTTAAGAAAAATTATGGCTTCCATTGTGCATATAATGTTATTAAGAAGGGTCTACAAGAAATAAATGGGTTAGTGATGTTAAATACAATCTCTGCATATAGAAAGGAGCTCAGTCATGTTTTTTCTGATAAAATTCTAGAAACCTATTAGGAAATGGAACAAATATTATGCTTACTCATATTGCTTATTGGTAATTTTATTTTTATGTAGGAAGGTCAAATTTTTAATGTGTAACAATTTTATTTTTTTAGTTCGATTTATATATGTTATAAAAAAATTAGTCTAATATGTAGCTAGATTTCCCTTCTCTAGTTAGCATCCAGATTTGATCCTATGTTATTGTTACCTATTTTTAGCTATAGCTCAAAACAGGTGGAGCTGAATTACATTCATCACAGAAAGGTGCAAAATTTCTGCTAAAAGTATTCATTAAATTCCAAAATTTGATTTTGCAAATTTTTGTAATAGAAGAACTCATAAATTTGCATAAAAGAATGTTGTTTTATTCATATTGGAAAAACCAGAGTCCCACACAAGCCGCGAGAGTAGCTGAATTTGATTATTTTAATCAAATAATGAATACAAAAAGGGATGAAATACTACACTACTGAATATAATGTAAACACAAAGGAGGGAAGCAATTCATCATTGCCTGTGATGATAAATCATTTTACTCATTGTCTTCATTTGTTGTGTCTTCAAACTGCAGCAGTTTCGATTCCACGATCCATGAATCTGCAAGATTGTGAAAGAATGGTGTTAGAGCAATGATTAATTACATCCTACTTCATGCCTACACTACCAACAAGAATGTAATATATATCCAGTTAGGCATTCACAAGATGATTACATTACAAAGGTTGACAATCAAGGAACACGAATTTCAATGGAAGCTTTCAGCTTCGATTATTTTTACTAACTTGTTTGTTTAAATGTGCAGGACAAATTCATTATGATCAATTTCATCGGATATGTGGGGAAAAATGGGCTCCCACAAGGGTTGAGACTGGCATATCAGAAAATCATCCTCTCATTCAACATTCATACATGAGAGTCATCAAATAATCATATTTTCAATTACAATCATCAAGGAAGGATTGTTGTAATAAGAAGAGTTCATAAGAGTAGCCTTTGATTCATTGTAACAAAATAGAATTAAGCAGATCATCTGTTTGCTTATTATCCAAAAGGAATGATCAAAAGATATGTCAAAAAACATTGGCTGCATTTATTATCTAAGTTTCAGCTCTACTTTATTTTCATATTCCATTTCAATAAAGTATGGAGCCCTTTGCATTGAAGGATAAAAAAAACTATCATACAAACACAATTGCAGTCATAATGCATCATATTTTTCTAGAGTACCTGAATATGTAAGAAAATATTTAGAAAAGAGAATGACAATGCTCACCAGATGCTTCAAAGCAAAGAAAGAGTTCCTCTACAAAATATGCATTAGGTAGTCAAGGAGTATGAAAGTTGAAAGCAACATTACAATGAACATGTGCCAAGATGCCATTGGTGATGGCCACTAACAGATAATCGTGGAGGCTTCAACTCTACAAAGAATTCATCTATAGATAAAGCTTCTACAAGAAACCATCAAACAAAATTCACTAAATAATACAAGCTACAGAAAGTATAATATACTGAGATGTATTGAAGGCAGTAAAAAGGGTGTAGGGAACATATTTCTCCAAAGTCTACGAGTATCATACAACATATACTATTCCAATGGAATTGACAACAAAGGATTCAAGTTACCTATCTGATGATTCATCAATTAGAAGAGCAACATATACAAATCTTGCATGGTTTGGAAGAAAGGATTTTATCAAATGAGTGGGATAAAGAGAACACGGTGAATCAACAACATTAACAGAAACACCCAAAATGGGAGAGATCTTTTCATCCTATTTTCTTTCAAAAAGATAAATGAAATTGTAAGATACAGCCATGGCTATCATTGGAGAAAACAAGATATTCAATACTCCTGTGCCTGTTGAAATCGAATAGACATATATTTTGAAGGAATGAAAGAAAGGAAACCCTTCATTTTTATAGCCAAAGTGAAAAATGAATGCCCAATATACATCATGGCGGCCATGGAAATAGAAAAGAATGAATGAACACTTACCCACAAAGTTTGTTGTGTAAATTACTTCCAATCATGAGAGTCTTCCAATAGACAAGAGTTCAAGCCGGTGTCATACAATGGCGGCCTCAAAGCAATTGAAGACACAAAATGTATCAGAAAATATCACATAGCCACAGTCTTATGGCCAGTTTTTGCTTTTCAAAACACAATAAAAGTCATGATAAATGTTCACAATCAGCTTACCATTGTCACAGAGAGGAGGTCAGCCAAATTTAAAGTAAAAATCTGAAGAAATCTCAAGCTCTGGACCAGAAACCTAATAGGCATGGTGGTACACTGGAGCAACTTCCTCAAGCAAAAGTCAAAGTGAAAATGATAATAAGTGATTAGGGTTCGATGGTTTTTCCCCTTTTCCATTCACAAACTTGGTGATTTTTAGTGAGAAAGACAAAATGATTATGTTTTATTTCCCCATGGGCTCCAAATGTTACATAATTATTTGGTCGACCCTTTCCAATGATGTGGTCTATTAATATTTTCATATCATATATGCATGAAGGGGAGTCATAAGGGGCCATGATTTTTTTTAAAGCCAACTTCAAGGTATACCTTGACTTTGAAATATTATACCTTGCATGATTTGAGGAGTATTTGATATTCAATTAAATATTAAAAGTAATATTGTTATTACTTTAATATTTAGACAAGAGAAGAGAAGTTATTACCAGCTATAAAAATATTAAAATAATTATTTGATAATTATTTTTAATATTTAATTAAATGAAGGCCTTCTCAAATCATGCAAGAATGCAAGTAAAGCTAACTGGAGAACAAGTTAATCATGCGAGTATTGGAGATTTTTTTTTTTGGAACTTTACTTCAGTTTCACATCAGATTATCAACTAAAGATTGATCATACATAATACAAGGATGGAGTTTCAGTTATCATGGGTGAGTTGACAAGCCCGAGGCAGTTTTTACATGCTTGGACTTACTTCCTACAAATTTCTAGTTCAGTTCGAGCTACTTTTCAGTTGTACACATTGTGACTGCAAGTTTGAGACCGAGTTCACTCATTTTTGCATGATTTTGAGCTCTTCTTTTGAAGATATTTTATTTTGCTCAGGATTTTTCCTTGGAGTTATCATTTTCTATATTGAAATTGACTTTCAGTTTCACCTTCATGCACTTTGGAGTTGCATCTCATTGTATATATTGGAAAGAGTTAGTTTTTTTTTCCTATAGTTCTTGTTTTTCAGCCTTTGCATTTTGCAAAGTGAATTATCATGTAACTCAGCTTTCATTTTCAGATTAATACAACAGCAGGTTTATAGGTTCAAATTTGTGTTATTTAGCAGAAGATTCCTTCGATTTCCAACATTTTCAAGTTTTTCCTTCTAGATTTCAGGCATCATTATTGTGTAGGATTTGATCAAAAAATTATTGTGTTTTCAATTTTGAAACCTTTAATTTTTTTGTCTCCTTCATAAATATTTGTATGCAGTTTAGTTTAAATTCACTGGTTATACACTGTGCATGTAATTGATTAATTGGTTTAGTCGTGAAAACAATGTTTTCCCTCAAAATTGTATTGAGTCAAAGTCTTTGTTTAAAACATTCAAGTGACTAGACTATCAAATCAGGTTGTGCAAATTAAAGTACTAAGTAATCATTTTGTGAGTCAAATTGTTGTTTAGTTTTTCTAATTAGGTGCATCACCGAAGTTTTCATTTTTGGTTCATGTTTTCAATTCAATCTCTCTTATCCTTTTCTCAAAAAAAATCACTCAAGTGCCTAATTGATTATCATATAGGAACCAGCCTAGAATCTGGAGGTCTATCTTCACCATAGGAATACCCACAGCCTAAAGATAGTTCCCATGTTTCAATAGATTGTTGAATTTAGTTATCCATGCATTCGGGTGCAATCTTCTTGACAATAGTTTTAGACATATAATGAAATATATTATATATTTTATAAATATAATATAATGTCCAGGCCTCTAGACTTTTACTAAAAAATAATTGATTTAATCAATTCATAACAGAGATTTAATACCAAAGAAGATGTCTCATTTGATTACAATGAGAATTTAAAGCTTTATGTTTTGAGGTTTTATATTCAATTGTGAAGGCTTCAATATAAATAATTTAGATATATGATATTTTTGTAGTTAATGAATTAATTGTTTCTATATACCATGATGATCTAATATGGGAAAGGATCACAATACTAATTATAAAGGACTTAAAAAATCTATTGAAGAAGACTTTAGTGTTGTATTGAGATTCAAAATGAAGATGGAGAAGATTGTGCATGTTTTATGTGTTATAAAGGGAGTAGATAAACAATTAGTTTATTGTACCAAATTAATAATTCAAAATGAAGGTGTGTTAAGTTGTAAAGAGGCCAAAGTTAGAATGATCAAAATATATGATCAAGAAATTCAATCTTGCAAGGTGAAAAATAATTCTTACAATGTCATACTTGATTTTAAAAGGGATGAATTTATTAAAATTAAGTTTTGATGGATATCGCGCAGGATGGGCGCTAACGGTCACTTATAGAGAGTTGTCATGGATGGGGCGTTGTCTGGTCCAAGCCATTTGGGACCGGCTCTGCAGGAGAGGAGTTGTATTTTTATACTTGGCAAAGACTGGGGCAGTGGGAAGAAAGCTTGGGAAGGATCCACTAGGAAACACACCGGGAAGAATGGTGCCAGTTCGGGTGTGAATGATGGTGGCCTATCCACACAGCAAGGTAAAAAAAAAGGGTATTCTAGAGCTGACGTTTTGGGGGGAGAAGGATCTTTAAAGAGGTCCAAGAAGCCTGAGCTTGGGGGGTACCAATCTAGGCAAACACATACTATGAAGAACCCAACCAAGAGGTCCTCAGCAGGGGGTGCAAGGGTTTCTGTCAACAAAGTGTCGATTCTCCTGTCGAAAGTGCTTGAAGATGAGGTAATTCAAAATGTTAAAGTTTTTTCAAACTGAGGACTGATAGGACACTTCAGGGATTTTTTCCCTCATTTGTGTGATCTCCATAAATGGATTTCTGAACACTAGGAACCCATTCTGGAAGATTGTGTCCAAATATACCTAGCTGCTAGAGGTTATTTTATTGTGGTTTTTGAAAATGTGGTTGATAGAAAAAAAGTTTTGTGTGATTTTTTCTAGAGTTGGGAGGATAAATTTTCTTTGTCCTTGAAGCCATGGCATCTGTCTTTCAACCCTACAACAAAGACTTTTGACAAAGTACCTCTATGGGTGAGACTCCCAAACTTTCCTCTCCATTTTTGGTTTTAGTCTTGCTTAGAGGCCATAGGAAATTCTTTAGGGGATTTTCTGATGATTGATGAGGGTTCTTCAAATTTGATGCACTCCACCTATGCCCGAATTTTGGTGGAGATGGAAGTATCAAAGACTCTCCCAGAAGAGGTTTCAATCAAAACTTCCAAAGGATGTTGGGTACAACCCTTAGATTATGAAGGGGTACCATTTCGCTGCAGGAAATGCTTCTAGACTGGACATCTTGCTGCACAATGTTCAAAGCCCAGATGGTCCAAACCAGCTACCTGGTGTTGGGATGTCTCCAACAACCATTATGCGGTGGAGAAACAGAGTGGGAGTAAAGACGAGCAAGGTAAGAACTTCGCACAGGTTGTGAGCAACTCTAAACTACTTCAGCCAAATGGGGATTCAAATCGACTGGGAGGGTCAGATCATGCTAAGGTGCCATTTTCAAAGAATGTTGAAGTTGGGAGAGCCAATGAAGATGTGGCAAGGAATAACCATCACGGTGCTAAAACTCTAGAGTGCAGGGAGAATCAAGTCCTACGAGGGCACAGGAAAAAGGGGTGGGAAATGGAGTTGTAGATGGTCAGTGTGGGAAAGCAAGGAATGGAGTTCTTGGAGAAACAAGGTTGCATCATGCTACATTTGTGCAATGGCAGAAGGAGGCAATAAAGATGGCAGAGGGCTGGTCTGAAGTGAAAGGAAAATCATTGGATTGGCAGAAGGAGGCTGCAAGGGTGGAGGACGGATGGCAAGCCATCAAGGGAAAGAAAGACAAGAAGCTAAAGAAGGAA
Source organism: Sequoia sempervirens (assembly GCA_007258455.2). Classification (NCBI taxonomy): domain Eukaryota; kingdom Viridiplantae; phylum Streptophyta; class Pinopsida; order Cupressales; family Cupressaceae; genus Sequoia; species Sequoia sempervirens. The sequence continues at coordinate 216,415,639 of VDFB02270651.1, read as the reverse complement.
ACTTTTTCTATGGTCCTCCGATCCCAAACCAAGGGAAGACCAAATGTTGTTTCAAATTTGTAGACTTGTTAATAAGTCGCTTTTTAGGAACTAAAGGACTTAAGTATGTCTTTGGGTTGTCTGTAGCACTTCTTTCTTGGGTGGGGATCCACTGGGTGTATTTTTTCTGGATAGAGCCAGGAAAGTTCTACTGTAAGCTCACTTTAAAAAAAATTAATAATAATAAAAAACTCTTATCACCGATCAAAAAAAAAAAAAAGTTTTGATGTAATTGATGTGAGATGAAAAATTAAGTTTAGTGTTCTAAACTCATGTGTAATAGTGAATAATGGTTGCTTACATGTGGTGATCTAAAACTAATTAAATGGTTTAAATTATTTTGGACTTTTGGACTATTCATAATCATGTCTTAAGTGAGTAGGTGCCACTAAAGTGTGAAGTGCTATTGAACAAGGCATTTGATGACAATTGTAGCTAAATATGACGATTTGATGTTGAAGAAATGAGATCTTGTTGCATGCTCGTGGAGTTTTAATATTAAATGATATAAATTCCAAAGTGATCATATGTTGGTGTAAATAGGTGTTTTACCTATCTAGGTCTTATTTACATGTTAAGTCCATTTAGGTCCTAGGAAGGAATCCTTCTAGTTAAGCATTAGTTGTCACTTATCTTATCTAGTTTGCATTCATTTATTGCTTGTGTTCTAGGTTGTTATGAGTTAGTTTAGTATGTGATAGGATTAAGACACTTGAAATGATCTTGTCTAATCCTATCCCTCACCTTGCCTATATAAGCAAGGCTTCATATGTATATTGTAATTATTCATTTTGGAGTTTTCCATCCATAATCATAACATGTTATTTTTTCCATTTCTCTCTTGTGGAAGTTATTTTTCTTGCAGGTGATCTTGGGGTGTTGAGGAATTCACCATAAACTCCTATATGGTATTAGAGCTTCAATGTTGTAGACTTTCTTCACAGATCTAAGGGATCAATCTTGAAATGATTTTTTTTCTAGGTGTGAGTTGGGGTCTTGAGAACCCCACCAATGAATCTAGAGTGTCAGAGAAATCCATGTTTGGCTTTCATTTTATCAACTTTCATCATATTTTAATAAATCTACAAGGGTTCGAAGGAAGGGTTTAGTTGTCAAATCCAGGGGTAGCTGATTTTTTGGAGCAGTTTGGCTGAAAATTGACCTTACCATTGTATCTAGAAGGCCTGAGAACCTAAGGATCAACTATCAAATCATCAAAATATGAGACTTTTTTGTCAGGACACGAGGCAAAAAAAATTAGGTCGTACAAATCCATACTTGGTCGTACCAATCATACAATATAGTCACAAGTCTAATGTATTAACAGTTTGCGCAAAGGTTGTTGTATATGTCTAAAAATGGTCATGATTAAGCTTGTTAATTAATTAAATATGATTTATTTAATTAATTCCTCTAATGTCATCTACATATAAATAAATTTAATTATTTATTTATATCGTTCATTTTCTAAATTCTTCTACCTCAATTAAATAAATAATTTTATTTAATTACTAACATTTCCATCTTTCGCTTGATTAAATTAAATAAATTTTTATAATTTATTTATATTTAATTATCATTTGGTTCTAAAGTTTAAATATTTTTTTGAATATTTGAATAATGGAATATTCTCCATCCCATAATCAAATTAAAATATTAAATATTTTATTTAATATTTCCTCACCCTAATTTCATTTTTAAACATAATTAAATATGAGTTATTTAATTATGTAGGTTGCCATTTTTATCTCCACTTCCAAATTAAATAAATATATTTATTTAATTTCTAACTCATGCTAACTCCCCCTTCCAAATTCGCATCTCATCCTTCGAAATGGAAGTTCCCTTTGAAACTCAATGACGAAAATTGAAAGAAAAGCGAAACCTTCCATCTTCTCTTCCACTTTCGAAAATCTCCCGCCGTCCGTTCGAACAAGCTTAATCCGGACCATCGATCGATTCAGCCAATCAAATCCATTTGAAAACTCTATAAATTACGGCGCAAATCCAAGCCTTGGTTAATCATCCACATGTACACGCCACTCACTTTTGCACACCTACGCATATCTACGTTCGCACACGCAATCAGCTTATGCATTCATATCAGTTTCAATATCACAGCAATCTTCTCATCTTAGCATAGCTTTGCATTTAACATATTATGCATGTTTTAATCTTGTTCTTTAGCTGTCATTTTGTTGAGCTTGATCTGCTGATCTGAGAGCTATCTGGAAAACAACAAAGCGCTGAAGTTAGAGGAAGATAAGACGATTTCGGGAAGCTGTTGTTACAGTTTGCATATTCTATTTCCTTTTTAGCTTTTTCATTTAATTTCTTATTAATATGTGTTTGATTTTTATTTAAATTGATCCAATATTTCACACACACATAAAATGGCGCCCACCGTGGGGCTCAAACCCACGAATTTAATATTTTCTGTAAGTTTCTGTTGACAGTTTCCGCATTCTGGAATCAACTTTCGGGAAAATTCTGACGTTTAGGCACATTCAAAATTTCCTGACGCACATACGAGGTTTTTAACTTTTTGTATTGCAGGATTTTGGAGCGCATCCCATAACTGTTTAGGCGCATCCCGTAACTATTCCAGCGCATATCATGACTGTTTAGGCACATTTAGTTTCTGTTTACATGCATATAGAATCTTTCTTTTGGCATACACAGGAACTATTTTAAAGCATTTTAATCTTTCTTACGGCGCATATTGCATTTGTTTACGCGCATATTGCATCTGTTTATGCGCATATTGCATCTGTTTACGCATATATTGCATTTGTTCTAGCGCATAGAACTTTTGTTCGGGCACATATAGACTGTAACAAAATATAGAATTTTGAGTCTGACGCCTTCCGCAGACAGAATTCTTTGTCTTTTTCTGAATTTTAAAATGAAGCAATCCTAGGGTAGCCACATCTGGATAAAATGAAGCAATCTAGGATAGTCATCAAACAATGATTTATGCAGTTAAAATTGAACAATCTATTTTTGGTGAAGCAATATCTTCACTTAGATTAGATCATTGTGATTTGAAATTTAAAAAGAACATCTGCTTGCTTTGAATGTGGCAATAGGTCTATGCTCTCCCCTTAACTGGGTGATCAAAATACCAGACTTGCCTTTTTAGTTTTCATGTAATTTTACTGTTTCAATTACATCCTTTAGAGAGCCTGCCATAGTGGGAAAAAGTACTCACCCTATGGGAATGACTTAAGTGGGTTCAAGCCAAAGCCAGGCTATTCCGCCCCACTATAAAATTTAAAGCAGATTTGGGGAAACCCTCTTTTTCCGGTAGTGTGCAAGATAACCATCCCCAAAACCTTTGTTCCAAAGGTTGGGAGGTCTCCTAAGGGAGTTTATTATTGCCGCACCAAACAGAAATCCTTACTATGAACCTAGTGTAGTGGCCAGCCGAGTCAGTTTCCAAACATTCTAATAATCACAGTGCAAGGGGAGGGAAGAATCTGCCCCCAAGATACTCACCATATAACTGCCAAGGACCATTTGCTCAGGGGATCCGGTATCCACTTCCGTAACTTTGAGTACGCGCCTGGAAACGACAAAAACACAGGCGCCCCTTCAGGGGTGACACGGCTGTGTGAGTTGACGCAGTTCTAAGATGTGGGTTGTTGATTACTAGAATGACCTACTTGAGCATTTAAGCGTGAGTCTGTCTGAAATTGTCTTTCATGTGCAAAACCCGTGAAAACATTTTATGAAAAACATTTTCTTGATCAAACACTTCTTGTTAGTACAGGGCTTTAAGAACAACTGTTTTCAAAAATGTTTGTTGTGTCTTCCATTACAATAATTCAGATAAAGAGATCATCCAAAAAGAACATGAAGAACAACAGCTGAAAGCCACTTAAGAGTTTTTCATACCATTGGTTCAACAAAATTCTCAATAATATTCCCATGCTTAGAGATTGGAAGTCAACAAAGTTTCCCAAGAAATCATTATCTAAAAGAATCAGAAAACCCAAGAAACCATTAGGATACAAGAAAACACTGCAAAAGAGAAAATTCTTGTACAAAAGTCGACAAGTCTTGCTTCACTATCAAGGATTTCTTCACATATATCAGGATTTTGTTAGAGGATTCACTAATGAATATGTGGTAGATCCTTTAGATTCTCGAGCTCATTATCAAAGATTAGCTCTATCATAACAACATAATCATAACCAAACTCTTGAGTTTGACAACATACCCCAACCTTCTATAGAATATCCTTCACACCCCAACCATATTCTTCAAAGATCTTGAGAGAATTTTTTTAAAAACGAAGATCAAAATCTTTTAGAGTGCAACTTTCAAAACAACTTTCTAATTTTTGGTTCAACTTCCCCAACAGGATTCTAAAATCCTTCATCATTTGGAAGCCACAATTAATAATTTAGGAGCATCCTTGATCTTATCATAAGATCCTGCATCTTATCAGATCATCATCATCTCACTTGTCAGAAATCATGATCTAAGTCTAGAGGAAATTTTCAAATTCATATGCCTATCTCCACAAGATCTCAACACAATAAACTGAAGGATACAATCCAAAAAGAAAGTCATATTCAAAACACTCAAGAAGAAGGAGAAAGTAGTAATCCCCTTTTTAGCATAAATCAAAATCCACTTTTCAACAACAACATGGACAATAGAGAAGAAAATACTTTTCATAATTACAGAGATAAAAACTAGGTGGATAGTGATGAGGAACAAGATGAGGAATGTCTTAGAAAGGCTGAACAAGATCCAAAATTCCATAAAGCTATTGAAAAGATCTTGCAGCGAGATAAGGAGAAATATTTTTGCTATCTAGCCGAACAAGGGGCTAAATTGCCTCATGACTTTGACACTGAAAACTTGAAAAACAAACCTGAAGAGACACCCCTTTCTGATCTTAGTGCTTTGACCCAACAAATCAAGGCACTTCAAGGACAAGTTAAAGAATTACAAGGGGGAACAACCACAAAGAAATACACTCTCGAGGACATTTTTCCTTATCCTTTCGATAGAAGTCTTAACATGATTCCTTTTCCCAAGCATTGTGAAATGCCAAAATTTGATTGCTATAATGGGAAAATGGATCCAATTGATCACGTTAGAGACTTTAGGAACATGACATTGGAATTCGCTCACGAAGATACTTACTTGATGCGACTATTTCCTAGGAGCCTTGGAGTACACTCTATGGAATGGTTATCTAAGATCACACCTCCTGTCAGGACATTTGAAGAATTGATCAACCTATTCATATCACAATATACCTACAACATACAACATCAGATCACCATGATAGATCTTTGCAAGGTTGCACAGAAACCTGGTGAATATTTCATTACATTTCTTCAGAGATGGAGAAGAATGTTTGCCAGATATCCACGTCCTGTTCCTAAAAAGGAAAAGATGGTTACTTTTATCAACAGTTTAAATTTAGAAATGAGCTATCACTTGAACTTACATTGTCCTCCTTGTTTTGAGAAAATGATTGAAGATGCCATAACCATCGAAAATGCTTTGGTCAAAAGAGGAATAATCAAACATAACAAAGAAAATTCTAGCTCATCTAACCATCACAATAATCAAGACAAGTCCAAATTTTGGACTCACAACAAAAATATGGTGAATGATGGTGTTGTTGATGCGAATCATGCCTCGACCAAACCATTTGTCCTCAATACTCCAAACAGTCGCAACAACAATGTCAATTCGATTGCAAATCACGGAAATAATCCTCCTCCTCCGAGGAACAATACAAATCAAAACTCTACTCCCCATCAAGGGACTTCCAACAACCAGGGTTACCAAGGAACCAATAACAATCACAATTCCTTAGGGAACACCTCGAATTCAAATCAGCAAAGATTTTCATTCTTCTCAAATAGAATAACTTTCACTTCATTGGGACAATCTTTAGAATCCACATTCAAAGAGTTGATGGCCAAAAATGTCATTACTTTGCTACCTCAACGAAATTATGAACCCAGTGTAAAGCCTCCATCATGGAATGAGGCATACTATTGTGATTATCATCGATGTAAAGGTCATCGCACAAACAACTGCCAAGCCTTGAATAATTCCATTCAAGACTTAATTGACAATGAAATCATTACAGTAGAAGGAAATCAACAAACCAACGCAGACCACCAAGCATTTCGTAATCCATTACCCAATTATCAAAAGGGTGAGTCTTCTAAAAAAATGTGAATTATATCAATGATGATCATATAATCAACCATCTCTACTCAGACGATGAGTGGGTCAATGTCATTAAAGTCAACAAGAAGGTGGAATATAGAGAAGTCAACGCAACAACAAGAGCGCAAGCTAAAGTTGTTTTAAAAGGCATCTCTTCAAAATCCATTGAACCGCCACCTCAACATCAATATGATTTGGTCAACCAACTTCGGAAAACCCCCGCTCAAATTTCTATTTTGGAACTATTGAAGATTACCCCAACCCATAAAGAAATTCTTGAAAAAGCCCTCGTTGAAACTAATGTATCCACTGACTTGGATGTGAATCAATTTCAAGCCATGGTAGGACACTTGTCCTCACCCACTTGCCTTTCATTCTCTGACAAAGATGACGTTTCCATAACTCACCCCCATAATTCATCATTGTACTTAGAAGTCATGGTTCACAAGTTTCGTATCAGACGAGTTCTAATAGATGGAGGTGTTGGTTTAAACATTTGTACCATGAAGTTAGTTAAAGCCTTAGGATTTTCTGAGGACTCCATTGATTTCAGAAGAAAGATTACCATAAAAGCTTATGATGATGAAGAAAGAGCATCCAAAGGTCTAATCATGCTGCCAATCAAAGTGGGCCCTGTTATAAAGAATACTTTCTGTCAAGTATTGGACCGTGATCTTGCATATAACATCTTGTTGGGTCGTCCTTGGATCCACGAAATGCAAGCTGTCCCATCAACCTATCATCAATGTCTTAAGTTTCCTTATGATGGACAGGAAATCACATACCAGCTGATAATTCCAATATTCAAACTTGTGCCAACATAAAAGCCAGTCAAGATACTTTGGTCCCTAACAATCGAGAAGCTCATGCTAGGACTTCTCTAAAGATTGACACACAAATCAGTCAATTGACCAATAGTTTTGACAAAAAGATGAAATTCAAGGATCATGGAGTTGGAGAATACTCTCTTTGTCTTGCAAATTTACCTACATCACCTCGATCACATGGAAAACCATCTATCAGGGAACATCAAATATTAGCAGCATCAACATCAAAGCAAACACCAATAAAGCCAATCACAAAATTCAATGGACAATTCATTAAAGAAAAATTTCCCATGGAAAATCCTGAGGATACAAAGATTCTAAACTGGCTCTATAAAGATGAAGATGAAGCAGTCTCTAATATCAAATTACCCACAGAAAAATATGGAAAAGGATATTCAATCATGCAGAAGATGGGTTATAATGAAGGACCTATCAGAAAAAGGAAGGAAGGAGTAGTTGAACCCATTCACCTCCACGGACTTGCTGCAAAAGAGAAAACTGGATTGGGTTATGATACTCACTCCAAAGAAAAACAACTACATGGCACTATCTTCGCATTGCAGGAAGGCTCAGATCCACAAGAAGCATGTTTGACAACAGTTCAAAACTTCTTGGAAAACAATTCTGACACAGACTCTGCTGAATATGAATGGGACACCATTTACAATGATGAGTTCTGGAGGGACAAAGAGGTTGATGTAATACACCAGTATGCCCCAACTCTAATTGAAGGTCAAGGTTCAGGGTCCCAACCACAAGAATCTAAACCACAAATCAACTATGATTCTAGTGACACTGAGTCAGATCTAAACGAACAAGACTATCATGAGGACAGTATCATCATTGACCCACCTCATACCTCGGATCCTACAGACCACTCCATTATGACCATAACCATAGCCAATTTCACACAACCTGACGATCCAATACCTTTGATTTATCCTGATCTCATTGATTGGGATTCATCTGAACCTATTGACATACCCATGTTTCCAAGTGATGAAGCTATCGTAAACTTCCTTTCCGCAGAGGATACAAATGATTGTTCCACCAACGATTTTTGACATAGAGTTTTTAATTATGAGAGTGTCAAGTCTCCCAGCTGCAAAAATAAAAACAAAAAAGAAAGATCTAATGGTGAAAACCAGAATTTGGCAGTATTAGATCAAACAAAAGATAAAATAAAGAGCGTATCCGATGGTGAAAACCTCTTTGAGGCACTAGACGATGGGAATCTTGACACTCTCCCTGAGCACTACCATGAGCGATCTCCTATTTTGATTGAGCCTACAAATTTTGTCGATCTTGAGACTTCAGATAAACCAAGAATTTTATAGTTAGCTACATCAATGACAGAGAAAGAAATACCAGAGTTCATAGAATTCCTAAAAGCAAATCAAGTCAATTTTGCATGGTCTTACGCTGACATGCCTAGTCTTGATCCTGATCTTATCATGCATCACTTGTCTATCAAACCAGGGGCCAAGCTGGTGAAACAAAAACTCAGAAAGATGCGCCCTCATGTTGCATTATTGGTTAAGGAAGAACTAAGAAAACTCCTTGATGTGGGCTTCATACGACGAATCAACTATGCAGAATGGATTTCCAACATTGTTCCTGTATCTAAGCCAGATAAAACTGTGAGAATATGCACAGATTTCAGAGATCTTAACAAAGCATGTCCTAAGGATGACTTCCCACTGCCAAACATTGACACCATAGTTGATCTGATAGCTGGCCATGCCATGTATTCATTAATGGATGGTTTTTTTGGCTACAACCAAATCAAGATTGCACCTGAAGACCAGGAGAAAACAACTTTCACATGTCCATGGGGAACTTATTGTTGGAACGTCATGCCTTTCAGTCTAAAGAATGTTGGAGCTACCTACCAAAGAGCCATGACTACAATCTTTCATGACATGATGCATGTTTTCATGGAAGATTATGTAGATGACATATTGGCCAAATCATACACCAGAGAAGGACATCTTGAAATATTATCCAAAATATTTGCAAGACTAGAGAAATTCAAAGTTCGTCTCAACCCTAAGAAATGTGTTTTTGGGGTCAAATATGGAAAACTCTTGGGGTACATTGTTTCAGAAAAAGGAATTGAAGTAGATCCTGAAAAAGTACAAGCAATTATGGAAATGCCTCCACCAAAGAACATCAGTCAGTTGAGATCACTGCAAGGATGACTTCAATCTATACGAAGGTTCATCGCACAATTGGCCAATAAAAGTTTACCTTTCACACATCTACTGCATAAGAATGTTCCTTTCAAGTGGGATGACAAATGTAAATTGGTGTTTCAACAAATCAAACAATATTTAATGACTCCACCAGTTCTCGTACCACCAAATCCAGACAAACCCCTAATCTTATACATTGCCGCAACAGAAACATCTTTGGGGGCATTGCTAGCACAAGAAGACTCTACAAGAAAGGAACGTGCAATCTACTACATCAATAGAAAATTAACAAGTCATGAGCTCAACTACACTTCTATTGAGAAAGCTTGTCTAGCAGTAGTCTTTGCTTCACAAAAATTTTGGCATTACATGCTAACCCATACAATCGATCTGGTTTCAAAGATTGATCCACTCAAGTATTTGTTAAGCAATGCTTCATTAACAGGAAGGTTAGCAAAGTGGGTAATGATTCTGAGTGAGTTTGGCATACATTATGTTGATCACAAGGCAATCAAAGGACAAGTTATCGCTGATCAATTAGTTGAAGCACCATTACAAGCAGATCATCCCCTGCACATTGAATTTCCAGATGTTGATGTTTTTACTATAGAATCTAAACAACCATGGTCCCTATATTTTGATGGTTCTTTCACTCAACATGGATCGGGGGCAGGCATACTTTTCGTTACCCCTCAAGGACACACCATTCCTCGATCATATAGGCTGATGTTTCCATGCACCAACAACAGCCAAATATGAAGCATTGATCACTGGACTCAAAATAGCACTGGAATGGAGAATTACAGAATTACAGGTGTATGGTGACTCATAGCTAGTCATTTATCAGATCAATAATGATTATCAAACCAAAGATGAGAAACTATTACCATATAAAAAGATGGTTGATGATTTCAAGAAATATTTTGTGGACATCAAATTCACACAAATCCCAAGGCTTGATAATAAAGCAGCTGACGCCATGGCTACAATCGCATCATTGTTAGAGCTCCCAGAAACTCAAAATCGTTATGAATTTCTGGTGGAACAATCATTTACACCTACTTATGATACACCTGAAAGCCAAATCATTTTTCATTTGGTAGGATCTGATTCACCTTGGTACGAAAAAATTTATGCCTACCTCAAAGATGACATCTTACCACCTGATTTATCCCGTAACCAAAAACGTAATTTTATCCGCCAATCCGCTCGCTACACTCTTATCACTGACACCATTTATCGCTGTGGTCTTGATGGTACTTTACTCCGATGTCTTGAACGCGAGGAATCTGACAAAGCTTTACAAGAAGTTCATGGTGGTATCTGTGGTACTCATTCGAGTGGACTGACCTTATCTAAGAAATTGATTAGAATGGGTTACTACTGGCCTACAATGGAGAGGGAATCATTCACTTTTGTGAAAACATGCTCAAAATGTCAGATTCATGGGAATCTCATTCATGCTCCTACACAAGAACTTCAACCATTCACGCCAACCTAGCCATTTTCTCAATGGGGGTTAGATCTAGTGGGAAAAATTCATCCTTCCTCATCAAATGGGCATAAGTTCATCATCACAACTACTGAATATTTTACCAAGTGGATTGAGGTGGTCCCTCTTACTAAAGTTACCGACAAACAAATATCATCCTTCATACTCAACTATATCATTTTTCGGTATGGCATTCCCAACTCCATTATTACAGATAATGGACGTCCGTTCAAAAATCAGGATGTTGATGAACTTTGTGAGAGATTCCACATTCATCATAGATATTCAACACCTTACTATCCACAAGGGAATGGCCAAGCAGAGGCCTCAAATAAAACAATCTTGAAAATCTTGAAAAAGACTGTGAATGATTCAGGGAAGGATTGGCACGTTCAACTTAATCCCACCTTATGGGCCTACAGAACCAGTGTCTGCACACCAATGGGAGCAACACCATTCGCTCTTGTCTATGGAGCAGAGGCCATATTGCCCTTAGAAGTTGAGATTCCCTCACTCAGAGTATCATTGAAAGGCCTTACAACAGATGATGAATACAGAGTCTCCCGACTCCAAGAATTGGTACTCCTAGATGAAAAGAGACAAAGAGCAGCTGATCATCTAAAAGCATATCAACAAATGATGTCTCGCAGCTATAACCACAAAGTAAAGCCACGTACCTTTCAAGTGGGTGATCTTTTTCTGAAAGAGAATCCACACAATCAACAAGAGAGAGAAAAGAAATGAAAGTTTGAACCAAATTAGCTAGGTCCTTATGTGGTTATTGCAGTCTATGGTTCAGGAGCATACAAGCTATCAACGCCAAAAGGGGACCTGTTTGACGAACCTATCAACAGCATGCACTTAAAAAAGTATTATGTCTAAGGAGGTTATCATCATCAGAAAAAGTCGTGAAAAAATTCAAAAAAATCAGAAAAAGTTCTGAAAAAATTCAAAAAAATCAGAAAAAGTCCTGAAAAAAATTCAAAAAAATCAGAAAAAGTCCTTTAAAAAATTCAAAAATCAGAAAAAGTCTGAAAAATCCAAAAATCAGAAAAGTCACGAAAAAATTCAAAAATCAGAAAAGTCTTGAAATTTTTTCAAAAATCAAAAAGTCTGAGAAAAATCCAAAAATTAGAAAAGTCCTAAAAATTCAAAAAATCGGAAAAAGTCTTGAAAAAATCCAAAAGCGAGGAAAAGTTAGAAAGAATGGTTACCACTGGTGAAAACACGGCAAGCGAGGGCACCTGGTAATGCACAAAAAAAACAAAACAAAACAAAAAATTAGAAAAGTCCTTAAAAATTCAAAAAATCAGAAAAAGTCCTGAAAAAATGGTTACCCTAGTGAAAACTTGGCAAACAGGCATCTCAGTAACAACCAAAAAAAAAAAAAAAGTCATAGGGTGAAAACCTGGCAAACAGGCAGTCTATTGACAAGAAAAATGCAATAAAAACAAATAGTGAAAATCTGGCAAACAGACGCTATTTGGGGGCTCTCCATCTATTAGTTCATGTTCTGCACTCAACTCTTTAGCCTTCATTCTCATGCATCTTTTCCATCATCTTAGGACCACACCAGCACCATGCTGTCATTATTTACCTCGAGCGATAACGTCTTACCATGGCTTGATTATTGTATATATTCATTTTCAGCAAGTTATGTTGATACCAAGGGTAAACATGGGGCATACTGGGGGCAATCAACTTTCAGACTTTACCAAAACAGCAGGACAAGGACATCGAAACCAATCACGCAAACAAAGCAACCAAATCAAACATCCAATCATTGATCCGTATCACAGCAACTTTCAGTTGCGTACCTTATCATGACTCATATCTAGATGATCTCTAATCTGACTAATGTTTGGAATCACAGTATTTCATTTTTGAACAATGGTTGTTTAATTTTTTGATATCATTTCTCTAGAGCACACTCAATGATGTACTGAACTAGAGTGGCAAGGAAAGGGGATGATTTTTCTTTGTCTGTTGTATTGAGGTTAATCATTTATCTGTTGCAAATATGTCGCGAGACATGATTTCCAAAGTTTATCATTGATGACAGTTCCAAATTTGCATCAGATGGTGGTTAGTCTTTGTCTATTTATGCAAGAAATGCTCAGGTCATCTCGGTTCAATTATACCTAGATGCTTGTGTTCACTTGCTATATCAAAAATCATGAAAGTTGTACTCAGGTCATCATTGGTGCTAATTTCCCCTCTGATGCTTGTACACACTTCCAACATTTTTCAAATGCTCTATGATGATTTAAGCAGGCTCACTAAAAGGCTCAACAAAATGGTCGGTTTCATTTAGTTGCATTTCATTCTAGGTCATTGTACATAACTGCCTATTGGATTTGCATCAAGAGTTTTTGAAAGGTCAATGGTTGTCATATTTCTTTGGACTATTTGTGGAGGACAATGCAAACATTTGTAGTATTATCATCTCCTCATTGCATCTTCATTATCATTTCATCATTATTTCATTAGCATTATCATCTTATCATTGCATTTTCATTAGCATTATCATTTCATCATTGCACTATCATCTTATCATGGCATTATCATTATCATTATCATTCGTTATCATTTTATATTAGTTTCATATCATTATCATTTCATATCAGTTTCATATCATTTCATCATCATTGCATTTTCATTATCATTTCATATTAGTTTCATATCATTTCATCATCATTGCATTTTCATTATCATTTCATATTAGTTTCATTTTCATTATGATTTCATTATTGCATTCATTATCATTTAACATTATCATTTCATCATTTCATATTAGTTGCATTTCTATTATCATTTCATCAATATTCCATTTGCATTTCAGTTTCATCTATCATTTTGTTATCATTCCATATCGTTTATCATTTTATTTCATATCATTAGCCATTCATTATTATTTCATTATCATTATCATTTAACAATTCCGCTTCATATCATTATCATTTAATATTATTATTCCATCATTTCATTATTATCATCTTAACATCACATTACCATTATAGTTATTTCATTCATTTCATTTTATCTTCATTATCATTATCATTTGAATCATCGCATTATCATTATCACTCATATTAATTTCATATCATTTCATCATCATTGCATTATCATTATCACTCATATTAGTTTCATATACGTTTCATTACCATTTTATAATCATTTCATTCATTTATCATTCATTTTCCATTATCATTTCATGCATTATCATTATTTTATAATCATTTCATTCATTTATCATTCATTTCCCATTATCATTTCATTCATTATCATTATTTTATAATCATTTCATTCATTTATCATTTATTTCCTATTATCATTTCATTCATTATCATTATATTATAGTCATTTCATTTCATTCATTTATCAATCATTCCCATTATCACTCCATTCATTATTATTACATTGTCATCCTTTCATTATTTCATTATCATTATCATTAATTGCATCATCATTCATTTCATTTATAACATATATTTTATCATTTCATTCATGTCATTACCAGCTCATTATCATCTCATTTCACTCATTATTCATTACATCATTATCATTCATTTCATTATCATTATCACAGCATATCATTTCACTATCATTATCATTCATTTCATTCATATCATCTCATTTTATTATTATTATCATCATTTATTTCGTCTCAGTATCATTTCATCATATCATATCATTATCATTTCATTATCATTACACATCCAATCCATTTATCATGTCATTTCATTACAAATCATTTCATCACATATAATTTTATCATACATCACTATTTATTCATCTCAATTTCATATCAGTATTCCTATCATCTCATGTCATATCATTTTATCATACGCTATCTACTCATATCATTTCACATCACATCATATCATAATGCATATCATGAACACAACATTCATTTTTCATCTTTTATCTGCATTGAAAAATCAACAAAAAAAATATACATTTCCATATACACATCATAAGTCATCCACCTACGTGACATCAATAGTATACATCATCAAATCATCATCATCATAATAAAACATCATAATCAAATCATCCTACATATCATGTTAGTCATCAAATCTCCATAAACACATAGAAATAAATGCATATCACATATCACATCATCACATCATAAATGCACATCAAATCATCATCAAAATAATCATCGTTGCTGCATATCATCGCTCATAAAAAATGATACAAATGTCCAACTGTCTAATGAAACTAAAATTTCCAAAGCAAAATACATCAGATATGATCAAAAATGGCATATACATGCTCCAAAAGTAATCTACATCATAAAGTCTAGCTGGTAGATGCTCCTGATGGTGTTGGTCTGGAGGGAGGTGGTCTGCCACTGGTGCCTGCATCTGGGTCCTGCCGAGGTCCTGTCACTCCTCTGCTCTCTGTGTGTGTCCGTGATCTACTCCTCGTCCTACTATGGGATCGCGGGTATGGCTCTCTGCACTTTGGAGGACACAGCTCCTCATATCTCACCCTGTAGTACTCAGCCTCTCGTGCCATCTTCATGCCCTCTGCAATGGCATATCGCAGTGACGCACTCTCTACGGTGCCCATCAGCCTCTATGCAATGCCCTCAGCCTCTACGGCCCTCCGTCTGAATGCATCCCTCTCTGCTATCACCTGGGCTAACTGTGGGCCTGGGGTAGGTGTCTGTGCCTATGCGTGTGCCTATGCCTGTGCCTATGCCAGCTGCGCCTGAAGCTGTACAATAAAAGTCTGTGCCTGCGCCAACTGACTCTGTAACTACCCCTATTGTCCCTGCAGTGTCTGCACCTAGGCCTGAAGTGTGGCTATCTTTCCCTGCTGAGAGGAGGATGCCATTCGGATCACTGTCTGTCTCCTGATCCCTATCCTCAACCACCGCATAATCTGGACACCCCTCAGAATATCCAGCCCCGCCCTCCCCAGCACATGTCCCTCCTCTCCACCATCATCTCCACCATCATCATCATCATCTGAACCCTCTTCATCCCCGCTCTCCACCTCCTCTCCTCCAACCACTCCCTGCTCACCGCCGACCACATCCTCCTGTCTCACTGCCCTAACTGTGGTGCTACCAAAATCGGTGTTGGCTCATTAGGACTGGTGAACCGAGGAAAGGGATGCGTGTGAAAGTATGCAGAATACTCATCAGACATCCCAACATCAATAATATTTCGCCTGTCATCCCAATCCTCAGGCGCTAAGGTCTGGAACTCTGTATATGTTATCTGGTAAGAAATACATGGCCCCCATCCGGCCTCATCTCTACTCCAGGCGTAATGTGCAACCCCCTGTGGCATCCCCTGCATGAATCCAAACTGCCTTTGCACCCGCAATGCCAAAAATCTCTCCAAAATGAAAGGATTCCTCCCTATCAGGAACCGAGGGATGCATACGTACGGCATCTCTATGTCATATGTGGCCCATGGCTCGCAATCGAGATACGGTCGCCATACAACTGTATCCATGTCATCCAACAGTCGCCTCCAGTAATCTACCTTGCCCAGCTTGGGCTGGGTAAGGAACATAGCATACATATATATACGGCATGCCTGGTGGCCTAACTCTGGGGCACGCCGATCTCGTCACAGCAAAATGCTCCCATGCCCAAATCTGTAGCACTGTAACCCCACACGACAAACTGGAGGAACCTCTGTACACCACCTGGTGCAAATCATGATAGAGATGTGCTAGCATGCAGCTACCCCATGCATATCTCCTTGGCTATAGCAACATCTGCTCCAGAATCCTGCCCCATCCCACTGATAATCCCTTTGCCCAGCGATCTGGACAAAGGAGACCTCCAATGAATGCACCCAAAACTGCTGGCAAGGCAGGATATCTGCGAAAATCAGCCCATGGTACCCAGTACCCAGCTATATGTGCATCTCTGTACACCCTCCTCAAAGCATCCGTACCCCCAAGCTCCTTGTGATCGTAATACATAAGGGCACCAACAACGGGGATACCTAGGATCATGTACACGTCCTTAGGAGTCACTGTCACCTCACCAGTTGGCATGTGGAAGGTGTTGTGCTCTGAGTGCCATCGCTCTGCAAGTGCTGTCAACAATCCTCTGTTGACCCTAATCGGCAGAATCGCCAACAAGGATCTCAAACCATAGGTATCAATCAACGCTATGTCAGCAGGTGTCAACTCAGGGATCCTATCCCATCCTGCTGAATGTCGCTTTCTAATCTGGAGGTTTTTGAAAACCTCTTATTTTCATCACAAGGATACGTAATCAAATCACATCAATCATTCAGTATCAATCATTTAAACAACATCAATCAGACTCATATCTATCAGTGATCTATATCAGTGAACTATATCAAACCCATATCAATGACTCATATCAATACATCAAATCAATGATCCATATCACACAATCAGTCCTATCAATCAAATCAAATCAAATCTATCTAGCCGGATATCATATTAAATCTGCTCTACCATCAATCACTATTTGTTTTCTATCACAGAAAGCAAATTTATCATAAATCATATCAATCATTTACTCTTTGTTTTCTACTCTAGGAAGCAAAGTTATCAATCTACTCTTTGTTTTTCATTCATGGGAAGCAAAGTTATCAGTTCAATTACTCTTTGTTTTCTACCCTCGGAAGCAAAGTTATCAATCAATCATTTGATCATTTTTATCTATATCAGCATGATGACACAACAATTTCACAATCTATTGACTAAGGAAGCAATACAAATCATCATTTTCACAAAAACATTCATTCTGCCTATTTTACCATATGTGCCGTTCTTTTCACGGGATGTGCTAAAACCCATATGCGCCCTTGTTTTCACTGGATGTGCTTAAATAGACCCCCTATGCGCCACTTCACTCATCCTATGCGCCGATCTTTTTGCTAGATGTGCATTTTTCCTCTATGCGCGCATGTTTTCCCTATAAGCGCTCTACCCCTAAAATTTTCTATCCTGCCCTATATGCACGCTAGTTTTTACGGAATGCGCCAAACTAGTTTTTCCCATATCATTCAAAATCTATGCTCTATGCACGTTTGTTTCTACCCTAAGCGCGCCTATTTTTTTGAAAGCACCTAAACTATTCTATATGCACGCAAACGACATTTTAAAATCTAAAAACCGTGGAAAACATGAAAATTTTGATTCAAATTGAAAATTTTGAAAGCATAGGTGGTTAGATTGACTCACCGGTGGTCCATACGCAGCTGGCCTCTGGTATCGGCATGATCTCTCGAATCGGTGGCAATGGTACGGAATCTCCATGTCGCAATGTCACTCTCAGAGCTACATTTTTCACCAAAGTCAAAAGTACAAATGACTTGTCTTTTTCAACCTTTTTACCTTTTAAAGGTCAAACAGGGGTAAAATTGACTTTATTTTTTTTTTTAAATGGGACATTTATTTTTCCTCATCTGTCGCGAGCTAAACCACTCTCTCTCTCATCCGTGATTTATCTCCCGAGGGGGCATCATCAGCAAAAATATCGAAAGCACATCAGGGGCAAAATCTTATTTTTCTTTGAAGCAATGTGTTTTACACATCACTTCAAAGAGGGGCAAAATGTATATGTCTAAAAATGGTCATGATTAAGCTTGTTAATTAATTAAATATGATTTATTTAATTAATTCCTCTAATGTCATCTACATATAAATAAATTTAATTATTTATTTATATCGTTCATTTTCTAAATTATTCTACCTCAATTAAATAAATAATTTTATTTAATTACTAACATTTCCATCTTTCACTTGATTAAATTAAATAAATTTTTATAATTTATTTATATTTAATTATCATTTGGTTCTAAAGTTTAAATATTTTTTTGAATATTTGAATAATGGAATATTCTCCATCCCATAATCAAATTAAAATATTAAATATTTTATTTAATATTTCCTCACCCTCATTTCATTTTTAAACATAATTAAATATGAGTTATTTAATTATGTAGGTTGCCATTTTTATCTCCACTTCCAAATTAAATAAATATATTTATTTAATTTCTAACTCATGCTAACTCCCCCTTCCAAATTATCATCTCATCCTTCGAAATAGAAGTTTCCCTTCGAAACTCAATGACAAAAATTGAAAGAAAAGGGAAACCTTCCATCTTCTCTTCCACTTTCGAAAATCTCCCGCCGTCCGTTCGAACAAGCTTAATCCGGACCATCGATCGTTTCAACCAATCAAATCCATTCGAAAACTCTATAAATTACGGCGCAAATCCAAGCCTTGGTTAATCATCCACATGTACACGCGCGCACTCACTTTTGCACAGCTACGCATATCTACGTTCGCACACGCAATCAGCTTATGCATTCATATCAGTTTCAATATCACAACAATCTTCTCATCTTAGCATAGCTTTGCATTTAACATATTATGCATGTTTTAATCTTGTTATTTAGTTTTCATTTTGTTGAGCTTGATTTGCTGATCTGAGAGCTATCTGGAAAACAACAAAACGCTGAAGTTAGAGGAAGATAAGATGATTTCGGGAAGTTGTTGTTACGATTTGCATATTCTGTTTCTCTTTCAGCTTTTTGATTTAATGTCTTATTAATATGCGTTTGATTTTTATTTAAATTGATCCAATATTTCACACACACAGTTGTCAAGGAATATTTTGGTATCTTTGTGGCATATTTAGAGTATATTCTCTCTACGCAGGGGTCGTACATCATTGGTGCATGTCAACGTCACATCTTAGTCAACAGCTTTCCCATTGCATGCCATTCAAATGGTACAAAATACTTATTAACACAAGTTTTAGAATATTAAAAGTTTCCTTTTATTAATATTTACGCCAATCAAAATTTTTAGCCTACCATTAGGCATGGAGCCCGCAGTTCTATGATCTATGGGGGGCTTCACCCTTAGGTGCCATGACTTTGGCTCGTTGCCCCTCCATCGCAAGGTCACTTCCCACTTGCCACTCCACTAGTGTCGGTGCAGTGATCTTTTTTAAAATTGTTAACTCTATGGGCAATCATATGGAGCAACAAGGGGCCTTAGTTTTTCCCCTATTTAGTTTGTGCATGCCCTAGATAGGGCTCTTTTTTCATTTTGTCATAACTTGCAATCCAAGAGGAAATTTTTTTAAATGAGATATTGTCGAAAAGCTAGTTTTGTCAATTTTGCAGCGATGTGGGTTATTTTTTTTTTTAAATGTTTTTCAATATTTATTATTGGTTGAAGTTAGATCTTCATTTTTGGCTCTCGAGCTCATAACTTTTTTCCATGATCTTCGATTTTTATGATTCTTATGATGTTGGAAAGGTATTAAGGAGTTTTTATCATGTCATCCATCCACTTTTTCCTATATTTGTCGTAGGTATATTGTTATTTAAATTTTTCCCCAATGGGTGTCTTAGAGATTACTTGGATATTTTGACAATTGGGAGGGTGCAATTTTTATCTTTGCACTTCATTTTAGTATTTGAATGATGTTCTATATCATATTACTTCATTCATATTATAGTGTCATTCCATATCGAGAGTGTTTTAGTGTTCCCTGGCATTGGGTTTGTTGTTGATTTATCATGTCTTCTAGGATTTCTCTAAAGAGATTTCAGAATTTCTAGCCTCATAATTATCTTTCATTTGCTTGACTAATTAAGGATTCTAGTGTTACTCCACCAGTATGCTTCCAGTGATTCTTTACAGCAGGTTATTTCATTGAGGCAGGTTGAATGGTCTCTTCTTTGTCTCTCTTATGAGGAGTCTTTTTCCTCAAATGGGGTTTTTTTCTCTCATTTTTTATGGAGAGAATTATTGTATCTTTTCTCTCTTTTGGAGATAATTTTTGTCCCACTAGGTTTTCTCCCTTTCTCCATTTTTGAGAGATTGCATTTGCATTTGTACATGGGTACCTAACATGGCCTCATATTGGGACCCATCTTAATGTCATTTTCAAAATAATCTACTCCCTAAGTTGTTCTTAAGGGGAGGTGTTGGTGTAAATAGGTTTTTTTCCTATCTAGGCCATATTTACATGTTCAGTCCACTTAGGTCCTAGGAAGGAATCTTTCTTGTTAAGCATTAGTTGTCACTTATCTTATCTAGTTGTCATTCATTTAATGTGTGTGTCCTAGTTTGTTATGAGTTAGTTGTCTCATGTGATAGGATTAAGAAACTTGTCATGATCTTTTCTAATCCTATCCCTCACCTTGCCTATATAAGCAAGGCTTCATTTGTACATTGTCATATTTATTTTGGCATTCTTTCATCCATAATCATGGCATGGTATTTCTACCATTTCTCTCTTGTGGAAGTTATTTTGTCTTGTAGGTGATCTTGGGGTGTTGAGGAGTTCACCATAAACTCCTCTAGCTTAAAATTTTTGAAGTGATATTGAAGAGAATTTATTGCTACCAAAATGTACATTTGGTCCTTGAGGGTTCTATTGGGGCCTTCACACTTGAACAAGTTTTTATATATTCATTGATATTATGTATTAAATAATTCAATGTGTTTATCCTCTCAAGAAAGAGAATCGATTATTATGGTATATCTCTATGTAATTACATTATATAGTGAATGAGATGCTACAAGCATTCTCTTGCTAGGGTTTTTCTACCCTTACAAGATTTATCTTAGGAAAACTATGGTGTCATGTGATTAATTCTTGCATTATGTTTTGTTTTTGTTTATTTGCATGCTTTAATTATTTTATTTATTATATAAGCATTTTAATACTACTAAAATAATGGTTAAAATCCCATTAGAGTAGACTATTAAGAGTATAGAGTAGTTTTGACATTAAATCCATAATTGATGGACCACTAGGTGGATGATGGATCAATTGGTATCAAGGTATCAAAGAATGAAAAATTCATTGTGAATAGTAGGTATTAGAGAGGGTGTGGAAACTTGAGATTCCCATATTTTTTACTATATTTGATTATTCCCACTACTAAACTATGTGGGATTAGTAGTTTAGAACCTTTTAGCTTGAAATTAAATCTAGCTAGTGGTTGAAAAGAGTGAGATCAACAAAGATGGGAGGAGATAAATAAGAAAAATTTAAAAGTTGGAGGAAAATGTAGCTATAATATCCATGGTCAAGGGAAAGATATATAGGATAGAAAATGTGATGCTTACCTTAATAACAAGAATGGATGGAAATAGGATATCATGAGATAAAGACTCAAAGGTGGGTGTGGAGCAATAAGACACTCTACAACCGAATAGGTTCTTCAAAGTGAATGATGATGTTAAGTATGTAAGTGGCTTACTTGATCATATACAAAGGGTAGTCTTCATTCTAAAACTTGAGGCTATCAATGAGGAATGTGCACAAGATTATTACTTCAAATTGGATAAAAATGAGATTATTTTTTCTTGCAATAAACAAAGTGAAAAAGAACAAGGTGGTAAGAATAATTTTGAGGGAAAATGTAAGAAAATAATACTTGTGTCAAAGAAAAAATGTAAAGGTAAAAAAAAAACTAGTTTTACTTGTTATAATGAGGAGGGGCATGAGGAATAACATTGTTGGAATTTTCATCTTGAGTTAATGCCTTCTTGGATGAAGATGAAAGGCAATACCATTGTTATCATGGAGAAAGGAAAGGAGATTAGTGAAAACTCTTATGTTCAATGAGAAAAATATATTCCTACCTTGAATGATTTTTTTCACTCACCAATAGAAGAACACAAGGAGAAGAGGATCTCATTGAGTTATTCCACATTAAATACCTACATTCATTTTTTTTTTTACAGTTTATTTGATTCATTCTTGCAAGTAAATATAATTTATTATAAATTGGTTAAAGAGATTTGTTTGGAAGTGACATAACATCCACGTCCTTATTTTTTGGGATGGATGAAGGATGAGTGAAGGTAAAATCCACCAACCATCATATGTTGTGGTTTATATTTTTCCTAAAAAAAAATATGAGGCTATTAAATTTATGTGGCTTAATTGGATATACATGGAGATACATGGAGTAACCCTTAGGCTTCCATGTATATATAAAAGAAATTTGGTATAGTTTGAGAGAAATAATAAATATAGATTAGTTTTAAAAGAAAAGTATTTCTTGAGATTTCATAGTAGCAAATATAAGCTTGTTGTGCTTAGTACCTTAAAGGGTGGGTGGTTAATCAATATAAGTGGGATTTTCCTAGAGGAGAGCATAATTGAAGGAGCTAATATAAATCTTCATGCATGCAAGGATTAATAGGTTAATGGAACAAAAAATAATTATAACTTGGATGTTGTTTATTTTATGGTATCAAGTAATAAGGTACATTAGTACATGGAAATGCTTGTTGACCATTCTCTAATGATTTAGAGGGCTCTTAGGGGTTGTAGCGCCACAAATTGGCACCCATGGAAATTTCACACTATGTTTTTCTCCCCCCTAAGTGCATGGACCTAATTGTGCACCTAATTTCCAAAATTATGAATTTTGTGGCCCATTTTAATATTTACCAACAAATTGCAAGTAGAAATCTAAAGCATTCAATTAATATTTTATCCCCAACACCATAAGTCCCACAAAATAGGGTTGAGACATAGTCACCTAGGGTGAGTTAGTCCCCCTATTTTTCCTCCAAAATTGAATTTATCGGAGGTGGAATTTTATTATTTGAATTTCAAATGTCCAATGTCCATTGTCGGGATTTATTTTTTGGGAAATTAGAATAATTGCATATAAATACCTAGTCATTTCATCATTTAAAAACTAAGTGAAATTATTGAGCAAGAATTATTGTCAAGAGCATTATCAAGCAAGTCAAGAGTAGCATTTCAGATATTTATTGCAGAAATTCAATATCAAAGCAGATTCATGTCAAAGTGTATATGATTTTGTTCATGTTCATGTTATTAAAATATATTCTTTTTGATATCTAATCCTTTTAGGCCTTCAAGAAAATAATGTCAAGAATAATCAATCCTTGAGGAGATGTGCATGACTTCAGTTCTTCAAGGAAGCCATTTTTGAGTGGTGAATTGAAGTTCATTATTATTTCATCATTCATTTATCATTTATCTAGCTTTCATTGACATTGCCATCATGGAAGTGGAAACACTAACATGAGGTTTGATTAAGGCAAGCCTCTATATGGCACAACCCTTCCTCTCTCTTTGAATGTGTAGGTTTCAAATTAGAAGAATATTGGGAGAAGTTTGAAGGTTAATTTCTCATTGTTACATTCAAAACCCATTACTTTGACAACAATTAAATGGAAACTTGGTTACAACAATACCCGATAGTGATATGATAGTGCAACAAGCAGAAACAAAAGGCTTTTATCTAACATCATAGGATTGTGAAATCAAATCCAAGATCCACCTACTAAGAAATAGTCACCCAAGGTGACTTGGTCCTTAGAAATCAACTCCAAATTCATATCACAGGTGCACAATGTCCTGCTCAGTCTATTTCTATAGTTTGAATTTGTCTATGACTTTTTGTATTTATTGTATTTGCATCAAAATAGGTAATTTCATAATTAGACTAATCATTTCATTGCATTTTATACGTAAATTCCATTTCAAATTTGTTCAAGGGTAGGTTGACTCACCTTTGAGGTTGTAATTTAATCCTATATCTTGTCCAAATTCATCAAACCCCCACTACCTCAACCCTCTAAATGAAATATTGTGGAAAAATGTTGAAGCCTAGAGTGAAATCCCTAAGGATCTCCCCTTTTTTCTACATTTCATTTTGGTGAACCCAACACATTAACATTATAGACCTGAAATTTAAAACATTTCATCTTAGATCTTGGGTTGGTATTATATAGTTTTGTATTGCTCATTTAGGAATTCATTTTTGCATAATATAAAGCATAAAAAATTCAAAAATTTGCATAAAATTTTGCATTATAGGGTTTATTTTAGTCATCTTAGGTTTGATTTACATTCAAATTGCATTTCAAAATTTGCACTAGGAGACAAAATCTTAAAAAACTGAAGTTGAGGAGGTGGGTGTGCACAACTCTGGGGAAGTTGAATGGTCTTCTATCATTTTTGCATCTTGGAGCTTTGTGATTGCTGCTTCAAGCTCAAATTGGTGTTATTTGTTGTCTTTGGATCCTTACTTCATCTTCTCCCTTTTGAATATTTTTGCAATTCTATTTTTCTTGATTTTATTGTTGTATATTTGGTCTGCATGGTTCGAGGTTGATTGGAATCTTTTTTTATGGTTTGATTTTTTTTCCATGCCACCCTCAATTTAACCTGCTAATTTAATAGTGCCTTGTTTTAAGTCTCATCCTTGTGCACTATGGAAGTGGTAATTTTGCATTTATTGGGACTATGTGTTCCATACTATTTCATACCTATCCCAATCCATTTGGCTCATGGGAGATGGAGCCAATGAAAGTAGGGAGGAGTGTGGTATAGAACAATTAAATGAACCCCTACATAATGTTAATGAGATAAAGAATAAGGAAAATGAAAGTTTCAAGAAACATTCTCACAAGGATATGGTGATAGATGACGAGGTATGAAAGTCTTCCCATTGTCTACTACTTTTGATGCCTACCATGGAGGAGTTCAGTTGGCTAGGGACATCAATATGGAAGGAAACTGACTATTGGATCTCCGGGAAAATGGAGTGGGAGATGGAGGTATCATTGGAGATAAAAATGGGGGAAAAGGAAACCATGGTAATGTGCCTTCTGAGCCTAATATTCTCTCCATTTCTCTGAATGATGACATGCTTAAGGATTTAAAAGTAGAGGAAACAAGGTTAAGGAATTTTGTAGTATTTTTTGTTTGTTTATATTTCAATTTTCTTCCTTCTTGCAAATTATTTGATGAATGGATAGCCTTTGTGTGGGAAAAAAAAATTGGGTATTCATGTTTCATTCTACAGGATTATTCAAAAAGGGTTATTTATGGTTTTCTTTAGGAACCATGGAATGTAGGAAAGAGTGGTTAAGAAATAATATTGGAATGTTGGACAGACAATTTTTAGAGTTTTACCATGGTCTCCAAAGGATAATTTTGAAGAGGTTGTTGGTCTAGGTCAGCGCCTAATTGGATTGAAATAAAGAATGTCCCCCTAGAATTATGGAAGTTCATCCCCAATATTTTGAAACTTGTTGGTAATGTCATGCAAGTTGAAGAGTCGAGGGTTATCCTCCCCCATCTAAATGCTAGGTTTTTGGTCTCTTTGTCACCCGAGACTAAGGTCCCTGACCTAATTTCAATGCAAATTGATAATAAATCAATCGAGTGTGAAATTGAGTTGCTCAACTCCGTAAACTCATGTTTCTATTGTAAAAGAAATGGAAACCTTAGAAAGGATTTCCTTTGGCTAAGGTTAACTTGAAATGGACTTTCAAACCAACTAAGAATAAAAATTGGGCTAACGCCCCACAAGATGGGGGGAAATTTTGGTAGAAAAAATGGAAACTTCGTCTAGAGACCATGGTGGCACTAAGTCCCCCCCAAAACTATAAGAATGGAATTATTTCTTCTCCAGTTGCAAAAAAATTGAATCCATCTCTTGAGGATCCTCTGTTTGAAGGTGAGTTGGAGGTAGTCTATGCTAAGCACATGTCTCCTCCTAAGTCTTCCTTAAAAGCATCGCCTAAATAGAAAAGTCTGCTCCCCAAGGAATCTTTGACTGAACATCCCTCGACCCTGCACTCCATTCAGGATAAAGAAAAAAATATAAGACAATTTATCCATTAATCCTAACCTCACTCTTGATAGTAACCCTTAGGTTTGTGGGGGACCAAAGAAGAATTCTCAGTACATTTCCTTGGATTCTATTAAGGCTAAAGCTAAAAAGATTAGACAAATTATGGATCTCTCTAATGTGGATGCAATAATGGAACCCAATGTTGAAAATCTACCCTTAATCCTGATGATGATGCATTTGGTTACAAGGAAGTGGTGGTATCATGCTACAACGCCTTATGTGGTGGTCTTGAGGTTGATAACCCTCTCCCCCTCAAAATTCCACCTATAAAAGGTGATGACAATAAGAAGAGAAAGCTTATTAATAGACCGACTTCTTTTATCTCTGGGTCTAAAAAAAGTGACTAAGAAACGAAAATAAGAGAATATGCCTAAGTGTTTTGATAGACTATATAAAAATCAGAAGAATACTCCCCCCCTAAAACTAAATGAAAATTAAGATCTATAGTTGGAATGTGAGGAGTTTGGAGTCTATGGACATGAAGTATGTGGTTAGAGATTTTTGCAATAATAGACAACATTTGGACTTTGTATGCTTGCAAGAGATAAAAAAATAATTGGCTTTCAAAATGGGAGTGTACTAAAATTTATATGGAAGAATGCAAAAATCATCTGTATTCAGCACGAAAATGGTAAGGGTGGTACTGATATCCTTGTTCATCCAAAATGGAATAAACATATTCATCAATTGGGGTTATCACCTTGTAATAGAATTATGTGGCACTCATTTTCCTTTGGCTCAAAACTTATGGGTATTTGCTCTCTTTATGCCTCTAATGACTATAGAGAAAGAGATGACCTATGGAACTGGATGGAAAATAATCTCCCTAAAATTCCTTGGATTTACATTGGAGACTTCAACATGGTAGAAAATAATACTAACAAAAAAGGTGGTAAAGACCCTTTATGGAAAGGTGATGAATTATACTTCATGTATAAAATGAAGAGATCTCTCAATCTTTGTGACTCATTGGAGAAACGTAAGGAATCCTCCCACTCAACCTAATTTACTTGGTGCGACAACTAGTCCTTAAACAAGAGAATCTATTGTTTCTTGGATAGATTTTATGGTGATAGGAAGCATTTCACCTTTTCTAGAACTTAGGATGAAAATGATGTAGTTGTGATTCCTACATATATGTCTGACCATTCTCCCATTGAGACAAATGTCACATTTTCCCCTGTCTGTCCTGCCCCCTCTCAGTAGAGACTCTTAGCCTTCAAACTAAATTTCTCCCTACTTAATGACCTAGATTGTCTTGGCGGAATTAATTCTATCATAGCTTTGACCAACTGCCTTAAAAAAAGCATGGATCCTCTTCAAAGGTGGGATATTCTAACTGATTCTTGGAGAAAGATCTTTTAAATTGTGGGAAAAAGAAGACTAAAGATAGAAATATTATTGGCAATCTACCACATTATAAATTGTTAATGCTTGAGTGTCAAGTCCAAGAGAACAAACCTAATCCTCAAGTGGAAACTTGTCTTATCAAAACCAAATCCCTTTTAAGGAAATTTCAAAGCTATAAATTTTAGGGCCAAAGGATTAGGGAAAAAATGAATTGGTTACAGTAAGGTGATAGGGGAACTAAGTATTTCATTAAGTTAATCAAGGCTAAATAGGGAAAAGAGCATATAGTCCAAATCCTAGATAATGAGAGTCTCTTTGAGGACCCTGCCTTCATGAAAACTGCATTTTACTCCTTTTTCCAGAAGTGTTTTTCTTCTAAGCAGAAAAAATAAAAAATAAGCTAGAAATTTTTGTCTTAAGATGATACCTAAGAAAATCAATGTTGTGGATGCTTAGATGTTATAAAAGGACCTTTCCTTGCAATAAATTAAATGCACCATCAAATCTTTGGCCAATGGTAAATCACTTGGTATGGATGGACTTACGGATGAGTTCTATAAAAGTAACATTGATTGGGTTGGGGCAGATTTATTAGAACTTTGTAACTATGCTTTTAAGAACAACTCCCAGGGGCCAAGTATTAATAAATGGATAATTAAACTGATTCCCAAGGAGGGTGATAGAACCCTCATTAATAATTGGAGACCCATTACCCTTTTGAATATCTCTTACAAGACCCTTGCTAAAATACTTGATGGTAGATTAACTAACATCCTTGGGAAAGTGGTTTCAGTCACCCAGACAAGCTTTATCAAGGGAAGATATATTCTTTAGAATCTTATAACTAGTATGGAGGCTATGAACTGAGCTAAACATAATAAACAACAAGTGACAATGATCCTTCTAGATTTTGAAAAGGCATATGACAGCATTGAATGGCCTTTTGTGTTGGATATTTGCAAGATTTTGGCTTCCCACCCTCTTTTCGTAAATGGATCAAGATTCTATTTATTTATTCTTCTGCATTCATTGATGTTAATGGAAAGCTTATAGATGCAATTCCTTTTCAAATATCAATTAGAAAAGAGTGTCCTATTTCTCTTGCTTTGTTTGTTATTTTTGTTGATGCCTTGTATTATATTCTTAGATCTTATTTGATGACCCCCCAATCACTGAAATTTGGTTACCCAACTAGGACTAGTTGTTGAATGCACAATTTGTTGATGACACTACTTTATTCATTGAATTGAAAAAAGCTAACTTTAATCACGCCATGAAAAGATTGGAAGTTTTTTGTGATGCTTTTGGATCTAAGATTGCCCCTCATAAATCAACTATTATTGCATGGGATCATGACCCACCAAGCTAGATTATGAATAAGGGATGGGGGTGGTCCAACCCATATAAGATAGTAAGATATTTAGGCATCCCCTTCTCTATTTATCCCTCACTTAAAAATATGTGGGAGTGGCTATTTCAAAAAATAGAAAAGAAACATCATAAGTGGCAAACCCAACTACTCTCTTTTGTTGGCAGACATCAAGGTGTGCAAAAGGTCATTGCTTCCCATGTTGCTTACCACTCCTCGGCCTTGTTTGCTAATATCCATTTTAACAAGCTTCAAAATATTCTGAGGTAATTTATTCTTCTACATTCATTGATGTTAATGGCAAGCTTATAGATGCAATTCCTTTTCAAAGATCAATTAGAAAAGAGTGTCCTATTGCTCCTGCTTTGTTTGTTATTTTTTTTTATGCCTTGTATTATATTCTTAGATCTGATTTGATGACCCCCCAATCACTGAAATTTGGTTACCCAACCATGACCAGTTGTTGAATGCACAATTTGTTGATGACACTGCTTTATTCATTAAATTGACAACAGCTAACTTTAATCACACCATGAAAAGATTGGAAGTTTTTTGTGATTCTTTTGGATCAAAGATTGCCCCTCATAAATCAATTGTTATTGCATGGGATCATGACCCACCAAGCTAGATTGTGAATAAGGGATGGGGGTGGCCCAACCCATATAACATAGTGAGATATTTAGGCATCCCCTTCTCTCTTTATCCCTCACGTAAAAATATGTGGGAGTGGCTATTTCAAAAAATAGAAAAGAAACATCATAAGTGGCAAACCCAACTACTCTATTTTGCTAGCAGACATCAAGTTGTGCAAAAGGTCATTGCTTCCCATGCTGCTTACCACTCCTCAACTTTGTTGTTTGCTAATATCCATTTTAACAAGCTTCAAAATATTCTGAGGTAATTTTTGTGGTCTAATGGAAAGGGGAATAAAAAAAGACATAATGTGAACTAGAAATGGTGTTGTCTCCCAAAAAAGAGGGTGGATTGGGTTTGAAATACCTTCATATCCAAGAGATTGTTCCTGCTTCAAAATGGATTTTTAAATCCTTGGTAGGTGATGAACCATGGAAAGTTTTGGTAAGACATAACCTTGCACTATCCAAACCAAAGAAGGGTGTATAGTGGAAAAATCTTCATGTGTATGATATCCTATTTGGTCAATTTGAGGCTAGGTTTTTTGGTGCTAATGTCTTTGCCTCCCTATGGAAAGCCTGGTCTCAAGTTAGACATTTGATATCTAGAGGAGAAGTTGTGAACTATTCTTCTTCCTAGTTTGTACCTAATAGATCTTTATGGTGGAATGCTGGTCTGAATGGGAATCCATTGGCCCTCTCTCAGGGATGTTCTGCAAAGAATTGGTTTTCTCAAGGGATTTGTGTTTTTCAGGATTTTTTGATTGATGAATGCTTGGATTCTTAGGAGAATTTGTGTGCTAATTATGGATTTCCTCCATCTCAGAAAAAGTCTTATACAATGATTAGAAATAGTTTGGGAAACTGGTTTCCTAGGACTTCAGTGGGAGAGTCTAATGCTTTGGATAGAATAAAATGGGCAGATGGCTCTAAGTTATTGTTAATTTTTGTTAAGGATGTCTACTTGATTCTTATTAGCTTGGGAGAAGTCTATGACTGGTTGAACACTTCCTAGAATTTGACTTGGACTGCTACTAAATGGACCAAAAAAATTTCCCATCTTTGGCATAATAATGTTGAACCAAAAAAAACATGTTTTTTGTTGGATGTTGATTTTTAAAAAACATGTTATTGGTAAAGTCTTGCATGATTATGGTCTACCTACTAGAATTTTTGCTTATTGTTCTATGCCTGAAACTTTTGAGCATCTGGTTTTTAATTGTCAATATGCCACTAATATTTTGTATTTATTTTTTGGCCTCCCTATGAATTGGAATGATGACCTTGGTTTTTCTTGGTATGAGATTCTTGTTGGTTAAGTTGAAAATTTTGATGAAACCTTGAATAAATTTTAGCTTGTTTTGTTGAATGAAGTTTTTTGGTTTCTTTGGAAGAAGAGGAATGAAGAGGTTTTTTCTGAGCAAAAGAAGGCATCTTACTGACTTTAATAGTGAACTCACCTTCTTAAAAATTATGTTGTAGTTATTGGCTGCCAAGGATATTCCCAAAGAATTCTTCATGACCTTGTTGAATGAAGATAGCATGTTGATTTACAAATCTGATATTACATCTGCACACTTCTTCCCTCAAGGGGGGATAAATTGAATCAAGAGGAGATGGAGTTGCTAAACAAATATCTCTGAGAGAGGAAGATGAGAAAATAAGACCATCCCAAAGAAATGGGAATTGATACCCCTATTGTAATGAACATGGACCCTAACCAGATTATATCTCCTATCGGGTCCTATGATGTTGACAAAGTTGAATGTAGCAACAATGCCATAAGAGAGTGGAATTAAGTCTATTTTGTATGCTATCTATTTAGATACTTGATCTGTAACTCATATTATATAATTTTTGTCCTATGATGGTTTTGTAATGCTCTCTAATACTTAAAGGGGTAGATTAAATTCTCACAGACAAGCTACAAGAACCTATCTTTCTTGAAAGATTGCACCAAGATAACCTAAATCTTATACTAACTTAGCTTAATCCCAAGGCTCATTTTTGTCAAGTCTTGACTACACTAGGTTCACTCAGAGTTCGTTGTGATAATGTTGTTACACATGAGGGGTAAATGATCTTTCCAGTTTTCAAAGACATCATAAAGCCATGAAATAATCTCAGTCTAGTCATTCAACAACTTCGTGAAATCAACAAATTTGTAATAATATTTCATGAAATTCAAACTTTCATTTATCCAAGTAGATTTAGCTTTAAGCATTCAACAATATCATGAAATCAAAATATTTTCAACTAAAACTCCATGCATTCATCACTTTTTTGGAACATTTTCTGAAATTTAAACATCTATTATAAAATAAAGCATAAAAAAATTACTAAAAAAGTAAAATTTCTCCAAGGTATTATCCATGCATGCCTCAAGAAATAACCAAACCAGAGCAAACCATTCCATATGTCACCATATTGCTTCACAACTAGGCACAGAATGATGGAATATTTTTAAAAAAAAGGGAATCATTTGCCACCAAATAGTGTCAGTATGCACCCTTAAATGGTGCAACACATAGTCTTGCTCAATAGGAACAAACAATTAGCTACGTAAGATTTCATATCAGGAAATAGATTTCAAATTGGCTCCAATATTGATTAACTTCTAATGAAATATAAAAAAAATTAATATGGAATGGAACAAAAAATGGGAAAAAGAACAAAACTTGAAAAAAAATTGGTTCTCCAACATCCACAAATTCTTAACTTAACTTAAAATGAAACATCTCTCGACATTTTATAAGAACCATACTCTTGGTAAATTCAATCAACACATGAGAGGGAATTTAAGGGATGACTCACAATAAGACACGTGAAATATGACAACTAGCAGGAGAATTTTTTAATAAGTCAACGGATGTCAACCTTCTTCAGCACTTTGAAATCTTTCGGGACCTCCATATTTAAAATATAATTAGGACATTAACTTGGAGTCGAGTAGATTTTTCAAACAAAATGTAGGAACTTCCTTTGTCGGATATCCAGAATAATCAGGTGGAATTAGATATAGATATCACAATCCACCAACACTTTTGTTCCTACACTCAGGTTCTGATTCAAGCTTAAAACTCCCGAAAGTAAATCACCCAAGAGCTTGGCACACTATTTCATCACATTCGTAATACCAAGATTCATAGTATTGCAACATCTCAAGCTCCTCCTTCGCATGGACTCCCAAAGTGTACTATCCAACCTAGTTATATCACTACTCGCGATCCAAATTTTCCTAACCGTCCATACCCAATTACTACATCACAACCCGTTTCTCCTACACATAAAAAAATTCCATTAATCAATCCCCTTTTAAAACATTCATAAAGCTCTCATTAAAATAAAACCATCATCAATAAATCATCCTTTAAAGGAAATCATAAATAACACGCTTTTAATACATTCTTGATAATTACTCCTTTAGGCAGGTTATCGGACATTTTAACTTCCCAAGAAAAATTTTTAAATTAAATTTAACATTTAACATTGTTACCCAATACCCGGTACTCGAAAACTTCAGCTTTTACTAGAATAAAATTTTCTTAGATCCTGATTATTACCGGAAACTTCACATTTCCTCGAATCTTCACTTCTAGACTGCAACACTTACCAAACCTTACACTAACATTCCAACCAATCTGGTCTTTCGGTGCCCAATACCCAGTACCCAGTACATTCGAGTTCATGAATTACTTCAAAGAATTCCTTTTCACATGAGATTCTAGTGATCCTTTTGCTAGTGAGCACCTGCCATAAGCATTCATTTTTTTCACTTGGGTTCCCAAGCCTTACAATCTTGGGGTGTGTTGTGAGACCACACAACAACTTGCAACCAACAAAACCAAATTTAAAAGAAACCCAAGACTAGATCACCCACTATAAATTGTAACTTATACATATTTTCTAGCAATAACTCCTTACCTTTACCTAAATTTTGGCATAAAAATTGTAAAATTTATGTGGAAAGTATTAGTGTGTGCTTTGATTAATTCCAGCCTTCAAAACTTGGTGAAAAAACTAGTTCATTGACATTGACCTACATAATTTAGTAATCCTCCAAAACCAACCTTGGATAGAGCCTTGCTGCCAGTTAGGCGTCCATAGCCCCAGCAAGGTTATCTCTATAATTCCCCCAAACATAGCTCTACTACTAATCACGCATCTATAGCCCTGGTAGAGATATTTGGATAGCCTAAAGAGTTGAATTTTCTCTTTTGATATTTCTTTTGATATTCATTTTTTCACCTGATATTTCTTTGTAAGCTCATTTTCTTCAACTTGCAGGTGATGAAGCCCACTATTAGGTTGGGAATTATGGTGGTAGCAAAGGTTACTTTTTGATTTTTCATGCAATGCAAATCCCTTCATCGTTTCACCAATTCCCATAAGACTTTGTTAACTATTCTCTATATGTGCAACTTTCCAGCTAAACTTTACCAACCTTATGCCAAATTCTAGCTAACTACAATTCGTTATCTACTGAAAAAGTATACATAAGTTAAAATTTAGCAGCAAGTTATCCAATCACCAAATTAGTTCTAAATTTAGAAATTTTAGTTACCACCCTTTCATTTTAAATTTTATGGCAATATCTAAAATAAACTTGTCCAACAATTTCAATTTTGAGGGTGTTGCACTAACATTAATGCATTAGATTTGTCATGATTATACTTAAGTCTGATCATCATACTCTACATTTAATTTGCATGCCTTAACATGTGCATATTACTTCCTTCAATTTTCCCACATGTCAACATGTGCCACCTCACCGACTTAATTTTCCCTTCTACAAGGCACACATGGACATCTTCATGAATAATACAGATCAATAAAATACACTAAAATGACCACCATTAAATTTTGAAATCTCCAATTTTCTTGATTTGTGATCTTCGTACTAGCAAACTTCGAAGCAATGGCCACTAGCTTTGTGAAAATTTATTTGATTTAACCTTTAATTTTGGAGAAAAGTCTCATGTTTCCACCTCAACTTGCATTTCCCAAGGCTTTCTATCCAGGCAACTATGTACCGCAAGTTTCTCATGACTTTCTATGAATTTTGCACTTTCCTTCAGATTCTTTGCTTCTTCTTTCATTCTTCAATTTTCTTTCTTTCTACTTTGCTTGTGCTTTCTTGCTTCTAGGCTTATGGATACTCCCATATGCCTAACTTGCATTCACCACTAGAATGGCTTCCTTGGTCAAATCATGACCCAAAGGCTTAGAAAGGTTTTCT
This sequence comes from Sequoia sempervirens, assembly GCA_007258455.2. Lineage (NCBI taxonomy): Eukaryota > Viridiplantae > Streptophyta > Pinopsida > Cupressales > Cupressaceae > Sequoia > Sequoia sempervirens. The sequence goes on along the minus strand of VDFB02270651.1, from coordinate 216,380,614 downwards.
ATCTCAAGACTTTGGCCACCAAATCATACTTATGCCTAGTCCTCGAGGGAACTTATGTGAATTCCAAAGCATACTACAGGCTAAATTTAGACCTGGCTTCACAGTTCGTGGCCTTGCTTCTTGACCTTGGCTTCTCTGTAGCTAAATTTCATGAAGCTAAAGACATGATAGTACGGCCTAATTGTTGAATAAGACAACTGTGAGGGGGGGTAAATCAGTTGTAGCAAATTAAAACCTCTAAATCATTCATCAGAAATAATCCTTAACACTACTTAAAAGATTAAACATTAAGTGCAAGTGCAAAAACTAAAAATCATCCCACAAACACAACACCAAATTTACACGTAAAACCCAATAAGGGAAAAATCACGGTGAGGATTAACTCACACTATAGAGAATATCAAAACTAATTACAAAGGCTCACTGCCAAAACAAGGACTCATTTTCCAACAAGGCTAACAACCCGGAGGGCTCACTGCCATAGAGATACAAAGAAGATAGAAGATATATGTTACAGAGATAAGACAATCTCAATGCAATAGAGAAATCCACCACAATTTGTTCAACCACTTGCATACATGCATGAATGATAGAGTACACCTTCAGCTCACTACATCTGAAAACTCAGCATTTAGGCTTTGCACTGATTTTCCACACTCGCATCACACACACTCACTAATTCACATCAATTTTGCATCTATTTGGTCTATTCATTTTTACTATCTCTCTTTTTTCTACATTTCACCACTAACTCATCATGTATTTAGACCATCTTCAAATTTGAAACATATCCAAAGTCGGCCATCCAACATTAAATTCAAATTAGGTCAGCACCAAAATATCCTAGGGTGGAATTAGAATGAGGGTAACCCAAACACACGCTTGGTGAGGACCCAAATAGATCCAACATGCTACATCAATTCTGAAGATACTGTTCAACACAAGGTCATCCAAACCAGTGTAAAACACATACAACAATTAAGCACCATCCTTCCATATACCAAAATTATCTTCAATACAAACATAACAACTCAATTCTAGAACCACAAGTCATAAGACTTTACCAAAGATAAATCTAGACCAACAAATTTTCTCCTAGACCTTAACCAAAACATAGAAAAAACATAGTTCACAACTAGTGAACATAACTCGCATTGTATAATAAATCAAGATCCAAAAATTTGGATATAGCAGCTTCCAACAACCATGAACAACATATTTGAATCACACAAACATAGGAGAAAATATCGAAGCAAAACCCGGAGCAACCACTGAACATCTGCAACCTTTCTTTAATACAATTTTCTCAATATCCTCAACATGAACTGTCAATAACCTGCAACCATGACATCAATGACAACATCAACCAGTTGATAACCAATTGACCAATTGACATCAATGACCACACCTTCATTATTTTCCATTCTTGCAACAATCTCCCCCTTTGTCATTGATGGAAACACATGATGTGAAAAAACATCAAAGACAACATATTAGCTCTAAATACACTTATCAAGATTTTTCTTTATGTTTCTCCCCCTTAGTAGATAATCTCTTCTTTTTTTTTACATTCTTCCTCTTTTCTTTTTCACATTCTTCCTCTCCCCCTTTGACATCAATGGAAAAGTAAAAAAGATATTTTACATTGATTTCCCCTTTGACATAGAGAACATAATACTCATACAATGACAACACATGACACTATCTACTCCCCCTAAGAGGTAGCCACCAAACATCAGTCCAGAAGAAAGATAGATCCATAGATCTGTTAGACTAATGCATCTCCATATGCATCTAGTTTAAGAAAGGAGGGGAAATGGCCCCTAACTTCTCCCAGAGATACTCAAAAGTATCTTTAGGAAGAGCCTTTGTGAATATATCAACAATTTGATCCTTCATAGAGATATACTCAAGCTTTACTTCATTCTCCATGACCTTCTCTCTTAAGAAATGATACCTAATAGATATATGATTTATCCTTGAGTGCATCACTGGATTCTTTGAAATGTTAATTGCACTTGTGTTATCATAGAAGATGGAAATAGGATCATCATAAACCACTTTAATATCTTTCAATGTTTATTTCATCCATAGAACTTGTGTACAAAAAAATGCAACATCAATATACTCAGCTTCAGCAGTAGACAAGGAAACTAAATCTTGTTTTTTACTCAACCATGCCACCAATCTGCAACCAAGAAAGAATGCACCACCACTTGTACTCTTTCTGTCATCTACACATCCAACCCAATCTACATCTATATAAGCACTTAGTGTAAATTCAATATCCCTAGGATACCATAACCTATAATCCAGAGTGCCATTCAAATATTTGAATATTCTTTTAACAATAGCAACATGTTTTTCCTTAGATCTTCTTGAAATCTAGCCACAAGACAGAAATCATGCATAATATCTGATCTAGTAGCAGTCAAATACAATAGTCCACCAATCATAGATCTATACTTGCTCTGATCATCCTTAGTTGAATCATCATCTTTTCCCAATTTGCAACTAGACACTATAGGAGTGCGTACCAGTTTGGAACCATCTATCCCAAACATCTTCAACATTTATTTTACATACTTAGACTTTGAAATAAAAATTCCTTTCTCTGTTTAATTAATTTGCAACCCAAGAAAGAAATTCATCTCTCCAAACATAGACATTTCAAATTATTTTTGTATCTCTTCCACAAACAACTTACGCATAGTTTCATTTCCTCCAAAAATAATGTCATCAACACATACAACTACAATCAATATTTTTTCATTTTCAAATTTAAAATATAGATTACTATTTGTTGTACCTTTGTTAAAACTTTGTTGAATCAAATACCTGTCTAGCCTTGCATACCAAGCTCTAGGAGCTTGCTTCAATCCATATAAAGCTTTCTTCAATCTACACACCATATTCTGTTGATCTAACAACTAAAATCCTTCTGGTTTTTCCATGTAGACCTCTTCTTCTAATTCACCATTCAAAAATGCAAACTTGATATCCATCTAATAGACCTTGAAATCTTTATGAACATAAAATGCTAAGAACATCCTAATAGCTTCCATTCTTTCCAGCGGAGCAAAATTCTTGAAAATCTATGCCTTCTACGTGTGAGTAGCCTTTACAGACAAGCCTTGCTTTGTTTCTAACTACTTCTCCATTCTCATTCAACTTATTTTTGAATACCCACTTTGATTCATAATGTTTTTGTTTGTCAGTCTTGGGACCAATTCCCAAGTTTGATTTTTCTCAATTTGCATAAGTTCTTCTTTCATAGCTTCCATCCAATGTTCATCTTTGCACACTTCATTTACATTCTTTGGTTCAATCTCATAAAATAAACATAGATTTACTTCAACAGTAGCTCTACTTCTTGTCAATATTCCTTTTGTCTTATCTCCAATGATCTAACTTTCTGAATGATTCTTCTGCAAATATCTAGGTATCTTAGGGTACGCCGTCAAAGCTTCTTCTTCTCTTTCATTTTATTCATCCTACTTCTCTTGCTCATCCCTTTCTTGTTCTTCCATAATTTCTTCAATTCTTACACAATCAGGTTCATCAGATACATATCCATCAATATCAATTGAATTCTTCATTGTTTCATCAACCTTGACATTTGCACTTTCTACAATCTTTCTTAGTCTTTTATTGAAATACCTATAGGCTTTTCTTTTAGTAGAATATCGAAGAAAAATTCCTTCATCACTTCTTGCATCAAACTTTCCTAAAGTTTCTTCATCTACTCTGATATAACATTTGCTTCCAAATACCTTGAAATACTTAACAGTAGGAATTCTTCCAAACCATAGCTCATAGAGGGTCTTTTTACTATTTGTTCTTTCTTGTACTCAATTGAATACATAAATAGTAGTATGAATAGCTTCTCTCTAGTAGACTTCCAGTAAACCAGCCTTAGTAATCATTGATCTAGCAACCTCTTGAATTGTTCTATTTTTTCTTTCAACAACTTCATTCTGCTAAGGAGTTCTTGAAGCAGATAATTGTCTATTTATTCCATGCACTTTACAAAACACATTAAACTCATGGGAGGTGAATTCTCCACCTCTATTAGACCTTAAGAATTTTATCCTCAAATTCACTTCATTTTCAACCATAGCTTTGAATGTCTTGAATCTATCTAATGCATTTGATTTCTCTCTAAGAAATGTAACTCATGTATATCTAGAATAATCATCAATCAAAAGCATAAAGTACCTTTCACCTTGTAGACTTCTCATTCTTGTAGGACCAAAGAGATTTGTATGGATTAAATCTAGTAGTCCAATAGTAGATTGTTCCTTTGATCTGTAATGGCTTCTACCTTGCTTTCCAAATTGACAATTCCTACAAATAGCATAGGCAGGCTTTGTAATCCTGAGTAAATCTCTTACGGCCTGAACTACACTAATCCTCACCAAATTATCAAAGTTCATGTGACACATTCTCTGATGCCACAACTAATTGTCATTAATCTGAGTCATAAAGCATCGTCCATGTCAGCACCTTTAAGTTGATAGATATTTCCTTCATATTTCTTTCCACTAGTAATCACTATTTTGGATCCTTATCTGATCCCACATATTTTATCCTCAAACACAATATTATATCCTTTACTGCACATTTTTCCAACACTCAAAATATTTTTCCTTAAACCCTTAACATAGTAAACATCACCAGTATTATGCTTTCCATCAAAACTTACTAAACCTATCCCACAAATTTTAGCACCAGTATCATCTCCAAACATAACCAAGCCTCCATCATACTTTTCAAGTTTAACAAATTTACTCTTATCACTAGTCATGTGATGTGAACAACCAATGTCAACAACCCAATAGCTCTTTTCTTGTTTAGCATTTGGGCAGAGATTACAGTACCTTCATTTTTCTCCTTCTCCGGAGGGCATTCCTTCACCTATTTTTCAAAATTAGCAGAAGTAGGTTCATCCTTTATAGCCAAGAACAAGCATTCATTTTCATCAAGATCTTCATAATCAGAATCTTCATCAAATATACCAGCATTCTCATTCACATAATATGCTATGTTGATCTTCTTACCTTTCCTTTCTTTCTCATATCTTTGTTTATTATTCTTAGCTCTTTCTGGACACTTTACAGCATAATGACCTATTTCTCTACAACTAAAGCATTTAAAGGGTAACTTACCTTCATACTTCTCAGAACCTTTCTTCATCCTTCTCACAATGTTAGCCTCTACTTCATCAAGATTTTCTTCATCCGGATCTTCATCCTTTGTAGCCTTAAAGGCAATCTCTGATTTGAATCCATTTCTTAAATTCAGCTTCCTCGTCTCATAAGATGTAAAAGATCCCAACAACAGATCTTTAGTGTAAGTCTTATAATCTATACTTTGTTCAATAGCACATACCTTTTTATTGTAAGCATAAGGGAGAGTTCTAAAAATATTCTTTGCAATCCTGGTTTCATCTACAATAGCATCAAGTCCTCACATTCCAGCTACTATCTCATCCAATCTCTATACATAAGCTTTAATATTCTCATCTTCATACATATGTAGGAGCTCAAACTGTGTTTCCAAATTCTACAATTTTTCCTCTTTGACCCTTTCATCACCTTCATGTGCCCTTTCCAAAGAATCCCAGACTTGCTTAGCAATCTTTAGATATTAAACTTTAATCAACTAGAAATGTATAAGACTATTCTTCCAAATGGACTTCACCTTATTGTTCACTTCATGTGCCTTGATCTCATCAATTGTACTCAGACCATTAGCAGGAGGAGTGTAAGGATTCTTGTAAGCTTTCTCCACATCATATCCACAATACTCTAGATATTCTTCCATCAATATTTTCTAGATAGCATAATTAGCTCCATCAAACCTTGGATAATCATAAGTAACTTTTACAGCCATCTTGGACCTTCCTTAAGCAGTTAAGCTCTACTCCAAGGAACCAAGCTCTGATACCAATTTTTGAATAAGACAACTAAGAGGGGGGTGAATGAGTTGTAGCAAATTAAAACCTCTAAATCATTCACCAGAACTAATCCTTAACACTGCTTAAATGATTAAACACTAAGTGCAAGTGCAGAAACTGAAAATCATCACACAAACACAACACCAAATTTATGTGGAAAATTCCCAATAAGGGAAAAACCACAATGAAGATTAACTCACACTATAGAAAATATCAAAACTGATTACAAAGGCTCACTACCTATGAAATAAGGCTCACTTCCAAACAAGGACTCACTGTCCAATAGGGCTAACAACCTAGAGGGCTCACGGCCACAAAGATACAAAGAAGATAGAAGAGATATGTTACAGAGATAAGACAATCTCAATGCAACAGAGAAATCCACCACAATTTTCTCAACCACTTGCAAACATGCATGAATGATAGAGTACACCTTCAGCTCACTGCATCCGAAAACTTAGCATTTAGGCTCCGCACTAATCTACCACACTCGCATCACACACACTCACTGATTCATATCAATCTCACATCTATCTACTCTATTCCTTTTTACTATCTCTCTTTTTTCTACATTTCACCACTAACTCATCATGTATTTATACCATCTTCAACTTTGAAACATATCCAAAGTCAGCCATACAACATTAAATTCAAATTAGGTCAACACCAAAACATCCTAGGGTGGAATTAGAATGAGGGAGACCCAAACACATGCTTGGTGAGGACCCAAATAGATCCAACACGCTACATCAATTTCGAAGATAGTGTTCAACACAAGGTCGACCAAACTAGTGTAAAACACATAGAACAATTAAGCACGATCCTTCCAGATATCAAAAGTATCTTCACTACAAACATAACAACTCAACTCTAGAACCGCAAGTCATAATACTTTACCAAAGAGAAATATGGACCAATAATTTTTCTCCCAAACCTCAACCAGAACACAAAAAAACCACAGTTCACAATTAGTGAACATAACTCACTTTGTACAATGAATCAGGAGCCAAAAATATGGATAGTAGCTTCCAACAACCATAACCAACATATTTGAATCACACAAACATAGGATAAAATCCAAGAGAAACCACTGAACACCTGCAACCTTTCTTTAATACAATTTTCTCAATATCCTCAACATGAACTACCAATAACCTGCAACCATGACATTAATGACAACATCAACCAGTTGATAACTAATTGACCAGTTGACATCAATGACAACACCTCCATTCTTTTCCATTCTTGCAACACTAATTTTCTGGGGAATTTGGACCATTTTCTTTCTGTCACTCACCCGACCATTGGAATTCCTTCTACTAATGATATTTTGCTATTTCTAGAGCACGGGGAAATAGTTCCCATTCAACCCTTTTTGACTGATCTGCACACCCCTGACCTTGATGCTCATAGGGATAATGCTTACCTGGGCTATACCTCCCTCGTGGATGAAGCATCCCAAATTGACTGATTGGCCAACCCATTGCTTTTTGCTCAACTCCTTTTTTTTCCTTTTTGCTCTTTTACAATGGGAATTTTGTATTTTACATGTACATACAAAATATAATGTTTTTTTTTGTTTTTTCGTATATCAAGCATGTATTTACTTTGCATGGTTTTATCTTTTCAATTTAAAGTGACATTTTTTTTAAAATAAATTCAATTCTCATGTTTTTAAGCCTAATCAGAATTCATTAATGTCAAGAACAAAACTAGAAAACAAAAAAAAACTACTAAATAAAATTACCCTAACTAACCAAAATTTACTCTAATTAAGTGACTAACCTTAAACAAGCAATTTACCCTAATTTCTACTACTATCTTCATTGTGTTTTTCATGCGAATTACAACAAGCTTGTCTTTAAATTCACTTGATTATACTTCAAATATCCTACTATAATAATGAATTATCTTAACTTTTTTGCATTTGACAAATATAAATTCAAAGATGTACTTACCAATTATTTGGCTCACATGTATGGAAATGACCTCATTAAAGTTTGATTGCACACACCTTTGTTGGCTTCTCAATATTCTACCTTCCTCTAGTCCTAGTTCATGGTTTTCCATTTCACTTTGTTTCTGCTCCACATGAACGACTGCATTCATTTCTTGATTCGCTTTATCTCAAGATTTCTTTGGTTCTTAGTGCTATCTTTAATCTCAATATCACTATTTATCTCATTAGACCAAGTATTAATACAATTTACACTATCATCAAATAGAGAGAAAGTAAAAACTTGATACTTTGTGTTTTGCATGAAATCAAGAATTCCTTCCCTTTTAGATCATGGATTCATAGTTAGGGGTGAAAATCACGCGTCTCCCACTCATTTTCCCCACTCTTTCTCTTTGTTGTCACCCTCCACATGTGATAATATTGGTGACTCATCACTTTTACTTTCACACTTTAGACGTGTTGTTTCTAAGTCTTGATGACTTTGCTTATTTTCCTACAAAACTTTAGGAATTTCCTCATGATAATTATGGTTAATAAATCTATTTGATTTAATAGTTAATTTTCCAATATTTCCATTTTCACTAGGGTTATGCATTTTTTCAAAATTCAAACTTCTTTCCCTTAATGGTTCCTTTCTTCTAGTAGTTAAAGACACTTTTGTTAACAAAATTACATTATAAGTGGCCAAACTTACCCTAGTTAAAAAAAATTCACAATCAAGTTCACCATGATTAGTTGTATCATGAATTATACACTCGGTAACCCTACCAAAGGTGAACAAACTCAAGGGATAAAGCCTTCGGTTAAGGATTTTCTGGTGCTTATCAACTTCCATTTTACTTTCCATTACTAGCTTACTTAGACTTTCGCCTCACAAGAAAATTTCCAACCTGGAATCAAGACAAAAATACCAACTCCAAAGAAGACTGGAGGAGGCCCTCCTTCTAGTGACACTCCTGTTGACAACGATATTAGTTGCACACCAATAGATAGATAAAATTCTCACAGACACACTACAAGAACCTATCTTTCTTGAAAGATTGCATCAGGACAACCTAAATCTTAGGCTAACTTAGCTTAAACCCAAGGCTTGTTTATGGTAGGTCTTCACTGCACAAAGTTCACTTAGAATTCATTGTGATAATGTTGTTACACACGAGGGATAAACGTTCTTTTTGGTTTTCAAAGGCATCATAGAGACATGAAATAATCTCAATGCGGTCATTCAACAACTTCATGAAATCAAAAAATTTGAATAATATTTCATGAAATTCAAACAACTTACATTTATCCAAGTAGATTTAGCTCTAAGAATTCAACAATGTCATGGAATAGAAAGATTTGCAATTAAAACTCCATGCATTCATCACTTTTTTGGAACATTTTCTAAAATTTAAACATCTATTCTAAAATAAAGCATAAAAAAATTACTAAAATAGTAAAATTTATCCTAGGTATTATCCACACATGCCTCAAGAAATAATCAAAACAGAGGAAACCATTCCATATGTCACCAGATTGTTTCATAGCTAGGTACATAGTGATGCAATATTTTAAAGAAAAGGGGGAACATTTCCATCGGATAGTGTTAGTATGCACCCTTAAACAATGCAACACACAGTCTTGTCTGATAGGAATAAACAATCAGCTACGTAAGATTTCATATCAAGAAATAGCTTTCAAATTTCCTCTGATATTGATTAACTTCTAATGAAACATTAAAGTTTTTAATCTGGAACGGAACTAAAAATAGGAAAAAGAACAAAACTTGAAAAAAAATTGGTTCTCCGACATCCACAAATTTTAAACTTAACTTAAAATGAAACATCTCTCGACCTTTTATAAGAACAAGAGGCTTGTGAAATTCAATCAACACATGAGAGGGAATCTAAGGGACGAATCACAACAAGGCACATGGAATATAACAACTAGTAGGGGAATTTCTGAATGAGTCAACGGATGTCAACCTTCTTCAGCACTTTGAAATCTTTCAGGACCTCCATCTTTAAAATATAATCAAGACATTAACTTGGAACCAAGTAGATTTTTCAAACAAAATGTAGGAACTTCCTCTGTTAGATATCCAAAATGATCAAGTCAACTGGATATAGATACTGCAATCCACTAGCACTTTTGTTCCTACACTTAGGTTCTAACTTGGGCTTAAAACTCTCAAAAGTAAATCACCCCAGATCTTGGCACACTATTTTTATGCATTCATAATACCAAGATTCCTAGTGTTGTGACATCTCAAGCTCCTCCTTCACATGGAATCCCTGAATGTACTGCCCAAGTTGGTTATATCACTACTCGTGATCCAAATTTTCCTGACCGTCCATATCCAAATACTGCATCGCAACCTATTTCTCTTGCACATAAAAAATTCCATTTATCAATCCCCTTTTAAAACATTTATAAAGCTCTCATTGAAATAAAACCGTCATCAATAAATCATCCTTTAAAGAAAATCATAAATAACATGCTTTTAATACATTCTTGCGTAATTACTCCTTTAGGTGGGTTACCGAACATTTTAACTTCTCAAGAAAACTTTTACAATTAAATTTAACCTTTAACATTGTTACCCGGTACCCAGTACCCAACAACTTCAACTTTTACTGGAATAAAATTTTCTCAGATCTCAGTTATTACCATAACCTTCACATTTCCTTGGACCTTCACTTCTGAACTATATCACTTACCAAACCTTACACTAACATTCCAACCAATTTGGCCTTCCAGTACATGGTGCCCAGTACCTGGTACATTCGAGTTCACAAATTACTTCAAAGACTTCCTTTTGACATGAGCTTCTGGTGATCCTTTTTCCAACAAGCACCTGTCATAAGCATTTTTTTTTTCACTTGGGTCCCCAAGCCTTACAGCCTTGGGGCATCTTGTGAGACCACACAACACTATATTTAATATAAAAAAATTGCACTAGGTCATTTAAATTTGATTTTTTTCATTTAGGTATCTTGCATATAGCTTAAAAAGTGAAATATTTGCATTGTGTTGCTTCAAAATTGTATCAAAATCATCATTTTCAGGTTTTGACATATTAGGATCAGTCAATTGTTGCATCTTAGGTCTAGAAATTACATTTATATTTGTCTTTTGTTACTTGAAAATCTTGCAAATTGTTACATACTTGCATTTCAAATTACACAATCGTAAATTGGGTAAATTCTAGAAAACAAATCACTATCAGACCTATCTACACACAGACCCGAGATACTTAAATAGTATAATAGATAACCAGATTTTAAAATCTGTAATAACCTATGCAAGACGCAGTCACCCTAAGCGACTTAGTCCAACTATTTTTGGCTCAAATTTATGTTAGACCTTTGTTTTTGTGTTTTCTATCTTCTTCTTCTTTTTATTTTTTCTCCTAAGTATTTTACTATGACTATTTGACAATTTAGTGTTCATAGTGGGCACACTTAGTGTTTTGAAACTCACATGAGATTCACAACCTAATGTCCTATTGCCAATACTTCGGTGATACGTAGTTGTAGACTTATGGCATCCTACGTTGTTGTTACATTCGTTGTGGATCTTGAGTCCTCCAACTCTTTTATGCAAGGTATTGCCACCATTCCCATTTTGGACTTTATCCTTAATCTGACCATCCCCATGACAACTTCATAAAAAAGTACCTTTATGGATGTTGATATTGTTGTTGCACATGTTTTTGAAGATAAATTGAAACAATTAGACAAAGACTTAGAGGGATTGCAAGACTATTTAAGCATTGAATCCTTAGTGGGACAAACAGTGCCTATAGTGGACAACTTAAGTAAATTGATCAATGATGCCCAAGGATTAGAGGTTTTGTGTAGCCTGGCCCATATTATGGATGCCAATATTCCTACGATGGCTATTTGTGCTCAAGATTTCGGATACACTCAAAGCTAAGGAGGAAGCAAAATCTCCCTCCCCACAACTATACCCTTTATTCCTACATACATATTTCCAATTGTAGCTTCAACGATACAACAAATAAATGGCATAACTCCAACCTTAGGGTTCTCCAATGGGCATCATTATAGTTTCATGACATCACATGTGACACCTCAATATTCATCCCCTCTTATAAACTTGCAACATAGTAGTCCACCAAGCACTTACACAATCCCACCATATTCACCACATTCTCAAAATATGTCAAGCAATGATTTTATCATAAATCAAATAGTGCAAAATGTAGCCTCACTCCAACAACAAATCTCCACATTGAACCAAAATAAAACTGAAAAAAATTGCAATGTGTCAAAAGGAGCCCATTGTCACTTGAAATTTTTAAAACACCTATGCCAAAAAATGTTGAGATTCCTCGATTTGACAAATGCAACGGTAAAGGAGATTCTAATAGTCATATATCAGCTTATATGACATTATGTAGTGATTTCATCTTTGAAGACAAGCTCCTAGCTAAACTCTTTCCTAGGCCATTGAAAGACATGACCTTGGAATGGTTTTTCTCATTGCAGAATAACTCGATACATTCATTCAATGAACCTGTTGATGCATTATTCCAACACTTCCAAGTGAACATTGGCCCTAAAATTACATTAACTGATTTAGTGAGGTGCAAACAATGAAAGCATGAAAAAGTAACATACATGAAAAAGTAACATACTTCATAGGGAAATATTAGTTAATTTACTCACAAATCAACTATGCTCTTCCTAATGTTGATGTTCAAAGAGTGTTCATTGGAAATTTGCAACCTAGCATTAGGGATAAGATCTTGTTAATGAAATATACATCCTTCACACACTTGTGTATGACCCTTCATGATTATAAGAATTTAGTTAGTCAATATGAAGAAACATCTTCATTGACTCCTTCTGAGTGATCTAAATTCATACCTCAAAACAACTATCAACCATTCAAGAAGCAAAACAAGAACTTTATCAAGATAAGTGCACCTCAAAAAACAATCATATTGAGCCACAAGTTGCAGCTATAAGTTCAACTCCATATCAATTTAGGGTGAGAGGTAGGAAATTTACTCAATTACCTAATTCCCTTCATCTAATCATGTTACAACTTTTGAGAAAAAACTTAATCTAATTACCTCCGATAAGACCTATGGACACATCAAAACCATTCTCTCCAAATTTTAATCCAAAATCCTTTTGTCAATATCATCATACACATGGACATGATACATAATGATGTATGTGTCTTAAATATTGATGCATCTATACATGCACCCGATGATCCTCTCTATTTTTTTGACCATATCAATGACCAACCTACACAAGGGATACTCATTGATCTTGTGTGTTTAGAGAATTTGATCACTAAGGAATTCTTATATGTGCATGAGTTTTATCAAGATTCTTATGAACAATTGAAAGCATGGTAGAAAAATTATGATGTTTTTGCTCACCCTTCGATAGGTTTGATCACTCTTCCTCTTAAGGTGGGACCCAAACAATTAGATGTAGATCATTCTCTATCATCCCAATGTTGGAACAATTTTGTGTGAAGCTAGGCTATCCATGACTACGCTCCATGATTTTTTTCCCATCGACTATCTACAAGTGCATAAAGTTTCCATTTGAAAATAAAATATACACAGTGCATCATAGTGGGTTTAATCCTTTGTCTTCCCATGAAAACTTCTCATTGAATTACTTTTGGCCTCAACCCATGGAACCTGTCAAACCTCGTGAAGATTTCCCTTAGTAATATTCCTAAAAATGATATGGCTATGGTTGTTCATCCCACCCCACATGTTGTAGATGAATCCATGTCTAAATCAAACATTCTTCCAAGTAAACAAGGTAAATATGTTACAGTTCCTCCACCCATATCATACTAAAGACTAAGAGATAATTGCATGATTCCCTTTATGCCTTCGAAGGAAAAAAAAGTGTATAGACCTAAGGATATAGTGGTTTCCCAACCACCCATGGTCCCTTCAAGTTCCTCCCCTAAGGGAAGAAAAGAGGTTGATGGTCGAGAAATCCACTCTTACACCTTCACAAATTAAGAACCAAACAAGAAGAAACATAAATGCTAAAGAGTGTAGGTGTAGACATTATGATATTACTCGTCAATTAGAAGAAAATGTAGTGTAGGAAATTGTATACCTTTACAATTTCACACTATGTTTGGGTCCCTTAATTTATTGGACTTAATTAAGCTTCTAATTTTCCAAATTATGCATTTTAAAGCCTTATTCTTACCATTTTCCAAAAGGGAAACCAACATTAAATAAATGCATTTAATACTTCAATTGCCATGGAATATGTGTCCTAGAAATATAGGCCAAGACCCATTTTCCCATGGGTGAATGGGTCCCCTTTATGAGCTAGGACCCAATTTAAAATATGTTTTTGGTGGTATTTTAATGATCAAAATTCAAATAGTAAGTGTCAGTTTTTGGAATCGATTTTTTGGGAAATTAGATAAACACCTATAAAAACATATTCATTTTATCATTTGAGGTCTAAGCAACATTTTTTAACACACCTCCTAGCATTCAAGAGAAAATATTATTGTCAAGAGCATTCAAGAGTAGCACTTTTAGTCATTTGTAGCAGCAACCAAGATCCTAACATCATGTCAAAGTTTATGTGGGTTCATGTTATCTTATGAAGGCTAACAAGAATTGTAGGTCTTCATACATTCAAGCATTCAAGAAAATCAAGCAAGCAAGTCCCTATGATTTTCCAAGACCTTCATTCGACCTATCAGACCTAAGTTGACCAAGTCAAACCTTCCTAATTTGGGGAAAACTTTTCACCAAGAAATTGCATCACGGTTTTGGCATATGCATCACACATATTTTAATCAGCTCACAACTACAATTGTGTCACTCACCTTTCACATGCGTCGTTTCATACTACACATGTGTCACAACCAGTCACTTGCATCATTCTCAGCCACATATATGACTCAAAAATGCACTTGCATCACACAAATTTATACGTCACACTACAAACACTTCTACCCTAACCCTACTACAATTGTGTCGCACCGAGACGATTACAACAAACCACTTATCAAATGCAGCTAACGCGCACACAATTGCATCACAAAATTTTATGACGCAATTTCCTGCTAAATTATTTCCTAACCTAAATGCACATAATCAAAAAAATTAAAGGTCAGGCTAGTAGTACATACCGGGGCAGGCGCTCCCTTAGGTCGGCGGTACCTCCAAATCTAGTATGCGTGGTGGGCGGCCTCTAGAACTGGAGACATCCTCACTAGAAAAAATATTTTGAGCTCTAAGAATTTCTAAATTTGGAATGCACAAATGACCCTTTTTCAAACTCAAGTTTCTATTTATAGGTCCAAAATTAGGGTTTTTGACCTACATTGACTATTGGGCACACCTTTTGATGACTTTGATCCCAAATTTGACCCCCGCATTGACTTTGACATGCATTTTCATCTTCACCATCGACATCCTGGCCATCAACTTATCTTATTGGGGCAATTTTCCAAATTTTTGCAACCTTTCAGAAATTTGTAAAATTTTCTCAAGGGGGCATACCTGTACCGTGACTTCACTAGGGAATCCTTTAACTGAATTTCTTTGACACAATGCGATGAACTACATTATGTCAAAGAGGGGGAAAATGTAGACATTGAAAAATGTCCTAAGTCTGCGAGCGTCATTTTTCTTGGTCATCATCCTCCGATAATTGAATAATTTTAATTATTTGATTATTCTTGATTATATTCCTCTATTAATTAAATAATTTTTAATTATTTAATTAATTCACTTTATAATCTTTAGTCTATCCTGATCAATTAAAATAAATTAATTGCATCGCTAACACTCCCTTTCTTCAATAATTAAATAAATCATTATTTATTTAACTATTTATCTTTTATCACTCACCTATAGTCAGATAATAATTATTATTATTTGTCTATGTAATTGACCTTTTCATTCTTCTATAATTAAGTAATTGGTAAGATTATTTAATTATGTGTCATTCCTCTCCCCATTAAATAATTAATTCAAATTAATTATTTAGTGTCTAATTTCCATTTCTCCCCATTTAATTAAATTGATTTTATAAAATTGACCTAATTAAATGCTCATTTTCCTTTTTCCTCAAATAAATAATTTGAGTGAATTATTTATTTTCCACTTGGCCAAATATTCTCTTCTCGTGAATTAAATATTTTTCAATTTTTAATTCATCTATTTTCCTCCACTTCCTCATTAATTTATGTCATAGTCATCTCTGTCATAGTTGTCGGCATCATAACCCTCCCATGAATGGCATATTCATGGTGCATCAATCCTCCACCATTGATCTTGGAATCTTTCTAGATGATCGATCTTGATCGTCATTTGAATGGTTGTCTATAAAAGTAGCCTTCTTCTCCCATTTTTTCTTTAACAACCATTTGGTCTCCAACTTTTTACTTACAATTTGCAGGTATTTACACAAGTAAAACATCAAATCTGAGGGAAAAGTTTGCAAAAGGAGAAATAGGAGAGACAAGAGAAGCAATCAACTTCAATGGGGAGTGTTTTACTTGAATATTTTCATTTCATTCCTCTCCTTGTTTGTATTCTCTTGTTTTGGATGAGGTTAATAGCTTAGAGGTGTTGGTTGTCACTTTATCTAGGCTAGAACTACTTTACCCCATCTTACAACTCTATTCTATACTTTAGGCTCTAGATAAAACTTATGTGAGTGAATCTAATAAAAACATTGGATATTTGTGTTGGAGAATACCAAGATTTGAAAGCATGAAACAACTTTCCACTAGTGAACAAATATGAGAATAATAGTGTGTTCATATAAATATACAAATGAAGAGTATGTAAATAAAATGAGGAACGTTCCATATATAGACAAGGTAGATGAGGTAGGAAGGTAGGACTGAACAATGAACTAACCCTCCAAATGTGCAACACTTGTGATCTCACTTGACAAGTGAGTGAGCAAGTGTTAAGTGTGCATGAAATAGGTGTCTCAAGTGATGAGGACACATGTCTCAATACTATGAAGTGAGAAAAAAATCTAAAATTCCTAAATAAACTTAAGTTATGACTAGGAATATGTCAAACATAGAAAGGTGATATCCTAACTAGACAGATAAAGACACTATTTACATTAGCAACCCCCCTTAAGTGTAACTTAGGGAGTAATATATGTAATATGATGAGTCCTGACTACTAGGCTATATTAGGTACTCATGTACAAATTTCTCATAAAGTGGAGTAAAGGAGAAAAACCCCGTGGGAAATAAAAACCCCTCTCCAAAAGATAAATGATGTAAATATGTTGGGTGAAAATTTTGTAATCCCTTTATAGATTACATAACTTGAATTTTAGCCACAGTTATGCAAGATGAAATCTCTCCTCTCAGAAAGGGGAGGCGCCCTTCTTACTGCTTACGGAATTGAAAGGTAAACTATTCTAATATATACACTACGCTAATCATATGTGGGTGTGTCACATTCATGATTCTCTCTTTTCTAGAGAATATGTTTACAATGTTCCACGATTTTATATTTCTAGATGTAATACAACTCTAAATAAAATCTAAGCAGTAATTTCAATACTTCTAACTTGTCAAAGCATAGTCTAGGAGTACCAATGTGATAAAGATACGTAACCAAAAGGGTCACATCCAGGCACAAAGTTGTTTTGTAGTCTTCAATGATGAATTTTCAATAAAGTAACCAACAAATGTAAATGAAGCACAAAGTCTTCAATATACTTCACAAATAGATCCATGAACAGCATGAACAACTTCAAGTACAAATCCTTAAAGATAACTCACCAATATTATCAGTAATTATGTGATTCCAAGTAAAAGGCACAACACAAAGTCTACATAAATTATCTTGAAAACCTTTCAATCTCAATTTATAAAACACCGCCAATTCAATCCATAAGCTTATGAGAATGATATAAGAACATTCACATGCATTGAAATTGACCCATTAACTCAAAGTTTGGTATGCAATTTAGCCTTCTTTATTGATTTGAAAGTAGTTTCATAATAAGAACTCAAAGTTTCAAAATTGCTTCACAAATGAGCAACACTTTGTTGCATAAGACAAAAGGTCCATAATACAATAGAACCCTCTCATATTTATAGATGAGAGAAGAGAGATAATCTAGGAAAATCCCTAACTAGCTATCGACTTATTCAAAGGCGATGTCCATGAAATTAGGAGAACATCTTCACTTTTACATGCAATTACATTTTGCAAAATGACATAAAAAATGTCAAGATTATTTACATAAAGCATAGAGAAAGCATAAAAATCTATTTATCTCTGGAAACATAAGAAGACTTTATGGATCTTCACTCTTGGCTTGGAAATATTCATATTTCCTCATGTTCTCCTGCATTGCTGCCTCATCTAGTCCAGCAATATAATCAATGATCGTGTGAACCTTTGTGATAGACTTCTTCGCAACAGAACCAATCTTCTTACACCTATCCAGATGTGTCTTGAGATTATACAAGGTTAGTTCTATGTCAACAAAAGCATTCATTGAAGCCAATGAGAATGCTTCATCTTCCATTTTTTTCTAGATAGCTTCCTAGTAAAGTTGGACAATCTTGCTTGCCGGGAGAAAGGTATGATCCTCATCAAGAAGCCTCTCGGGTAGCTCTTCAACTCTATTTACCAAGATAACTCAATGTTCTTCAACATATTCTTGTACTTGTTGAGTATCTTTGATGAGATTCTTGATGACAAGTATGTGATTCTTAATAAACTTTTTAATATTGACATACTTTTCTTTGTTGGGAATGATCTCAACTTGTACTAACTTACTCAGTTTCACCTCCTTTAACTGCAACCATGATTCAAGATTTTTCTCCATTTTCTTTTGCTCAATAGAAATTGTACTTACTATTTTATCTAGCTCTAGATCAATCTTGGAAATCTGAACAATCTTCTCCAATGCAACAGTCATGTATTTTGAGCCTTGTTCAATTATTCTATCAGCAAACTCATAAATGATTTTTCCTTTTGAATAATACTTTTACACCCTTTGGACCATTGGTTCTTCAATACTCATCATGGCCATTGGTTGTACGTCCTCTGAAGTCCCTATGATTTTCCTCAACGCTGATGCATAATTTTCAGCCTTTTCCTTGTACATGTCCTTGGCTTTCTCCATCTTATCCAATCTTTCCATCAAAACACTTGAAGATACTTGAGAATTTTCTTTGGCGCTTGCATTGGTGATTTTCCCAAGTTCAATTATTTTCATGGTATATTCCTCCATGTTGACTTCACTCTTACCTTGTGAAGGTGTTGCAATATCCACATATTTATTATTGGAGTAAATGGTTTTTACCATTTACCCACTTAAGCTTACTTAGGGATATTGCATTTATAATTGTTTGCATTTAATCATTTTGGGTGGTTTTTTCCCATGTGGGTAGTTTTACACCCATCACCTACTTTTATGCCTTTATAAGTCACTTTGTACAATATGTAAATAATCTCATTCTAAATACATTTATCTCTGGTGAAGTAGCATAGTGCTCCTCTCTATCTCGTGAAGGTTTATTCTACAATTGATTTTCCTGGGTGCTTTGCTCTAACATGGTATCAAAGCCACCCAATCTGCAACTCCTTCCTTGAGAGTTTTCACTAGAGTTTTTTGAGATCCGGAAAATTTTTGTCTGTATTTTGTTTAGCATTTGAAATTTTTAAAATTTCATAATTTCCTTATTTTATTTCCGATTATTTTCAATTTTCCTGTTGAAGGGTATTTTTTGGCTATAAATTTGTATTTGATTTCCTGTGTTGAATTTTTGTTGCTAGACGTCATTTTGGTTCTGCGTTTTTGTTCCTAGCGATGTTGGAGGCCTGCTATTTTTTCTGTAGTTGAGATTTGATGCAAAAGTGAAGCACGATTTTCTCTTGTTGAATCACTTGTTGAAAGAGGCAATGATTCTCTATCTGGAGCTACGTATTACCTCTGTAAGCCCAAATTTTGTCCTCTATGGTGTGATTTTTTCAATCTCTGGAGGTATCTTTCTATTAAAAGAAGGAACAATTTTCTGAAGGAAGCAAGTCTTTTGCTGAGAGGCCATGGTTCCTTGCTAGGGAAAGGTGTCATTCTTGGTGAGGAGCCTTTTTTTATTGGGGGCGTTCTTTTTCCTAAAGGTTCAATTACTGGCACTGGAGCGATTTTCTTCTAAGAGGCATTTTTCCATCTATAGAACCTTTCCTTAATTCCACCTTCCTGCAGTGCTTCATCTCATTGAAGGCATCAGTTTTTGCTGAAGGGGGCCCGATTTTTCTTTTTGAAGGCATTTGATTTTGTTGATTGGTTGAGGCTCGATTTTTGGAGTGGAAAATTCTGAAGACAGATTTCCCTTTGTAGTGGCATCATTTTTTTGTTGTGCATGAAATACACTTGCCACGTGAGTTTGAAGGCCCACTCTTTCTGCTTTGAGGTGTCATTGTTTGGCGATTCAAGGCCTTTTTTTTTGCACTCTAGCATTTGAATTTGAAGAGGGCGGGCGTTCAAACCTATGAATCATTGTTGAAATTTTTGAGGCTCGATTCTGTCGTGTAGACCTAAATTCTTGTCTTTGGAGGCTGAAAATAATTTCTGAGAAGGTGCAATCTATTTCTCCAGAGGCATACATTTTGATCAAACTTTATATTTTATAAATTTTGTTGTGAAATATTTGTTTAGGGCTTCTACAGCTGAAGTGGAGGTGGGCCCCCATATCTTAAAGTTGCATTTTTTTGGGATCTTTAGTTCCACATTTGGAGCGTAGTTCATTTTCTCAGTCTTCATATACCTCGGTGCAAGTAAATAAAGTGTGATCAAAGGCTCATGTGACCAGTCAAAGGTCCTTTCTCGTGCATGCATGATTTTCCTTGAAGTGTGATCTGTGAGTGGTGACTTGTATATTGCTTGGTGGCGAGACTTGGCAACGCTCAATTGGTTGTCTAACTTGGTGATTTAGAGTCCACTTGGCTTGAGAGGCTCTTTTTTTAGCCCATGTGCATTTTTTGGTCATATAGTGTGACCAAGAGCTCCAGAAAATTCTGAAAGTGACTCTATAGGCCTTTTTTCATTTTTGCATATCTTTTGCAAACGAAGACCATTTTTTGCAAACCACATATCAACGAAAAGGTATTTTCAACACCTTTGTAGTGGTTGAGGAATTTCTCTCATATTTTGTTGTTTGGTGGTGCTTTTAATCTGTTGAATTTTAATATTGGTTTTGTTGTGCTCTTTGGAGTTGCTTGATTCTCAGCCCTTTTTTTGCAGTATTGCTTCTTAAAGTATTTTGGGAAGACTTCATTTGCAGTATTTGGAAGTTTCTAATTATTTTTGAAGGTTAATGTCTTTGTATTCTTGGAGACTTTTCATAGTTGATTATGGGGTTTTCATTTCATCCTACTATGATTATGTTGAAAAGGGGAAATTATAAACAATGGAAAGATGGTATCATAAAATATCTGAGATGGCTTCATTTGTTGCCAAATTTATATAATCTTTTTCCCCTTTCTAGTACTGATAGTAAGAAATTTGCATGGAATTGCAAAAGGGATCATGTCCTAGGAGTTATTATAATGCATAGTGATGATGCCACTTTGAATGTTAGTGATCATTTTGAGTGTCCTCATATTCTTTGGACTAAAATTTGGGAGATACATGGAGATCCTGATACTTAGCTATTCCCATATGATCATGTTTCAGATTGTCTTGTGCCTCTTCATTTTTCAGACAGGATACCCTATGATCATACTACTATGCAGGAGTTTGAAGTTTTGGAATACTTTGAGTCTTCAGATGAGGATGATGAGGGTTCTTCAAATGCTCCTTTTTCTCTATCACGGACAGTTGATGTACCTTCATCTTCAGTGATTCATTATGTAGAGTCATTGAGTGAGGCTCCTATCATTCATGTTCAGCAGAACCATTCATTTTGTGTTGATGATTCATTGAGCACATCCAATGATTCATCACAACTAGTATCTCATTGTCTTCCTACTTAGGATTCTTATTTGTCGAACATTGGTTCATTGTTCATGGAATCTCACATTTTTGACTTGGAAGACACATTTTGGGGTATATCCCTCCTATTTGATGATAGTTGTGATATAACTATTGTCACTCCATCTCAATCTTTGGATATTGTTCAACATTAGTTTCTAGTGGTACCTTGTTTGTCACCTTCTGCTGTGATTGGACATGTTCCTGATTGGTTTGTGGCATCATCTTCAAAGGTCTTGGCGACACATGAGTAGATTTTAGAGACATCATCATACTTTTTCATGCTTCTTTCTTTCAATTCCTATCTGGAGTGGGAAGCATTCCTGCATTTGTAATTGGTTATGTTTCTTCTAAAAGGGAGACAAGTTGTTTGTTGACATTGGATAATGTTTTGTCTTTAGGCACTTACCATTTTTGTAGGTGATTACACATTGTGGGGGGGCTGTCTAGTCTCTCTCTTTCCCTCTTCTAGGGGGCTATTGATTGTATATACATGATGTATGTAGTCCTTGGGGGGTGCTATTGAGTCCTCCATCCAATCATCTTGTTTTTGTTTTTCTTTTCTCTCTTTTGGAGAAGGGTTTTTTTCCCACAGGGTTTTTCTCCTTTTTCTGGTTGTGAGAGATTGCATTGTAAATGGGTACCTAACATGGTTGTGTAGCCGGGACCCATACTGCATCTTTTTTTTTGTATAATAATTCTCCCTAATTTTCACTTAAGGGGCGGTATTGTAGTAAATGGTTTTTACCATTTACCCACTTAAGCTTACTTAGGGACATTGTATTTAGAATGGTTTTCATTTAATCATTTTGGGTGGTTTTTTCCTGTGTGGATAGTTTTACACCTGTCACCTAATTTTATGGCTTTATAAGGAACTTTGTACAATATGTAAATCATCTCATTCTAAATACATTTATCTCTGGTGAAGTAGCATAGTGCTCCTCTCTATCTCGTGAAGGTTTATTCTGCAATTGATTTTCTTGGTTGCTTTGCTCTAACATTTATATCCATATTAGAGTGAATATTTGGCTTTTTCTTCCCCTTGGATTTTAGAAGTACTATCTCCTCAAGATCTAACTCATCAGGAGAAACCATTTGCTTCTTTCGTTTAGAAACTTGTGATACTAACCATGGAGGAAGGAATGAAGCATTACCTTCTTGACTTGTTGACAATTCTTGTGTGGCAGCTACATCTATAGAAATGAGTATTGTAGTCACAATTGGGTTTGTTTTAGTCATCATTGCTCCAGGAGTCTACATATTTGATGTATCCGGCAATGATTCTTTCATAAACTGATCAAATTCAACTTGTGATGAAATATCATATGACGGTGAAGACAAACTAGGAATTGATGATGGAGAACCTGAGGAAACACTAATGCTTTGTAAAATTGATCCAATGGAAGGGATGGAATGAACTGAATTCACTAATGGGGGAATTGTTACTTTCAGTGCATGCAAACCAGCTGTAGGTGGAGGTGAAGTGGGAAGAGGTGGTGGAGCATAAGTGGGAATAGGAGGTGTGTGAGGTGTGGTAGAAATGATGGGTGATGATGTATGTGGGGGATTTTCAACAATGTTCTCTTGTGGAGATAATTGCATTTCCTCATCATGCTTTACCTCTTTCTCATGACCTTCCTCCTCTTCTCGATCTTCCTCTGATTGTTCATCTTCTCTAGATTGTTCATTTTCAGCTCATTCTTCTTCTTCAAGCTTCTCTTCTAATTCAGGCTTTGGTTCTTCTTCAACAACTTGTCCTTCCTCGATAATGTGCTCTTCTTCAACAGCTTTTGGTGTACTCTTTCCACAAGTGAATTTAATTTTGGGTCCTCTATGTGAAGAAGAGGGAGCAACACTTGCTTTACGCTTAGTTTGGAGCTCATGCTATTGACTAGCTTCACCTTCTGACACCTCTCCCTTAAACTTTGTCCTAAAGGGATTCAATTGAAAACCTTGCCTTTACAGTCATTCACTTGTATTGAGAAAAATAGGAGTGAGCCTCTATCGAATAGAAATATTCTCTTTTTTAAACCATTGAATTAGAGGCAAGGGCTTCCTTGCTATCTCTTTTTCATCATATGCAAAATCCAAAATATCACCAAGATCTTCAAAATATTTTGGAAGATCTACCAAACCTAGATCATTGATTTGTTCCACAGTAAGTACAAAAATCCATTTTTTGGATGTCTTCCTCATCTCTACATTCTTCCCATATGTCTTTGAAGTGGTAAACATGACTATGACCCTTCTTGATTTTTCTTTTTACATCTCTATAGTAAAAAACATGCCTATACCTGTATGACCTTATTGTCATAATCCGCATCTCTGCGGCTACTGATTTGGCCTTTTATACACTTTGAATTGAGTATCTTCCAATAGCAATTGGAAACTTGATGCCTAGTTTATGAATAGCCTAGCATTCTTTGTGTACTATGATGAGTTGTCTACATAACTCCATTAACACCCACTTGTTGGAAGGATATCTTGGCAACATATATGGGAATTTGGTGTAGCATCCTACTCTCAAGTATGTAAAGGTGGGAAACTACAAGAAAATACATCCATACTTATTTACAACTTTCCACGACTCATCAGATGCTCTCTTTTTTTCCAATGTTGGGTCAAACATAAAATGTAATGGTACGAAGAAGGCATCATTCACTCTTTTGAAATGCTTAATGCTACCTCTCAAAGTGGTTTGAGGATAGAACTTATTTACTAGAACAAGACACCTATTTCCTTCCATTGACAAACCTGGATACTGCCTCATCGTAGTTGCAACATACACTAGGTATGAGTTCATATAGAATTTCAAGGTAGATTGAACATTGATTAGTTGTTCATGAATCTCATCACTGATTTGTGCACCCCAATCAATATGTGCCTTCTTTCTTCTAATGAACCTGATGTATCCGTACATCCATTCCTAAAAATTTGATGAGGCTAGTAATCCTTTCACTACTTAGTAGAGTGATCACATCTCAAAAATCCTCTTTGAAGTCATTACATGGGAGACCTTTAGGCCATCTGGAAATGGTGGCCCTTGGAGTTTTCAACCATTTTATGTTGATCAAAGACTTAGATTCATTTTAATCCTTGTCGTAAGCCTCTTGAGCATGTTGAATAGGCATATTTGTATACTTATCCATGGTTGGGACCTTGAAAACTATATTGAAGAAATCTTCATCTAACCTCATCATTATTTCCCCAAAAGAGTCTCTAACACTCCTGTCATCTCTAACATAGTGTGAGGCAACTTGTAGAATAAATTTTGGGCAGTGTGTCGCTACTAGAAATGATGTTACTCAATGAAGATTTTTGTGAATAATGGCTTGCAAATCCTCTTCCAAGGGTTGCTTTTTTGTTCTCTTAACAAAATTCTCCATGTCAAGGTGCTCGATCTCCATATCCTTGATCTCGTCAATCTTGGATGTTACAACTATGGGCGGATAAACACATTGATACTTATACTTCATCTTTTCTTTCTTGGATGATGAAGGAGACTCCTTCGTTTTCATTAAGAGCACAAGATATCATTAAAACCACCTTTGAAGAATACTTGATAGGAGATAACTGCAAGGAAACATGGATTCATTCAATGTTAGGAGAGTATGCATTAAGGAACACAAGAATGCAAGAGGCTAGGTGAGCACTTTAGGGAGAGTGGACATGAGCCATAGAGCATGAAAATTTGGGCAAATGCAGAAGGAACAGGGTTTAGAATGCATTTGTAGAGGATTTTGAGTGTTAGTGCAATTCTCTAGTTTTTGTGCAAGGGCGTTGAAAATAAGCGCCCTTACACATTGTGAAATTTCATTTTGTGTAATAACACAAAAAATAGCACTCCTACATCCTTTGAAATTACTTGAATTTGACTCTATGCATGAGCGGTTTTTTTTAGCATCGTGACATCTCTTGGGAAGATTGATCTTGCACCAGCAGCGAAAAACCTCACCTTAACATAAATAACTTAATATGCATAGGCGGCAAAAATCACCGCCAATGCATATGGGGAAAAGACTTGGGTTTGTAGGAGCGGTGATTTTCACTGCTCCTACATCTGGAACTTGTTGATGTGTTTTTTATGCATTTCTCAACACAGCTAGTGCGTAGGTGCACTACCTCTCTTGAAAGACAATCTTCCATAATCAGATTGCAGAACACTATCCCAAGGTCTCTAATTTCAGGTCTTGACAGTGCTTGGAATATCTCAATTGTTTGATGTGATTTGCTGGAATCACAAGGCGGTCTTACGGATGAGTTACAAAGCATGGGAAGTTGGATCTGCAAATGGAGTTCTTGAGATGGGAGAGTTGTTGTGTGTTTGCTGCAGGTTCAAACAGCAGTCTTGAACTCCATTTCATCATTGGATTTGGCTTTACAATGTGCAATGAGCTTTAGTATAGGTCATTCATTAAAAAAAAGGAAAAGGGGTAGGGAAGAGAGATGGTTCTTGGATCTGAAACTACGAATGAACAGTGATCATGGAGGCTGCTACAGTAGAAAAACTCCCTAAAACTAAGTTTTGCTTGACCAAGAGAACCTATAGCTACACAAAACTAGTGCAATCTTCTAAGGACTGTAGATTTTCATATTACACACACACATCATGCACATGTAATTGAACTAAGTTGCAGCAATGAAGTAAAGAGCTCAAACTAGCTTTGCAAAGTGACTCATCATCAATGAACCACAAAAAGCATGAGCTGGAAATTCATCAAATACTGAAACAACAATCACCATCACCACTTCCATTCAAGAAACTAACACCTAAGCTAATAGGGAAGTTGAACCATGCATACATAAAGAGAAAAATCAAAAGGAACACCCATAAATCATGCAATGCTACTTTCTATTGCTGCAGAATGTCTTTACATCAGTTCTCCAACCCTTACAAATGAGGGGCAAGCCCCTATTTATAGTTTTCCAAAGGCCAAATGAATGGCTAGGATCAATTTTCAACGAATGGCCCAGATTTGTTTACAATAGGGTTTCACCTACCCCATAATATTCAGCAATTTTAAAATACATATTTGTCTTTTCCCTATTTTGTTATCTAGTGCTCAAGTGTTGTAGCAATTTCATCATTTAGCTGATTTCCCTTTTATTGTAGCTGAAACTGCCTGAAATTTGTCCTTTGCTTGATGCATTTGTAGTGTTCTTCATTGGATCAAATAGGCATGTCAACAACTAGCATCAATAGATTGGTTGCCCCTGATTCGGGCAAACAACTCCCTTATACCCTCTTCAAGGCCACCCCCTTGCATTTTTGTCATTGACTTCCTTGGAAAAGGCCATGGAGGGACGGAGTCCTGGAAACGGCCACAGAGGGGTCGAGTTCCAAATCCCAAGTCGCTGGGGCTCCACGGATGTTCAAAACGGCCACGGAGGGATGGAGTCCTAGAAACGGCCATGAAGGGGTCGAGCTCCAAAGGTCGGGTCGCCGGGGCTCCACGGATGTTCAAAACGGCCATGAAGGGATAGAGTCCGAGAAACGGCCACGGAGGGGTTGGGTCCCAGAGGCCGGGTCATCGGGGCTCCATGGATGTTCAACATAGCCACGGAGGGACGGAGTCCCGAAAACGGCCATGGAGGGACGGAGTCCCAGAAACGGCCACGGAGGGGTCGGGCTCTGAAGGCCGGGTCGTCGAAGCTCCACGGATGTTCAAAATGGCCACGGAGGGGCCGGGCTCTAGAGGTCGGGTCGCCGAAGCTCCATGGATGTTCTAAAACAGCCAAAGAAGGACGGACTTTTGAAACCCTCAAAACTTAACGAAACGTTGACGAAACCTTGGCAGTTCACTTAGGCACCACAAACACATCCCAAATCCACCAGAAAGTTGCCCCCAAAGTCAAAAAAGCAGAAACCGGACCGGCGGGGGTCCACGGATGTTTCCAAAACAGCTAAAGAGGGAGGGAGTTCCAGAGGGGAAGTTCTGAAACCATCAAAACTTAATGGAACATTGATGAAACCTTGGCAGTTCACTTAGGCACCACAAACACATCCCAAATCCACCAAAAATTTATCCCCAAAGTCAAAAATGTGGAAACCGGACCGGTGAGGGTCCATGGATGTTTCCAAAACAGCCAAAGAGGGAGGGAGTTCCATAGGGAAAGTTTTGAAACCACCGAAACTTAATGGAACATTGACGAAACCTTGGCAATTCACATAGGCACCACAAACACATCCCAAATCCACCAAAAAGTTATCTCCAAAGTCAAAAATGTGGAAACCGGACCAGCAGGGGCCCACGGATGTTTCCAAAACAACCAAAGAGGGAGGGAGTTCCAGAGGTAAAGTTCTGAAACCATTGAAACTTAACGGAATATTCATGAAACCTTGGCAGTTCACTTAAGCACCTCAAACACATCCCAAATCCACCAGAAAGTTGGCCCCAAAGTCAAAAATGTGGAAATCGGACCAGCTGGGGTCCACAGATGTTTCCAAAATAGCCAAAGAGGGAGGGAGTTCTGGAGGGAAAGTTATGAAACCACCGAAACTTAACAGAACGTTGACAAAACTTTGGCAGTTCACTTAGGCACCACAAACACATCCCAAATCCACCAAAAAGTTGTCCCCAAAGTCAAAAATATGGAAAAAAGTGAATCGAGCGATCAGGGACCAAGTCAGCAGGAACAAGACAAAAGGCAAAAAAGGGACGGGGGACTTTATTTCTCTGTGGATTTCAATACCCCAAGTAGGTGAATTTGGTCAGGGGGATTTGATCATTTGAAGGAACATGACCAATTTAGGGTTGGAAAATGGGGCATGCAAAACAAGACAAGAGCAAAGCAGCCTGTCGGGAGCGAAAAAAAAGGGGGGTCCCTGCCTATGGCGGGGCGTGTGTGCAAAACATGCACAACAAATGGCGACTCGCTAAGGAAATGCACCAGAACATTTTGATGACAAACTAGAATCACAAACCCAGAATCTTTGGTTCCGACCTTCACATTAGGGCAAACAAACCAGATGCCCAACCAAAGGATCAAAACCACTAGCCAACCCAACCTTCAGTATGCTGAAAATCCAAGTGTGTGCAGTTGCGTTAATTCCCATCCTTCAGTTGCTACAGAAACTCAAGCTCCGTCAAGTTAAGCTACGTAGTTTATTCTAACTCCAAAAGCATCCAGGACATTGTCTCGCTACTAGTCAGGCATCCATAGCCCCGATGAGGTTATCATTGTGATTCTCTCGAACATTGCTCTACTATCGGCCAGGCGTCCATAGCCCCGGTAGAGCTACTCGGATACCCCTGAAAAGTTGAATTTTCTCTTTCTTTTAATTTTCAATGTTTTCTTTTTTTCTTTTTTTTCTCTTTTTAGCTCTTTTATTTCAACCCGCAAGCGTCGAAGCTCACACTCAGGGCTGAGAATCACAGTGGCGCTGGAGCAAAATTTTAGATTTTTCACTTAACTAGACTTCACAAAAGGCCCTACAGTGACTGTCAGATTCTTAAGATGTGTAAGGGCTATAAGATTTTAGAATACGTCAGAGTCGGACTAAACCAGCAACTTATCCTCTTTGAATCAACCACCCAAATCACTTGACACTAACAGAAGACCTTCACCATCCACTCTAAAGACTTGATTAGAGTTTGACAAAGAAATATGTAGAACAACCCTATGCAATAAGTATGGTTGTTGTGCACACAGATGTACCCAGCTAAAAGTAGATGGACCCTGAGCAAAGCAGCAACAAAGCGAAAGCAAACAACCTACATCACACCAACTAACCTAAGGAAAGCAGGAAAGCAGAGTATTTATAGGAAACATATACTACTTGAAACAGGCTATGTACAAAGATATTTACAAAGCACTATGTTCAGGCAAGGCGAGCTAACATTAACGTTCATTGGATTTTGTAGTGCATGCAGAAGAAAACGGGTGATCGTTATCGTTCTTAACCATACAAATTTATCTTTATATTCAGAAAAAGGAAGTTCAGCATTGCAACACTCAAGTTCAATCACGTCATCATGAAAAATCAGCAATTGAGGAGGCTCGCTGAACCCATGCTTAATCCATAAACATGTTTGTTTTCCCTCATTCCCATAATCAAAATAATAAGTGCAGTTATGAGAAATAATAGGGGCAAAGAAGGATAGAACCTGGATGTCATCACATGGAGCTGGTAGCATTGGACAGTCGAGAGCAAGCACAACATCATTGATCATTGCATCGGTAGCCTCGAGCGAGCACGATGGAGGGTGTAGCACTTCGAACATTAATCTTGCATAAGGCTGGGAGGACGGGGCAGCAAACAACTCTTCCAATCTACCAATGGGATCTATAGCCCCGGTTGGCAGTTCTTCAAAAAGAAATACTTCTCCACATTGATCATTTGGAAACTTGGGATCCACTTGGTTGCTATCCTGAAATGGCAGTATGTTGTCTCGTCTCCTTCCCCAAGTATCAACCTCCTTTTTATGATGTTCAATGTCATGGGATAATGACTTGGAAAAACCTATCCTATTGTAGCCATTTGAATATGAAGGAGGATCAACAATGATCATGGCAGAAGGACTCCAATTTGCATCTTGTAGTCAGTCGGGTGTTTCATCTCTGTTAGCAGCTATCTCAGCACCTTCGCCTTTGTCTTCTTCCCTTTGTTGTTCATACATCTCATTATGACGTTCACTTGTTTTATCTTGCTCACTATCGCTGTAAATGGAGAAGGAGCTCCCCTCCCAATCTGGAAACTCTAGTGCATCACTATTCGAGGGCTCAAGGAGTATGTATTCATTGCTACCATCTTCTGGGATGTGCTCTTCCTCGGCATTAGCATACCTCCATAGTGTAGCTCCCAATGGAAAGAAGTCATCAATTGACAGCACCTCATCAAGGGAACCAAAATTCACTACGCAATCTCCCTCTAAAGACTCGCCAAAAAGCCTATCGTCCATGGTGCACAACTGCTCTTCAAGAGGAAGAACTTCTTGATGACTGGTGGACAACATTCCCACTTGATCTACTTCATCACTCAGAGGCTTGAGACTGTATTGTTGTCCTTCTTCTATTGCTGCCCCAACATCCTCTTGAGGCCTACCTTTAGCTGAGTCATCACTGAATTCAGGCTCTTGGTCCTCACATTCCATCCTTGAAGCAACTGTAGGAAGTGGTATGCTTGGCTGCTTCACTTGTCCTTTGAATTGCTTAATGGCTTCTTTGCATAGCTCGCATGCAAACTCAGAGTGTG
Source organism: Sequoia sempervirens (assembly GCA_007258455.2). NCBI lineage: Eukaryota > Viridiplantae > Streptophyta > Pinopsida > Cupressales > Cupressaceae > Sequoia > Sequoia sempervirens. The sequence continues at coordinate 216,349,511 of VDFB02270651.1, read as the reverse complement.
ATGAATCATGAAGTCTGCACCAATTTGGTAGCAACAACACCTCCAAGTCCACATGACATCTTAGTTCGGACCAATCCTTTGCTAATCTAGAGACAAGTTGGTCATATATTCCTGCTACTGGGTCCTCATCATCACTTGAAAAAGAAGCTTATGGTAGACAACCATGGCAAGTGGTTGTTCCCACTCCTCCAAACTTTCATTTTCAAATTCTCGATTGCTGTCATTGACAAAGGAGAAGCCTTCCATTATGATTTCACTTATACTCTCATGATCATTTTCTGCTGCTCCAAGGTTGTCATCCATTTCCTCTTTCCAATTTTCAGCATTTGAGTTGGTTTTCCTAACATCCACGACTGCAAACTTCATTGGTTCATCGTCACCTACCAATTTCTCTTCTTCTAGAGTGGAGGACTGCCTTTGATTGGTGGAGGGAAGTCCTTCTAAATTAGTTTCAATCAAATTTTCACCAAGGCACCTTGTTGTCCTAGTGAAATCTGCCTCTTCCTCCTAGTTTTCAACTTCAATGTCTGCTGCTCCAACATCAACTTGTATCAAATTTCTTGGTTCATCCTTACTTTGTTGTCCTCCGGATGTTGACAGCTCTTTTTCCTCATGGGATAACTTCTCTTCATTGGCAGTTGGCTACTCCAACTTGTCCGAACAACCCTTAGCTTGAGCGATGATGTTTGTGCATGATGAGCAAGTGAATTCAGAGTGGGGTGCATTGTGAAATCTACACCAACTTTCCATTAGTACTTCCTCCAATCTTGGTCCATCCTTCCTGCTCAAATGTTCCTAGATCAGCTCCTTGAACGCTTTAGCTACCATGGTTGTCAATTCTTCCTCCGGGTCTGCAAGGGATAAAGGCTGATAAATTTCCCAAAAGGGAATTTCTCCCTGCAAGACCCTTTCAATCCTGCTCAGAAAAGTGAGACACCTCAATTCGTTATGCCTGCGAGTGCAATGGATCCGACATCTTTCCACCAACGCGAATTGTTGCAATGGCTTCTTCAATCTCTTATTCAAATATGCATGCAGCTAAGTGATGTCAATTTGTGCATGCTACTCCATTTTGACACAGCTTCTACTTGCCTTCAAAATTTTCTGATTTTCTAGCATTAAAAGAGATCTCCTTATCTCGGATTTCTTCTTCGAAAGTTCTCTTTTTGAAGTGCCAACTTTCAGCTTTGTAGCCTCAACATGTCATGCCCTCCTTCTAGTGCTAGTTCTGTTGATGGCGTTAGGAGGAGGAGGGCATAAAATGAATCACTTCCAACCTTCAACCTTGTATTCCCAACATGTCATCCCTCCTAGCGCCAGTTCTGTTGATGTGTTTTTTATGCACTTCTCAACACAGGCAGTGCATAGGTGCACTACCTCTCTTGAAAGACAATCTTCTACAATCAGATTGCATAACACTATCCCAAGGTCTCTAATGTCAGGTCTTGACAATGCTTGGAATATCTCAATTGTTTGATGTGATTTACGAGAATCACAAGGCGGTCTTATGGATGAGTTACAAAGCATGGGAAGTTGGATCTGCAAATGGAGTTATCAAGATGGGAGAGTTGTGTGTTTTCTCTAGGTTCAAACAGCAGTCTTGAACTCCATTTCATCATTTCATTTGGCTTTACAATGTGCAATGAACTTTAGCATAGGTCACTCATTAAAAAAAAGGAAAAGGGGCAGGGAAGAGAGATGGTTCCTAGATCTGAAACTATGAATGAACAGTGATCATGGAGGCTGCTACAGTAGAAAAACTCCCTAAAACTAAGTTTTGCTTGACCAAGAGAACCTACAGCTACACAAAACTAGTGCAATCTTCTAAGGACTATAGATTTTCATATTACACACACACATCATGCACATGTAATTGAACTAAGTTGCAGCAATGAAGTAAAGAGCTCAAACTAGCTTTGCAAAGTGACTCATCATCAATGAACCACAAAAAGCATGAGCTAGAAATTCATCAAATACTGAAACAACAATCACCATCACCACTTCCATTCAAGAAACTAACACCTAAGCTAATAGGGAAGTTGAACCATGCATACATAAAGAGAAAAATCAAAAGGAACACCCATAAATCATGCAATGCTACTTTCTATTGCTGCAGAATGTCTTTACATCAGTTCTCCAACCCTTACAAATGAGGGGCAAGCCCCTATTTATAGTTTTCCAAAGTCCAAATGAATGGCTAGGATCAATTTGCAACAAATGGCCCAGATTTTTTTACAATAGGGTTTCACCTACCCCATAATATTCAGCAATTTTAAAATACATCTTTGTCTTTTCCCTGTTTTGTCATCTAGTGCTCCAGTGCTATAGCAATTTCATCATTTAGCTGATTGCCCTTTTACTATAGCTGAAACTGGCTGAAAGTTGTCTTTTGCTTGATGCATTTGTAGTGTTCTTCATTGGATCAAACAAGCCTATCGACGACTGGCATCAATAGATTGGTTGCCCCTAATTCGGGCAGACAGCTCCCTTATGCCCTCTTTAAGGCCACCCCCTTGCATTTTTGTCATTGACTTCCTTGGAAAAGGCCTTCTTCTAACGCTGACCCTGTTGGTGGGTGCTAGGGGGAGAGGAAAAAATGAAATGAATGGTGGCAAGAGCTATGCGTATTCCTTGTTCATATTTCTCAATGGGTCTCCTAATGAACCCATAGTAGGCTCCTTGAATCCTTCATACATGAAGTGTCGTATGTGCTTTCATACACAAATCAAGGAAAACATTAGTCAAATCTTACAAAATCCTTGTTAGATCCATCCATGCATCATCAAAATATCATAATATTCATGTTTGGAACTCATTCGGAACATAAACATTAATGTGGGCCCAAGGGGGTGGGCAGCGAACGAGGGACAGCAAACTAGAAGGGAAGTTTTCAGACCTCACAAAACTTAGCAAAACCAATATTTTACAATTATAGCGCATGGGAAAAGGGGAAGGAAGAGTGCCCAAAAATACTTCCTTAAGATTGGACTCATTTGACAAAAACGGAAGCTCAAAACGGCCACGGAGAGATAGAGTCCCAAAAACGGCCACGGAGGGGCTGGGTCTCAAAGGCCAGATTGTCAGGGCTCCACGGATGTTCCAAAATGGCCACTGAGGGACAGAGTCCCGGAAAACAACCACAGAGGGGCTGGGTTTCGGAGGCTGGGTCGTCGGGGCTCCACGGATGTTCAAAACGGCCATGGAGGGATGGAGTCCCGGAAACGGCCACGAAGGGGCCGGACTCCAAAGGTCGGGTCGTCGGGGCTGCACGGATGTTCAAAACTGCCACGGAGGGACAGAATCCCAGAAACGGCCACGGAGGGGTTGGGTCCCAGAGGCCAGGTCGTTGGGGCTCCACGGATGTTCAAAACGGCCACGGAGGGACGGACTCTCAGAAACGGCCACAGAGGGGCCGAGCTATGGAGGTCAGGTCACCAGAGCTCCACGGATGTTCAAAATGGCCACGGAGGGACGGAGTCCCAGAAATAGCCACAGAGGGGCCAGGCTCCAGAGGTCGGGTCGCCGGAGCTCCACGGATGTTCTAAAACAACCAAAGAAGGACAGAGTTTTGAAACCCATGAAACTTAACAGAACATTGACAAAACCTTGGCAGTTCACTTAGGCACCACAAACACATCCCAAATCCACCAAAAATTTGTCGCCAAAGTCAAAAAAGCAGAAACCGGACCGGCGAGGGTCCACAGATGTTTCCAAAACAGCCAAAGAGGGAGGGAGTTCCAGAGGGAAAGTTATGAAACCATCGAAACCTAACGGAACGTTGACGAAACCTTGGCAGTTCACTTAGGCGCCACAAACACATCCTAAATCCACCAAAAATTTATCCCCAAAGTCAAAAATGTGGAAACCAAACCGACGGAGGTCCAAAGATGTTTCCAAAACAGCCAAAGAGGGAGGGAGTTCTAGAGAGAAAGTTCTGAAACCACCAAAACTTAACTGAACATTGATGAAACCTTAGCAATTCACTTAGGCACCACAAACACATCCCAAATCCACCAAAAAGTTATCCCCAAAGTCAAAAATGTGGAAACCAGACCAGCGGGGGTCCACGGATGTTTCCAAAATAGCCAGAGGGAGGGAGTTCCGGAGGGAAAATTTTGAAACCACTGAAACTTAACGGAATGTTGATGAAACCTTGGCAGTTCACTTAGGCACCTCAAACACATCCCAAATCCACCAGAAAGTTGGCGCCAAAGTCAAAAATGTGGAAACTGGACTGGCTGGGGTCCACGGATGTTTCCAAAATAGCCAAAGAGGGAGGGAGTTCTGGAGGGAAAGTTCTGAAACCACCAAAACTTAACAGAAGATTGAAAAAACTTTGGTAGTTCACTTAGGTACCACAAACACATCACAAATCCACCAAAAAGTTGTCCCCAAAGTTGAAACTATGGAAAAAAGTGAATCGAGCGATCAAGGACCAAGTCAGCGGGAACAAGACAAAAGGCAGAAAAGGGACAGGGGACTTTATTTCTCTGTGGATTTGAATACCCCAAGTAGGTGAATTTGGTCAAGGGGATTTGATCGTTTGAAGGCACATGACCAATTTGGGCTTGAAAAATGAGGCACGCAAAACAAGACAGGAGCAAAGCAGCCTGTCGAGAGCAAAAAAAAGGGGGGGTCCCTGCCTACGGTGGGGCATGTGTGCAAAACATGCACAACATAACTTAGCAAAAGCTTTAGCTTGTTGGGGTGATGAAAATTACCACCTTAGCACCTGGTAACTATCAATGATGTAAAAGCGCTGAAAAATAGTGCCTGAGCATACTCAAGTCCTAAAGGAAACTAGTTTTTTTGCAAAATCGATGTTAATTGATACCTCTTCTTTTTTTTGGGAAGGAAAATTGTAACAACATTAAATTTCGACACCTCAACACCTAAAGAAAAGCTTTCTAATGTCAAGGTGGTAAATCAACCCGACACTACATCATGGTGTTTGGAAAAAATCTCAAAATGACTTAAGTCTTTAGGTAAACAATACAAATCACCAACATGGCAATGGGTGACAAGGGAAAAGTGCTTCAATAGCCAAAACTGAGGGTGCAAGATCATTTAGGAAACAACAATGCCTTGACAAGAACCCCAAGGCAAGAAAAAACCTGAAAAAGAAAATAAACAGGAGCTAAAATCTAAGACCAAAAGAAAACATAAACAAAAATGCAAACTAAGGAACAAACGATTACAAGAGATTATTGCAAACGTTTCAAAACCCGCGAGCAAAAGAAAAAAAAGGATGAAAACGAAATGAAAAACATACCTAAGAGAAAAGATGAATACATGAACCCTAGACCTGAATCACAAAATAAATTTTCCAACAAAATCCATGTTTCAAGTTGTGAAGGTGGTTTAGACCAATTTTTGAAAGGTGAAATGGAGAAAATGGAGCGATATTGTAGACACTTAAAAATGTCCTCAATGATATCATGCACTAGAATTAGGTATACTAACATCATTTCCACCTAAAACACATCATCTTTTCACTTAATTAATTAAATTAGCCTAACTATTTAATTTATTATGTCATTTTCATCTATTAACCTAATCAATTTAATTGGGTTAATTCACCCCCTTTCATGCTAAAATTTTGTCTTATTAAATTAAATACATCAAGTTATTTAATTTAAGTCCCTAATTCTTCTTATTTAATTAAATAACCCTAAGTTATTTAATTAAGTATCATTTCACTTCCCCCCTTTTCATTAAATCACTTTATTACGCCAAAGGCGTGTCCCTATTTGAGCTTTTGGAGCTCAAATTGTTAATCAACGGTTTATAAGCATCGAGAGATCCTGGTTGACAGTGTGGTAAAATGCAGCCGTAGATTGTTTAAATGAAGTCATAGATCACCGTTTGTGCAAACTGGGAGACCCTCGTCAAAAACAAAATGAAACATATGTAAACTGCAAATCATCACCGATTTGCAAACTAGGAGACCCTCATAAAAAAAAAAGGAATGCAGATCACCATTTTGCAAACTAGGAGATCTGTTATCATGGAATCTAGCAGCGCTTGTTCCACAGGTAACCCCCCTACGAAACTTGTTTGTTTCCATGTCCATGAAGTTCAAGTACGCAAAACGAGATGATTTTTGAGCCACCTTGTAATGTGTTCCAAAGCCTCAAACAGTCAGTTTGAGCATCCCCCTATGTTTGCCTTGCAAAGACCTTTGAAATGAGCCCCCTTGCGAGGTCTCATTGTTCATACTTAGTCAAATTGTGAAAAATGCAGTTGCCTCAAAAAAGTGCACTCCTGCCAATGTTCAAAAAATAACTAAGTGCGAAAATGCAAGGGCACTAAAAATCAGTGCCCCTGCATGAAAAGTGACTTGTCAAAATTGTAAGAGTGCTAAAAAAGTGCGCTATTACACTTTGTGTCCAGACTTAGTTTTTTTTTTCCTGGGCGCGTTTCTTCATGTCTTTGATTTTTCTTATCGTGCCACTTTTTATGCCTCAATTTTTTGGGCAACTTGAGTTAAGTTTTTGTATTTCCCTTTCACTTAAAAGTGATTTTAGTGTTTCATTTTCATTGTTTGTGGTCTTCAAACTCCATTTCTTCTTGTTGGGAAAAATTTTCTCAAGCTCCAAAACACGTATTTGAAGAAATCTGAAGTTCTTCCCAACCAAGTTTCACGTTTTCTCTTGGTAAGTCGTTCTTCTTACCTTTCCTCTATTTTCCTTCATTATTTTGTACACGTCTTGGTGGTCTACATGTGTGTTTTTATTTACCTTTGTTTTCTTCTTATATTTTCAATAAACCCTCACATTTTTTCTTATTTCTTTTCCTATTTTTGTTTATGGTGTCTTGTTTGTTCATAGGTTTATCTTTCTCTTACCTAAATCATGTGTCCTCAAGCTTCGTTGCTCCAACAAACTCCCCTTTCTCATTTTTAACATGGCTTTCTTCTCTACGTGTTTTCTCTTATCATTTATTCTCCCACGCATGTTACTTCTTCTCACGTCACCATTCAGCAATGTTTTAGTGCGAACAATAAAAGCAACTCACATTTTGTGAGTAGAATTACATGTTTTTCATTTACTTAAATCAATGGCGATGATTTGGAGGTTCATTACAGCCCAATACTTATTTCCAAGTAGTGTTTTTAAACGTTCCATACTTCTAAATGGTCAAGGCGCTTTCCTCTAACATCATTGCACTTTTTGATTCCAAGTTTATGTTTCAAATGCAGTTGCACTAAAAACTAGCGCTATTACACCTAAAGACATGAAAATTTTACCTAACACTGAGAAGTGTAGGAGCGTTGTTTTTCAACACCCCTGCACCAAATCCAGTTTCCTTAAAAATACAAGGGTGTTGATTTTCAGCGCCCCTGCACTTTTCCCAAATTTTTTTCGAAACACTTCAAACTTGCCAGTTTCATCCCAAACCTCGCTCCTTCCACTTTGTGCATCATTTTGCATGCCTTGTCATCTGCTCCACGCTTGCTCATCTTTGCTACTCACCTCACGCATTCCCATGTTGTTTAACAACTAACGTTTGTTTTGACTCCACATCTTGCAGTCTCTTTTCAAGATCCTCAAAGTTGATTGATCAAAGATTCAGTTGCTCTCAGATGACTGCCAGAAAACCTCTATCTTCTTCAAAAGAAAAAGGAAAAATGAAATATAAGTATCAAGGTGTCTATCCGCCAACTATAGTGGTCTCCAAGGTGGAAGAAATAAAAGACACAGAGGTTGGTCATCAAGACTTGGTTCATTTTGCAGAGAGAACTGAGAAAGCCTCTTCCTGATCTGATGAGAGCAATTGTACATAGTAACTTGCATTTGGTAGCTATGTTCCCTACTGCTACACACAATATGGAATTTTTCCTTCAAGTGGCATCCCACTACATCAGGGAAAGCAGAAGTGTGATTGATTCTTCTGGGCATGATATTTTAAGACTCGACCCTAACTTCTTTGATATTGTGTTTAAAGTTCCTCAAATGGAGAAGTACATTGACATCTTGATACAAAAATCACAAGAAGTCTTTGACGCTGATCCCAACAAGGCTAAAAACCTAATAAATAGCCAATGGTTGAAGAAGCCTAGGCAAACTATTTCTAGATGGCCAAAGGGAATCCTGTGAAGTGATTTCAAAGATGATGTCAAAGATATGATCACATTTTTAAGCAAAGTGAAGGGCTTGCCTGAATCATCCACTTTTCATGATTGGATGTATGAATACATCAGGATTATAAGAAGACAAAAAGTTCATATTGACTGGGGCAAACAGATCAGCGATGAAATACATGAGCAATTGATCAATGCACCTTCTACATTAAAATTCTATATGACTTCTTATCTGGTGTATGCAGCAAAGTTGTAATGAGGCAGTTTCTAGGTCTATCCACAAAAGGGAATCAGATGCTGGTACCTGTGTATAAATTCTTCTATCAACTAGAATTGAAGGAAAGCTTCCATCATTTCAGGTGGGTTATTGATGCTTTCTTCGCACCTTTGCTTTTCAATTTTGATCTGACTCTCGAGAGGAGAAGGGTATCTGATGAGGCCTATAAGGCGGTAAGTAAAGTTGGATGCTTATTTCTACAATTCCCAACATTTACTTATTTGAGAGTAGGGTGCTACACTTGCTGCCCTTACATGCTACCACGATATCCTTCAGACAAGTGGTTTCTCATGGAGATGTGTAGACAGCTAATTTCAGTGCATAAAGAACGAAGAAATAATCACAAGTGTGGATTCAAGTTCCCACTGACAATCAGTAGATATACTATCCCAACTGTACAGAAAGCCAAATTTGTTTATGCTAAGATGCAAATCATGACAATCAGGACCTACAGGTATAGGTTTGATTTTGATTACCGGGATGTTAGAAGGAAATTGCAAAAGGGTCATCATCACAAGTACCATTTTGAAGACATCTGGGTTGATTGCAGAGATGAAGAAGCCATTCACAAAATGGATTATTGCAGGTTTTCCGTGTAGCAGATCAGAGACCTTGATATTGCTGACCTACCAGAGGATTTTACAGATCCTGGCGATATCATGAATGTTGTCTATGATGAACAAGAGGTTTCTAAAAGGTCGTTGCCTGCAATTCAATTGTCTAGGAAAGAAAGTACTAGCATGAGAGAGAGATTGGTGCCAATCCTATCCAATACTGCAGAATGGTTACATAAGCATGGTTTTGAAATGAAAAGTTTCAGAACAAATTCGGAAGGAGAAGAATCTGAAGCAGAAGCTCGCCGACAACAAGAACTCCACATGAAAAATAAATCAGTGGTTGTTCCCACTTCTTCACAAAGAGATCCCAGGATCAAGTTTACTGTTGGCAAGAAAGATACCCAAGCCATCCCAGAAGGAGAAACCACGGAATCTAATCCATCTCGCTCTAAAGGTAAAAAGGTTGTTTCAGAGGAGATAGATTTTGATGAAGAAGGTACTTCCATTGACCAATCCACTGAAGATGAAGACTCAGCAGAAGCAGACTCTGATGCAGAAGAAGTTTTTGAAAGTGGGCAAGAGTCTGAAGAAGATTCTGAAGAAGAATCTAAAGGTGATTCTGAAGGTGAAACAGAATTGGAGAGACAAGAGGGTGATCAATAGGAACCCAGGCATGATCAAGAAAGAACTATGTCTCCACCTGAGAATGTAGTTGAGGAAATTCCCAGAACATCATTGCCTATGATTTCCAGTGTTCCTCATACCCCTCCAAATTTGAGTACCCCTCCACCTCCTGTTCCCTCATCACCCATTCCTACCACATGCATTCTTGCAGTAGAGGTATCCACTATTCTAGTAGCATCAACCCCGCTTGATACTCCCTTGGTGACAAGAATTCATACGGTTGATATATTGTCAAGCCCTCCATCATCCATTCCTATCCTGTCTTCACCGACATATGATATCACTTCTGAAACTAAATTCAATTATTTCATGAATGAGTCAATGCGTGATTAGCTCAATGTGCAGTCTACAGGAGCAATGATGATAGACACTTCTCCTATTGTCATGATACCCATGGTAACTTCAAAGGTGACAATGATGACTGAGTTGATAGTGAATCCAGAAGTTCACACCTCATTCCTTCCCCCTTGGCTGATATCTCAAGTATCGAAGTGGAAGAAGCAAATGATCTCTCCAGAGGAGCTCGACCTCGAAGAGATAGTCCCACCAAAGGCTAAAGGGAAGAAAAAGGAAAAAGTATACTCAAGGCTAAACATTGACAAGACTGGCCACAAGTATGCAGAGATTGGCATACCATTGTGAGAAGGAGATGTCAATATGGAAGACTACACGGTAACAAGAGTCCAGCTTGGCAAGGTTACCAATGAAAGTGAAAAGGAAGATGCACAAGTGACATTGGACATCTTGGCTGGAAGACTGGATAAAATGGAGCAAGCTTGCAATATGTACAAACAGAGGGTAGAACATTATGCCACTATTGTAAGGAAACTTGTAGGATCTTCAACTAATGCACAACCGTTGGCAGTGGTAAGTATTGAGGACCCAGTTGTCAAGAAAGCTGAGAAGTTCACCTCCAAAGGCAGGGTGTTGTATGATTTTGTTGAGAAGATCATAGAACACAAATCTCAAATCATAATTTATGTGGATGAGAAAACTACTTTGTTGGCCAAGCTCACCACAGAGCTTGATAAAGAAAAAAGTTTACTTTCCCAAGAGCGTAGAGATATGGAAAAGTGTATGTTGTCATGGTCATAGATGAAGCAGGTAAAGCTCAGTAAATTGGTGGAAGTCGGGGTAATTCCCAACAAAGAAAAGTTCATTGAGGTAAGAGAATATTTGAAACACCGAATTCAAGTGATTCAATGTCTTACAGAAGATCTCCACCAAGTGCAGGAAGATGTTGAAGGGCATCGTGTTATTCTTGAAAAAGGTATCAAGGAGTTGCCAGGACAACTTCTTGAGGAAACTTGTATCTTCCTGCCAGCCATAGAAATATCCCAGATCTTCAAGGAAGCCATCATAAAGATGATTAACAGTGCAAACTTTTTAGAAGCCTCTCTGAACGTCATTTGTGATACAAGGCTCACATTGGATAACCTGAAAACGCATCTTGATAGGTGCAAGAAGGTTCACCCATCTGCCATGAGATTGATCACGAGAATTCACACCATTGTGGATTACACTGTTGGTCCCAATGAGAAGTTCGTGCAGGAGACCAGGAAGAAATACGAAGACTTCCGCGCCCAAAGCAAGGAAACATGAAGGTTCTTGATCTCCAATGTTAGACACTTTCGATGCATCCTTTTATGCATCTTGTAAATATTTCTTGACATTTTATGTCTTTTTGTAAATTGTAATTGCACCAAGTTCGAGATGTAATCTTTTGAAAACAAATTACACTTTAACTTTGGTCAAAGTTAGGTGAGATCTCCTTGAATTGCTCACCTAACTTTCTTTGATTTTCTCAAGTTAGTTTCCTAATTTTTCTCATCCCTCTTTCTATAAATATGAGGGATTTCTATTGTATTAAGGATCTTTTAGTATTTTGCAACAAAGTGATGCCCTTTTTGAAAAAAATTGTGAAACTTTGTGTTCATACTTTGTGAACAAAATTTGATCAAAAAAAAGAAGATTGCAAGCCAGACTTTGTGTTGGACTCAATAATCTTGTGAATTGATCTCTTTTGGTGGTAATTAGTAAGTGATATCTAAAATACTCTAAGCAATTCATGTAAACTTTGTGTTACATCTTTTACTTAGATTTACATTTGTGTTTTGGTTAAATATGGTTGGATGATCTACAAGACTTTGCGCTTGTAATTGTTCATGCTCTTTGGATATTTTGGTTGGATGATCTACAAGAATTTGCGCTTGTAATTGTTCATGTTGTTCGAGGAATTTCTGCATCTAAGAAGACTTTGTGCTTCTAATGCGACAAGCGACATATCTATCACAAATCCACCATTGATAAAGCTACGAAACAACTTTGTGCCTTCGTGAGCTTTCCCCTTTATTTTACTTGTTTATTGTTAATTACTTCTGGTATCTCTACACTTTGCTTTGACAAGATAGAGGTATTGGTATTATTGCTATTTGATCGTTTAAAGTTAATAAGAATTGAGAACTTCCAACAATGAAGCATTGTAAACATCTTCTCTGAAAAAAGAGAGAAGGATGAATGTAACACACCCCCCACTTCATAAGTATTGTGTACATTGTGTAATTACTTTATTTTTTTTACCATCGCTTCTATCAACAGTAAGAAGGGTGCCTCCCCTTTTCTAAGAGGAGAGATTCATATCTCACATAGTTGTGGCTGAAGTCCTAGTTGTGTAATCTATCGAAAAGTTGATTACATAATTTTCACCCAACAAGATCCTCGTCAAAAACAAAAGGAAACATATGTAAATTGTTGCCTTCAATGAGAAAACAAGCATCACTAGTCTATCATTTAATGCTCAAGCCATACGCTTCCACGTGTTCTTTTGCATGTTATTTTTTATAGATCTCTTTCATCAGCATTTGCTTTTGTGTATTGCTCTAGGATTCTTCATGACCAGTCTCCTTGCAACAACATTTTTTCTTTGCTTTTGTGTACTACTCTAGGATTCTTCATGAGCAATCTCCTTGTAGCAACATTTTTTCTAGTGCCGCCTCAACACAGATTGACTCCAATTTATGTGGGTTTTAACATTATGGAGATAGTTGTTATTGCCTCTTGTGATTGTAATTAACATCTTCTTCTCATATGCGCTATTACACATGGACTATTGTATAATTTTGAAAATATGTTAGATCTGTGAATTTGTTTGTGTTTGTGAGGTAAGAAATTCCTCGCTCAATCCGTCTTTCTACTATGTTGGTAAGTTGATCCACATCATAGTGTCTGTTTGAATTCATTTAGATCTGTTTGATTAATCCAAGTTGCTTCCATGTTTTCCTTGATAAATCACTTGTTGTACCAATTTGAAATTGGAAAGTTTCAACCTCACTATAATTGTTTCGCCAATGTTATGATGCTTTCCATTTTGCTAGCAACCCTAATTGATACATTTTCGGCACCCAGATTTGATCCTCTAATATGATTGCTTTAGTATGATGATGAGACTTACTTCATTAATCTGTGTGAAAAACAGTAGTAGAGAAGACGACTGTTGTGTGGATTTTCCTTTTTCTTAATTGGAAAATGGATGAGTTAGTATGCAATGTAGTTTATTTTAGAAAATCAAGCCCAATATAGGGGACAACTTATTTGTTTCAGGTTGTAGATGTTTCTTGTGCATCTTCATACATGACAAAATGCACCCACTTTGTTAAGCTATGAAAAATACTAGGAGTACATTATCTTGGAATGCTATTGACAAGTTATGTGGGATATCCACCTTGATTGGGAAAATGTCATTCATCTTAATGTATAATGTAAATCCAGCATGGGGAAAACTTATCTTCAAGTTTTAGATGTTCCAGGTGCTTCTTCAGACATGCCAAATGCAAAATACACCAATATGATATATCTATGAATACATTCACTTGGAATGTCATGGACCTAAGCAATGAAATAAAATAAAACTAAACATTTAGATTTGGATTGGAATTAGAATTTTTGTGTAGCAACAATTGGTAAGAGTGGGTAGTAGCCATGCTACAAGTTTTGGTGCCCTCTGATTTGCTTTGGGGTGCTCAAGGTCATTCAATATCTTCACGTGCAACCCTCTAATTCTTCCATGCCTACTAAACATCACATCATTTAGACACAATCATAAAATATTGAGGTTAATTTTCCATGCCAGTTAGGAAGGCGGTGAAGAGATCAATCCCATAGGCGAGCCTTCCAAACCGGTTATATAGTGGTCTTCCTTTTCCAGCATGTCCCCAATGGAGAGCCTGTAGAATTAGCTGAGGTCAATGAGTTTTCTATTTGTGGATCTCATCTTATTTTTGTATTGTTTCAAAATTCTTAGATATTTGAATATCTTTATCCATAATCATCCAGTTATCTACAAATACCATGTCCATGAACTTGATTTTTAATTAGACTAAAGATTTCACATGCAGTTTGAATTTTATTCCATGACTTTAGTCAAGGACTAGATATTCACTGGCAAGTCCTTTGAGGCATACTTTTGTTGTTGTTTTGTTGATTTTTTATTAAAAGAATCATGACCTATACTTACTATCTTGGGATTCTCCAAAAATATCCAAAATTGAATGTGAACATCATGAGTGAAATCATCTTTACACAATTACACAATTTATGTTTGAGTAACCATAAGACTATTATATTTTAGGAAACGTAATATTACATATTAGAGAGCCTTGGATATGACTAGATACTATAAGTAACAACCAAGAGTAATGCAATTGATCATAATTTTATGTGTGTGAAGAGCCTGCTTTAAAGAGATGAACAACAAAAGAACAACAAAATGATATGACTAAGTGGCATGTTCTCTTCCCTTGAAGACTTTCAAGAGGAATTCAATACTAGGGGGAGGATGTAAGGTCACCTAGCCTATTCCTTATAGTGTATATAAAGAATATGACAAGTACGTTGTTGAAAAAATCTTAGCAACACAATCAAGCCATAAAGCTATGATAAACACATATATGAATTCTATAATCATGATAGAAATGTTATGTTTCTCTATTATATATTAGATAGGATAACAAATCTATAAATTAGAATAATATTTTGCATGCATTCATGTAGAATAAATATTCTTGATAGATTTTCGCATACATATCGTCATTGATACAATATTTTTATGAGATTATCATATATTTTAACGAACTATTTCTTATCCTTAATGTTATATTAATGACCATCGTTTATTTCTTAATATTTAATCATTTATTTTTATTGTTGTTATGACTATCTAATTATCACTAATACTCAATTACTATTATATTTTAAATGAATGAATTAATTATTATTTGGTTTGAAATTATTTAATAATCTATATACTTATGTGTGAAGCCACACAATATCCTACATAGCCATAATTGTTTTAACAAGGATCAGATTTGGTCTTAACATCGCTAATTCTTAACATAACTCAGGTGAATCATTTTAGACAGAAAACCTTAATCTTCTCTAGGGTTTTAGCATTGTATTTTGAGGTTTTGACAATTATGATGTTTCAACTTATACTATTAGCTTATATGTTGAAAGATTTAGTCTTGTTTTGGGTGTATGATAAATAGGTTCCACTTTTTTCTTTAGTAAATATTTATATAAACTCTTTCCATTAAATTTACTATAATATTATTGTTATTTATGAGCTAGTAGGAGATTCTAATCATTCTTCTTAAGATTGTTGGATTTTGAATGCATAAACTAAAGTCAAATTTGAACGAGGCTTTCCCACCTCTTAGATTTGGCGCTTTAAATTCTTACCACTTCTATCAGTTGTCTGTGATTTGTTCTTCTTCAAAATCAGTTTTCAAAGAGGTATGTTTTGAATTATTTTTTGTCTAATTTAATAGACTATAGACTTAAAGTAGGGTTTCAGCCAACAGTGTTAGGATTTCATTCAATAGCTTTGGTGTTTGGATCGATATTTTTAGGATTTCAACGTTGCATAGCTTTGTTTTTTTATCTATCTTTAGTTTATAATTATCTCAATGTCAGAGTGGAGTCAGTTATTTGATAGTTTTTTACTACCATTTCCATTCATTTTAACTAAGTTGGCTCCCCTCGCTACTAGAAACAACACACAGAAACATAATTAAATGGTGATGCCTATTTACCATTTATTTGCATGGTCACATTCCTCAAGAGTTAGGTTTTCTCACAAGTTTAGAGATTCTCTTTCTAGGAAAAACAATATAACAGGTGCTATTCGTTCCTCTTTGGGCAACCTCTTAGCCTTGATTGGCCTAGATTTAAATAGCAATGAACTTGAAGGTTCAATCCCTATGGAACTTGGTATGCTCACTCAGTTGAAAGGATTGACTATTTACAACAATAGATTATCATGTACCATCCCTTCTATTTACTCAACCTTAATCGTCCTAAGTTTTGAGTGACAATAAACTCCAAGGTTGAATTCCTAGTGAACTAGGTATGCTCATTTAGTTAAATTTATTGGACCATATGAATCTCAATCAATTATCAGGCACTATTCCTCCTCTGGGTAACATGTCTTCTTTGGGTTCCATTCCATATGATTTGGGTCAGCTAATCCATTTAAAATATCTCCATCTTTCTAAGAACCAGCTTACTGGAGGGATACCTCCTTCCCTTTCAAATTATTTTTCCCTTCTAAAGTTGGGATTGAATGAAAACAAGTTATCAAGACTATTCCATTATTTTTTGGTGCAAACCTTGTCCTTCTGGAAATGATTAATATTTTTGTGAATAGATTCATAGGAAAAATACCTACCTTCCTCTCAAATTGTTCATCTTTGTAGTTTTTATATTTACAGGAAAATAAATTGTCAAGAAACATTCCATCAATCGTTGGGGATAGACTCATCCATCTACAATCTATCTCTCTTTCTAAAAAAAACCTTACAGGTGAAATACCACCTTTGCTCTTTAATTGTTCTTCTCTTCAAATGTTATCTTTATTTGAAAACCAATTATCAGGACACATTCCATCAGTGCTTTGTGAGAAACTTACCAAACTAAGACATCTAAATCTATGGGAAAATAAGATTAGTGGAAACATATTGAATTCAATTGGAAATTGCTCCAATCTGGAATTCATTTCTCTAGAACTTGATTAGCTAAGTGAAACAATGTTAATATGCTAAGCATGGGTTCATTCCGTCTAGATTTAGAAAACTGGTATTTTTTCTATTCATTTTAAAAATGTTTTTTTGTACAGTCTTATAAAGTTTGGAGTAGATGTTACAATGCTTTCTTAGCATGGATAGTGTGATTGCATGGAATGTAGTTTAGAATAACAAGAATTGTTCTTCTATAAAATGTAAATCTTGCAATGAGATTTTATTGTGAGAGACTGTAATGTTATTTAGATTTGTTTTGTTAGTATGAAGTAAGATTGTATGGGATTTAATCTATCTTGTTATTGAAAGAATCTCGGCCTTATTAGCTATGTTGACACAACTATTCATTTAATTACTCATGGTATTGATGCCATAAAATACTTGTATGATTTGTTATTGGATGATGGATATGACAATCTGAAAACAAAGATGATTTTATTGCTGATTATGTATTGAGAATGTGTCTAGTGTCTTGATAATATGAATAATGTGTTCTCTTTTGTAGCAAGAGGCATATGGTTGGTTATTTACCAGAACTCCTTAATTTTTTAATTCTATTGTATGTTTAGAAATTTTCATTTCAGTATACTGTGTAGATTAATACCCCTTATGGTTAAGGTGTAGCTAAAATGAGAAGTGGAATTCCTGAGAACAGCCTCCTATGGGAAGAAAGGGAGGAAGATCATGCTCAAGAGCTATCTGTAACTTTGACACATTAGAAGCTACATAAAAAAAAATGATTTTTCTATGTGATCCTTATTGGTAAGTAGTATCCCCAAACAAGGTTAATTATGATTAAAAATTTATGTAGAAAACAAGGCTAGGCAATGCACATGATAGATGAAAAAAGCTATATTTTACCACTGTTACAGATAGGAACGGTTGTGACTATTACAACTAATAAAATTTGATGTGTAGCGTACACGTCTAAGACCTACAACACAATATTATTTGGTAATCAGTCATTTACAATGATGATGGGATGTACTCAGATTGTCTTAGACAAATATCATATGTTTTGAGTTACATATTTGCATGGTGGAATATTCACATTTTTATGCCTGAGGAGTTTTTTTGTGGGATTCTAGCACATTTCCTAATGTTTTTAGGTAAGATTGGGGTCTCCGCGCATATTGGGAACTTGTTAAGTATGAAGCCCCTGTATTTTAATTTACATTCTGGAGTATGAGCTATATAGGTTAGCTGATGGTTGTGTTTGAAGATAAATATGGTTTCAGCTTGATTCCTGTAAATTATGTTGCATTGTAATTGATGATCTGGATTATGCAAATGGTTTTAAAGATGACAATAGTTGAAGTAAATGGTATCAAGGAAATATGATTTCCATGGTGGGGTTTTTTGAAGTGACGAATGAAAAAACTTGTTATATTAATTACTTGTGCAATGTCAGATTTGTGAAAGTTCAACAAACTAGAGGTTTTCCGGTATTGATGCTAGCTATTTCATGGTACATTTTTGGAAGCCAGCCTTTGAAGGATTACACTATTAATGATGTGGTATTGTATGAACTACAAAGTAATATTCTAGATGCCAATAATATTTTTCGGTTCCTCTTCATTTCAAGTACCATTCTTTCTTCAACTTATATAAACTATTGTGTGAGAGAACATTTTAGTTGTAATTTGGGTTTGAAGATGTGAAGGCACAAGTTAGACCAACTATTTGAAGAAATTGAAATTGTTGTTTCTTTCTTTTCTAAATAATTTATTTTTGGCATGCTTTTTCTCTCCTCTTCAGATCATGTTATCTAGGATGGGTCAGCTACACAACCATTCAAAGTTTATTTTGTTACCGAACTGCCTTAGCTACACATTGTGAATTCTAATGATTGTGAATTAAAAGGGAATATGAAAATAGACACCAAGCACAATGGTAAGATATATGTAGCCTAAATAGATTGCTAACATGTTAGAGAGTAGTGTTTGTGCATGGTTATCTATGGATGTCATGTGTCGCAAATTTCAGTTTGCATGTGGTTGAATTAATAATAATAAGTGTTAAATAATGGAATGAAATAAACTTACACAAATTTATATTTTTTCATTAAAGAAAATAAGTATTATCTGATTGTGATATGATGTTTCTATGTATGATTATTATCATGTTTATTATAATATTTTTAGTTGTTTTATCACACTTTACTTAAATCAAAGAGAAAAATTTGTTAAAATCTTTTAATTTTGATTTAGATTGGTTAATATTTTTAGTTGTTATATCACACTTCACATAAATCAACAAAAAAAGTTATTGTAATATCTATGATTCTATTTTTAGAAAGCCCCAACTAATTATTTTTTTTATGCAAAAGGGGTGTCCCGTGACTTAGCCCAACGGCCTAGTAGCCCATACCTTGGGTACCTGGGGTGAGCTGAGGCAAGACTAGTCCCCTAAGGGTGGACGCCATAGCCCGCATACAAGACCAACCCCAACTAATTGTTATTCTCAATGGAAAACACCAACATAAAAAAAAAAATCCCTTGAATTTCTATTTCCTTTGCTCTTTTCAAATTAGAGCTCTTTGGCGTACCCATTGCACACACAAGTGTGATTGCTAGTTTAATTAATATCATCTAATCCCCTTTAATTACATAATTAAACCTTTTTTTAAGTATCAATTACTAATGAATCTAATCCCCTCCACTTGCAAGGGAATATTCCTCCTTTGCACATTCCTCCAAAAGGAATATTCCCCTGGAATATTTCTTCCCCTTTTGTACATTAAAACTTTGTTTTAATTTGCTAAATGTCTATTTTCCCTCACCCATGAGAATATTCCAAATAATTTTCTCTTTCTTCACTCATTTGAAAAAGGGTAATATTCCTTTTTATGTAACAAACTTACAAGACTTCTTGTGCAAGTTAACTTACTTGACTTCTTGTGCAAGTTGAAAGTATGTTTGTTTGGACAAAGGTGAACCCTTGATTAAATCTCATCATTGATTCCCATCCCTTGATGAGAATCCATGATACATGCCTCCAATTTCCTCCATCCTTGACCATTGATTAACCTTTTTTTATCTCAACCCTCCATTTCTCATTTGTCCTCCTATAAATAGGTCACTATTTGGAGACAAATGGATCCATCTTTTAACATCAGACTTATGTTGTTAAAATCATTTGCACTTGCACTCACATTTAGCATCTTTTTTAGCTTAATTCACTTGTATATTAGCTTAGCTTCCATTAATGGCTTCCATGGTAACATAGATGCATTCATTTAGCTTATTTGGTAATGAGGGTTTGAATCTTTTAGTTTAAAATCCATTTAGATTAACTTTGCACTCATACATCTTGACCACCTTAGCATAAATCATGTTAAAATAGCTTGCATCATGTTATTTTAGTATTTAAATCATGTTTCATCACACATATATCATTGGTTTCGTCGATTCTCTTCAATAGAATCGATCGGAACAAGCTCATTTATCCACGGCATTGGGAAAGGGTTGGCATTCCACATCAATGCAACACCACTCCCCCAATAGGATAAGTTTCAATGGATTAGAATAGGTATTTTTGAAGCTTTCATAGTTTACTATGTTTAGTTTTAGTGGATTCCTAGTTTAGTGTTTATTGATTGATCTTATTGGGATTGGTGTTTAGTGGCTTCATTACACTTTGTATCCTCATGGATCAAGTATAGTCAACCCATACTAATCCGTTGGTCACATTTTTGTGCTAGAAGGAGGGATTAACTGATCACATTTAACGAATTTTTCTCTCAAATTCCATTTTTCTATTTTTTGCAGATACAACGATGCTCCAGAAGATTTCAATGACACCTTTGTCAGGGGTCGCCATATAGCGACACTTTTTAAGCAGATACAATGACACCTAATTAAAACACTAGCGTTGATTAAAATAAATGATGATGCTAATATTTTTTAATAGTATCAAGAATTTGAAAATGGTGATGCCACCAAATAGCAATGCTATTGTCGTCTCTTTCTACAGAGCAATGCTCTTTTTCACCAGAGCGACACTCATTTGACTTATTGTGACATTATCGTAAATAGCGACGCTTTTTTCTGGTAAGCAAAAATAGTGTGATTCTTAGCATGTGCTTTATTTTTTTACTTTATCTGATCACTAACATGTCTCTGACTTTTTGTTCTAGTTTTTAGGCTAACTAGGTTTTGTAGGTTGGATGATAAAATTTGAAGTGAAGAAGTATTCTTGTCTTTAAATCTTATAATTGTAACAAGTGTTTCGACACTTTTGGGGCAATTATAACCCATTTATGATGCTTTTTATTTCACACTTTAGGACCACACTAGCTTTCAATTGGGTTTTAAAATGAACGCTCAAATTGGTTAAAATTGAAACCTCTCATCATTTTGCTTGGATTAAAATTGAACAAGAAAAACTCACTCAGTTTGGTGCTTAAAATGAACTTACCTTTGCTTTGAGGGTTAAAATTAACAAGTGTTTTCCATGTCTTATGGTTTCCATTTTCGACATTGAATGTGTATGCTCTTCTCTCGTGTCACTCGATAATCTTGAGAATCAAAAGCATTCCTTTGAAATTTTGAATAACCACCCACATATTTTGATTTGGATTTAAAATGAACCCCATGCTATTATGAGGAAAAGGATTTGTGTATTCTCTCTCCTTATGCTTCGTGTGGTCTGGGAGATCAAACAACAAATGTTCTTCCTTACTTTTGTATACATTTAAAGGGCCTACCACCCTGCTTCAAAAGGTGGGAACAACCCAAGTAGTAACGAGCTAAAGCCAAGCTCTTTCGAACTGCTATATAAAAAATGTGTTTGTGAAGAAAGTCATAAGCAATAGGTGTGGATGTGTCATAACAACAAGTGTCACCTCTAGTGTCTGTGTGACACACCAAAATCCTTTCTTCGGAAGGGACTGGGAGGCCTCTTGATTGAAATAATCTTGAGCTAATCTTGTTGCATGTATGGCCACCTTGAATGAAAGTCCTTACTCAGAACCAATTGTTTAGAATCCAAAAACCTTTATGCTTGTTGGTGCAAGAACAGTCATTCCAAAGCTGCCCCACATTTTCCTATTCATTGTAGAAATAGAAAAATCCTTCGGATCTAAGGATTTTAAGGATTTGAGATTTGGTGTACCCGAGAAGTGTGTGTCGTGTAAGGGGGAGCCAATGTCACTAAATCTCTAACTGTTTGCATTGTCTTAGTGTTCTGAGAAATCCAAGTGGGGATTCAGCAAGTAGTATCTTATGAACCTAGAGTTGTAAATACTTGTGAGTCAGTTTAATACTTTGCTTGGTTCCAAAACATTGCAAACAAACATCAACAAGTCTTTTCAAAATTTCAAGCCCTTTGATTTAAGTATGGATACCCTTTGACAAAACCTTGATATTAATGCTTGTCCTAAGAATTTATTCTTAGAGACTTCTAAATATTTGGGTTACATCTCAATCCATACTTCCCAAAGTCAACATAGAAAACTATGGCTTCAACCTCATAATTTTCTCAAAATGGACCTTGTGAAATTTATGATGTTTTTGACATAGACATTTAGTTTGAACTTAATCAAGACAAGTGTTTGTAAAATAAACTCATTTAAGTAAGACAACTTAACAAATTGAACCCCACATGACCATTTGGAGACCGATCACTCTGCTTAAACAACCTGACCTTACGCCCACTATCATTCAACCAAACTTTGAGCTCATTAAAGGAGAACAAACCAATATAAATAGTAGTTTGAGAAGCTTCACTTTTGAAACAAAGGAAACACCAACCCAGTGGAGAAATCTAGCATACATCATTGACAAAGAAGAGGAACAAGCTGATATTGTGGCTGGAAGGCCCATATTACCACCACTCGCATGGCAATAAATATCCTCTTTTCTTCCATAAACTTAAACTTTTCTCAATGATCTCACGCAAAATCAAAATTCCCAAGAGAAGTTCTACATTTTGTCACTTCAAACTTAGGCGTCATAGAAAAAAAGCTATCAAACAACACCTTGAGGCACTTTATCAAAATAGGACTAGCTTAACAAGGAACTTTTATATATGTGCTTCAAGGAATAATCTAGAATTGTATACATTTTGAAGGTCAAAACGTTGGTCTTTTCCATGATCTTGAACTTCTCAAAATGATCTCATGCAAAATCAAAATCCCCAAGAGAATGTCTACATGCTGCTATTTCAAACTTAGACATCATAGTTCAAAATACATTAGAAGACGTATCCTAAAACAGTACTGTAACAAGAACAAATTGGCAACAAGGTTTTATAGACTTATCCCATTGAATAATCGAGACATGTATGCTCAATATGAACCCCTCATTTAAATCAAACATTGGTCTTTAGGATTTGAAAACTTTAGAGGTCTAGAATTTTTCTCACCACCTTGGTCTTTGAAAACAAAGGTTCACTCTAAGTCAACATTAGGTCAAACACTCCATCCACCCCTTCATCAAAATCCAAATTTCACTTCACCAGACTTTGCAAAAATTTCAAATATACAACACTTTTGGAAATTAGACATCTATCAACTAACCCCTAACTTAATTACTTTGTATGTCAAATGAATCCTTTTCCATGCATTTGGTTAAGTTAGTTATCATCTTTGAACTTGTTTATCTTGAAGGTCACAAGTCTACCTTAAAGATTCACAAGTTCATAAACATCCTTTATCCAAAAATCAAAACATCAAACCTAAGTCAAAAGTGTTGTACCAAAATGTTTGCAAAGATCACTCCCCATATCACTCATCTTTTCATCTCCCATTACCATTATTGCTCCAAAAAGACTTAGAGCATCCCTTTTACCTAGATTTGAGTCAACTAGAGAGTTCAAACATTACAAATCTCAACACAACTCTCCCATAGGTGACCCAAAATTTATGGTAAAAACAAGATCACAAGAGAATCATGGAGAAAACCAAGGTCACATTCACCTCAAGTGATCCTAATCCTCTAGAATTTGATCTAAGAAGTCATGTTACCCCCATCATAGCAACCCTTGTCACCATCAAGGCCATATGAGATAAAATACATCATGAACAATCCATTTGGACTTACTAGGGAAGAAATCATGGAGCACCAGGCCTTAGAGAACATAGTTCCCAATTCCCCATCTTTTGTTGCACAATCATTAACACAAGGCTTGACTTCATCCACTATTCAAATGACTCCATCACTAGGGCTTAATCAAACACCAACACTTATTCTTGTAGCTAGTCTTGCTAAGGATTTTGGCCATACTCTTCCATTTGAAAGAAGCACACTTGTGGGTACCCTCGATACCAATCTTCCTCAAACTACTACTTGGACACCAACATTTGGCATTCACCCCGTTCCTAAGAATCATCTACATCAACATAAACCACTTACACTCCATTACTCCACGACAACTTCAACATATCGAGGACACCCATCTTCATCCATACCCATGAGTACCACAAATGTGCCCAACATCTCGTAGAGTGGTGTGGACCAAGTATCACAAGTAGACACAAAAGGGAAATGGAATACCCTCATGAAAAATAAGCCTTTAACCCAA
Organism: Sequoia sempervirens; assembly: GCA_007258455.2. Taxonomy (NCBI): domain Eukaryota; kingdom Viridiplantae; phylum Streptophyta; class Pinopsida; order Cupressales; family Cupressaceae; genus Sequoia; species Sequoia sempervirens. Next base: position 216,325,313 of record VDFB02270651.1, on the reverse strand, counting down.
TAGGGAACATCTTCATCCAATCCCCCCATTGATACATCAACCCTAGTGGTTTCCCAAAACACATCTATCACATCCATCATCAACCCACATCAAAAGAATCCCTTGATCACAAACTCCATCAACCAAGGTAATACCTTGACCACATCTCAAACACAATAGAATCTCCAAAAAATTGATCAAGGGAATCCTTTCAATCAGTGGACCCAAGGTCTTAATATGCCCTAAACATCACAATACTTAACGGTGCCATCCTCATCTTTACCGTTTGTCCTCCAAGTCATACAAAATCAAATGGGACCTCAAACTTACATTCCTCCATCTCAATCCACTATCTTGCAAGGAATGTTAAACTAAGCAAACCCCCAACCTCTCATCAACAATATGCAATCTGCACAAAACATCAACACCCAAAACCCATCACAGATGTCCCAACCATTGATTGATCCTACATTGGATGCACATACCCTAGCTTTACAACAAGCCCAACAAGCTTATTAGCAAGCAGTTCAACAACATGTTCAACATCAAGCATCCTTAGTCACACAACAATAGCAAGCAGCCTTAGTCACACAACAACAAGCGGTCTTAGTCGCTCAACAATAGTAGCAACAATAGCAAGTAGCCTTAGTATCCCAACAACAGCAACAACAACATCAAGCAGCCTTAGTATCCCAACAACAACAGCAATAACATCAAGTAGCCTTAGTAGCCCAACAATATCACCAACAACATCAAGAAGCCCTAGCCACTCAACAACAACAACAAGCTCAAAAATATGCCCAAAAATAATAAGTTCTTGCACAACAAAAACAACAATAGGGTTTATACTATAACCCTCAACAAAACATCATCAACCTGAACACATTAGGAACATATACACCTAAACCATCATCACCTTATCCTACATCACCATACACACCATACAACACATCATCATATTAGAATCCCACGTACACTTCATCCACCATCCCCTAATATACAACATGTGTTCCTCCACCAAGTCCATCAGACAATATGGCATCCCAACTCAAGGCGTTAACACAAGAAATGTAGGATATCCGGATGGGAAAAATGAAGAAACCCCATACACAAAACCTATGCCCATATCCATTTGATCAAAACATCGCAATGGTGTCGTTCCCTCCCAGTTTTGAAATCCCCAAATTTGATAAATACAAAGGGAGGGGAAGTACTATGGACCATATCAAATATTTTAACATCATGTGTATGGAGGTCACCTATAAGGAGTCCTATTTGATGCACCTCTTTCCATGAAGTTTAACAGGTCCTGCCATGGACTGGTTTTCTCAATTGCCTCCTAGTATCAAAAATTTCCAAGAAATCATTGACAAATTCAAAGATCGCTTCTCCTTCAATCTTGACATGGAAGTAAGCTTAGAAGAGTTATATACTCTCAAACAAAATAAGGGAGAATCTTTAACCAATTTCTTGCAATGATGGAGACAAAGAGCTAGTAAAAGCAAGTGGCCAATTCCCGATGAACAACAAATGGGCATTATCATAGAAAATCCATAGAAAATATTGATCCAGATATATTCTTCCACTTAAAAATGTAATACATGACATCTTATGACGAGCTTGTCCCTAGGGCCCTTAAGATCGAGAGAGCTCTAATCTCACAGGGAAATACTCAAGCCTACAAAGACAACCGACCATCAACCAATTCAAACGACAAGCCTCATGTCTGGGCTAAAATAAGAATGTAAAAAATGGAGTGGTAGATCCTAAGGTGGTCCTAAGTGCTCCTAGACCGAACAACAATCAAATCACCAATGTTTACCCAACTATGCAGCAAACACCACAAAACAATCATATCAACAACACTGAAACACAACATAGACGAACTCCCAACAAGAACAACCACCTGAAACACAAATACACCTAGTTGTTGAAACCAATTGAGACCATTATGAATAAATTGGTAGAGTCAAACCTGATAACACTTCCAAATTTTGAAAACTACCAAGAACTGTAGGATAAATTTCCCTAGTACAATGAAAAACATCTTTGTGACTTTCACAAAATAAAAGGACATAAGACAGCGAACTGCATGCGACTCAAAAATATTATCCAGGATCTTATAGAGAGTGACACCATATCTATTGAGGTACCAACCAATACTCAGGATCTTAATATATGCAAGACCCCCATGCCAGATCATAGCAAAGGAAACAACACTAGGAAAGCTAAGGATTACACAAATGTGTAGCATACATATTCCAATGTGGTCACTTCTTGTGATAGCATCTTTACCGTCGTCACTATCAAAGGGCCTAGTGAGGAGTGTGGATTCACCACACATGGTAAAGTCACCATCCAATGAGTCCCATCTCAATCTAGGGCACACCCTACTCAGCTAAAAACAAGCACTAGCAAGTAAAATCTCTTAGATCAGCTTAAGAAGACCCCCGCACAGATTTCTATCTTAGAACTATTGAGGCTATCCCCCATGCATAGGGAAATATTAGAGGACGCTTTGTCTATGTCATCTGTCCCCAAGGATATAGATGCAAAGTAGTTTCAATCTATGGTATGGAATATCACTAATCATCTCCTCACATTCTCAGAGCAAGACCTCCCAACGCAACCATCACATAATCGTGCTTTACACCTTGAGGTCATCGTTCATAAGAACAAGGTTAAAAGAGTCTTGGTAGATGGAGGTTCTGGTCTAAATATTTTCACCCTTTAGTTGATAAAAAAATTGGGCTATTCAGGGGATACTATTTAGAAAACCAAGAGCACCACCATCAGAGCACATGACGACAAAGAATGGGTATCACAAGGCATCATTGCACTACCCATCCAAGTGGGCCCCATCATCACAGAAACTACCTACCAAGTGTTAGAACTTGATCTTCCCTACAACATCCTGCTTGATTGACCTTGGACCCATGCCCTAAAAGTTGTAGCTTCAACCTACCATCAATGTGTAAAGTTTCCTTTCGAGGGTAAAGAAGTTACCATCCATGGAGATCCTAAGCCTTTTTACTACTGTAAGAATCTTGAGGCTAAGTTCTATAAGATCCCCCAAATACCTAAGAATGACGAAGGTCCTACACCTTCTACCCCATTCATTGACCCATCATCCCTTGCATCTACCTCATAAACAAAAACACCTATTATGCAGAACATACCCGACATCAAAGCAGTGATCCAGGATGATGGTTGTGGAAACTATAAACTAATGAAGGGTAATTTTGTGTTAGGAGAGTTGCCTCTTTCTCCCAAATCTCATGGGAAACCCACACCTAACAAAAACATTCCTGAAACTATCAAGATGGCAGCTACTACCTTCACCAAGTGGGGGGACCTAAACAAAGAAGATGTCAATGAGGAGAATATATCTAAACTGCTCTATCAAGATGAACGACCCATCCCTGTTCTTCCCATGGAAGATGACAACAAAGGCTTACAACTAATGAAGGCAATGGGGTATACCAAGAATGAGAAATTGGGACAAAATGACAATGATTTGCTAGAACCTATCGTTTCAGAGAAATGTCCAAAGAATCTTGGCCTAGGTTGCACTACTAGCAAGGTTACCCTTATTGGCAAAGGTACTTCTACTAAATGGACTGAGGCTTCCTCTTGGCTACCAATGCCATGTGATACAACCCTAGACAACTTTCCTCTTGATGTTGTTGACCTATTTGAGAATAATTCCCTCTCCATGATATCTACATCAACCTTCACCCCAAGCAACCGACCAAATGAAATACACATAGTATACCCACAACTCATTGACTTGGACCAACATGGACCACCAATTCTAGATTTATTTGAAAATGATGAAGTATTTTTTGTCAATCAGGATTGCACCCTTAGCCAAGATAAACTTAATTATCTTGTTGAAACATGGAAACACTCTCATATTGTGGGTAATATATGGTGAGAATGAATCTCCAAAGTGGGTTGGTTCCCCTAGAAAATCACCTAATCTAAAAGACTTTTTGAGGAAAGGGTTAAGAGGAAAACTAAAAAATGAAATCCTAAAACCTAAGGATGATTCACCAGAATTTTAAGATTGACTTTGATGATTCTACTCAAACAATTTCTCCAAACTTTAACCCTCACAATCTCACTTAACACATACAATCCAATAGTAATTTGTATGAAGTTTCACAAAATTGAACACAAAATACAACCCGAATTGAATATGAAACTCTTACACACAAGTTTACAATAACAAGACATAAAAAGGATTTAGTATTGAATCACAATGAACATCAAATCATTACTGCAAATCTGAGACAAGAAATGAGAAGGAAAGCTTTGTTGTTTATTAAAATTGAAGGAGTATCAAGATTAAAATCTGAGTACAAAGTGTTTACAAACTCTCTCAAATGAGTAAGAGAGAAAGAAACAATCTTCTAAACTCAAAAAAATCAAATTTTTCTCCAAATTATATCTCCCAAGTATCTCTAATAGTGAGAATAGAAAAATTAGACCAAAACTGCATCTTGGAATAGCAACTTTGATCCATTTTCGAGCTCAAGAGAAAATCCTCCAAAATAGTGCCCAAAACTATCCCAAACTATCTAAAAATGATGGCAACTTTCTATCTCCGACATGTCGATCCAAAAGCCTCACAAAATCAGGTTCAAACTGGCTAAGAACTGAAAATAGAAAGTTCAATTTGCCCATTCTTTTCCAATTTCGCCCAAGAACTCAAACTCAAAAATAGAAAGATTATATCCCCACTAACTCCATTTTTAAATAAAAAACATTAAGGAAATTTATAAGAATATTGCCTTAATGATGTTTTACATCATTTGTAGTTTACAATTTCCAAAATAGAAGGCTTTCCCTTAGCCTTGATTTTTCACAGCTTGGCTTTATTCATCCTGATTTTTGCAATAAAAATGAAATTTTGATACTTTGCAAAAATCAAAGTGACATACTAAGGCTCTTAAGATATTTTATTTTTCTATAAAAAATCATAAAATAATGAAAGCACAAATCTATAGGTTTTTGTACAAATCTTCACCAAGCATGAAATATTCAAGGCCTGTTTGATTTTAAAATAAAATCATCAAAAGATATAGGATTATATGATTTTCCTTCAAAAATAAAAAGCAAAACTAAGGCATGGGTTTGACCTAGGTATAAGGGTATTACTTTAGGCATTTGATTTTAATTTAATGTGATAAAAAATCACTCGAACTTGAGTTAGGGAAAAAACCATAAAATAAAACTCCATCGAGCTCCTCATTGTTCAGCCTCATTTGCAATCTTGACTTTGGGGAAAATAGCTTTGCACTCGGCCGCCATGGAGATTAGGTTTGAGCTCAAAATACTCCATTCCACGTCGATTCTCCTCTACTTGGTATTGAATCTCTTCAGGAAATCGTTGGGTAAGTTGTTTTTCACCAATCTGGAACATTTTAACTCCATTTGGAAGCATTCTTGGCCTTCTTGGTCATGGCTACCTCTACTTTTTTGATGCATTTTTTGTGTGTCTTCACTTTTTCTTGATATCTCTTTGCTCTGGCCACCATTGGAGAACTTGGCTTGAAATTTTTTGAAGGAAAAACTGTGGGAAAACTCGCGGCCTTATATGTATCTCCTCTCAACAAACAAATGGAGGTAAGCCTTACACCATTCGAGCACTTTACTTTCTTCATTTTATGTTGAGCAAATGACAGGATTGAACTTGAATAACTGCAAAATGAAGAGGTCTTTTTTTTTATTGACATGCTTCTCATACCCCAAGGCCATGGCCTACAATTTCTCTATCTGGGTTTTTCATATTCTTTTCATTTCCAGAATATATGCAAGACTCTCATATCGACCCTTAAGGGTTCAGCCATTTTGTATTTTCTGAGTGTCTTCCCAACTTGTATGAGTTTGAATACCCTCTATTTTCTCTACATTTGTGGTTTCTTTATGCAAATTCATGTGGGTTTTGATATTTGTGAAGAAAAATGTGTTCTCAAGCCGCAACCATGAGAACCCACAATGTATTTCATTATATGTATTTCCCTCTTTGTTTTGAAGATGTGCTCAAACCCATACTCCTTACTATTGTGTGCAACACCTCAAAACTACACATCTTCAATATGCATATTTGCATTTCCTAAAATATCTTGTACTCTTCATGCATTTTTAAGGTTTCATTTGAAACAACTACAACTTGACATAAGAATGCTTGATTCTTATGAAATGATACTCTCCCAAAAAATGCATAGTGCTATGAAGGTTCAAACAAGGATACAAAAACATTTGAAATGCTTGAGTGCTTGTTATTCCACTAAATTTTTGCATCTTGTTTCTTTGCATGCATGAAGAAATCTATTGTGATTATTTGTTGTCCCATATATATGTGAACAATATTGTGTATGCCTGTTCACTATCACATCCATGATAATGCACTCTTTGTTGTTCCATTAGTCAAGATGAATTTGACTACCTAGATTCTCTTTTTATATGCATTTCACAAGATGAAAGCAGCAAGGATGATGTTATGATAGTAATGTATGATGTAAAACCATGATGCAAATGATGCATTCTCATTCAGTTTCTACTGCATTTTACCTAGACATTCTGGATAAGCCCATTGCTCAATTGTATTTTCTAATTCAAAGGGTTTCCTTATGCACTTTTGACTTGGTTGCTATGAATAATCAATGCTTGAGGCTTTTGTAGACACTTTATGAGTTACTCCTTCAGCTAAAATGTTTGATTTGAGCATTATGAATGTGTTTCCTTTCTCAAACCCCTCTTGAAATTAAGGGGAAGTATGTTGGGCTCAACCCTTATGGGAGCCCATTTTTGCACCACATGTTATTATGTCTTCAAAAATAGATCAGTAACATGATTTCTTCTATACCTACATAGTGAACAAACATGTTAGATAAAAAAAATAGTGAAGCTCAATGCTCATAATCTTATTTTTCGGGATCTCTTACATACTTTTGATGTTTATTCAACTAATTCAATACATCATATGCAATTTACTCATATCTGGAGCTCTAATAGATTTTCTCATCATGATGCAGGTTCACTCAAGATTGGGAGCAAGGAGGGAGCAGCAGCAACAAAAATCAACTGAAGACCCAAATCAGGCAATGATGGCTATGTCTCCTCTTATCTGCTTCTTTTCCTTTTATCTTCAAATGTATAGTTCATTCATTGTGTTGTACTGGTTCAACTACTCCCACAGCTTGTGTGGGACAATTGATCTCTCTTTTCTTTCCAATGAATATGAAAAACATTTTTGCAATCTTGTGCAATTTTGTATATCTCTTTTGCAAAATGTATGCAACATTATGAAATGAATAAATCAATACAGAATTGAATGAAAGCAATATTCTTTTATCTCATGTAGTCTCTTTTATGTTGTAAAACACAGAATGGAAAACTGAATGCTTTCCTTTATTGAAAACCCATTACACAATAAAACTAAACTCTTTTCTTTTAAACTTCAATATATGCAATGGTTAAGCAAAGCAAGAATAAGTTGAAATCTTTTCACCTTAAAATGAACATAGTTGTTTCAGCTCTGCCAATTTGAGTTGTAGGTGAAAAATTGGTAATAGCGATCTCATAATTCATGGACTTTGTGACAACTTATCATGGGTAGATCACAAGGCTAGTTTTGACATAGAGCTCGACACAAGGGCGTACTATGGGGAGACGATTGAATCCTTTAGTTGCAAAATTGATGACATGCAACTAACTTGCAAATCTTTGAGTGAAAACCACACTATATGGCAGTCTTTGATCCTAAAATAGTAAAAAGAAAGGACACATCCGAGGGTGAAAACCTCTCTCAAGTGCCCAAGGATGAGGGATGCAATCTCCCCCTTAGTGCAATGCATCCAAAGAAGTCAGCAGTACTAGCATAAAAGGCCACTTCATTCAATGTGGGAACAAAAGAAGCACCCAAGATCACTTTCTACGCTGAATCCTTGTTGGATGAAGAATAGAAGAACTTAGCAGTGTTCCTGAAAGAGAGAAGAGCTAACTTTGCATGGTCATACATGGATATGCTAGGGCTCGATCCAGAAGTAGTTGTGCATCATCCAGCAGTCTATCCTGAAGCAAAACTAGTGAAGCAAAGGTTAAGGAAAATGCACCCGCAAATAGCACTCTTGGTCAAACTTGAGTTACAAAAGCTTCTTGACATTAGATTCATCCGACCAATAGATTATCCTGAGTGGGTTGCAAACCTAGTACCAGTCTCCAAACCCACTTGGGGAATCAAAATTTGTACTAATTTCAAAGACTTGAACAACGCATTCCCAAGGGATGATTTCCCTCTTCCTAACATCAACATCATAGTGGATTTAATAGTTGGGCATGAAATGCTATCACTCATGGATGGTTTTTCAGGCTATAATAAAATCATGATCACCAAGGAGGATCAACACAAAACTACATTCACTTGTCCATGGGGGAGATATTGTTGGAACATGATGTCGTTTGGGCTAAAGAATGCAAGAGCAACCTATCAGAGAGCAATGACCCTCATCTTTTATGACATGATCCACAAAACAGTTGAAGACTATGTGGATGATATTTTGGAAAAGTCAAAGAAAAGGAGTGAACACATACAAGTCTTGAGACCCATCTTTAACAGGCTTGAAGAGTATAAGGTACAGCTGAATCCAAAAAAAATGTGCCTTTAGGGTGACATCAGGAAAGCTTCTTGGCTATATCGTCTCGCAAAGAGGGATAGAAGTTGATCCAACAAAAAATCCATCCTAGACATGGAACCACCATAAATATTGAAGCAGATGAGAGGGTTACAAGGAAGATTGCAGTCCATCAGGAGGTTCATAGCACAATTATTAGACAAAATCCACCCTTTCTTGCATCTTCTCCATAAAGGAATATCTTACAAGTGGGATGAGAAGTGTGATAAAGATTTCTAGTAGATTAAGGACTATCTATTGACACCTCCAGTGCTCATGCCACTGATACCAAACAAAGTATTGATCTTGTATATCTCAGCAACATCAGCAGCACTAGGTGCTCTTTTAGCACAACATGATGAAAACAGAAAAGAAATGGTTATCTACTACATCAGCAGGACCTTGGTGGGCTATGAAATGAGCTATTCAACCATTGAGAAAGCATGCTTAGTAGTGGTTTTTGTCATGCCCATAATTTTTGCCAAGAGAACTCAACAATTTTTTTTTATTTTTTTAATTTTTTTTCTAACTAGCATGACAACCATGGTATACTTATCACTTGGTTAGCCAAACCATACTAATATTGTCGATATTAAATCTTCATAAGAAATATTAGCAACCATAACTTAGTCTTAATAGTGTTATTGTTTAGTCTTAGTCAAGTCTTTAATGATGATATTGCTATTCTTTTAATCATAACTCAACACTAGTAATTTCATTATTGAACCATCACATTAAGAAAAACATTATCATTAGTTCAATCGCTACTATTACAATTATTATTATTTGTTCACAACTTAATAGAATATTTTTATTATTTAATAAATGCCTCTTGGTAAGGTTACCATCCCTTAACCCATAATTTATTTTGAAAAATATTATTGTTATAATTATTATTGCTATTATTAATATTTATTCTCAACTAACAATGTTGGATTTATTATTTAACCAAATATATGCCATACTATGACTACCTATCCATCATATAAACAATACCAACCATGATTTAACAAATAATGATATTGTCATCCTCTGTATTGATATTTCCAAAGTTATTTCTTAATATTATTTCTCGTCTTGATCCCTTAATCATAAATAATATTATTTCCTAAAATAAATATTAACTCTATAAGTATTAAATGTTAGTACCAATATAACACCTACTATTATTTAAAAACATCAATATTAATGTAATGTTAATAATAATATAGAATTGATATTAATATAAGATTAATATTAATGAGATGAATTCTACGGCAACGTCTATCCAGCCCCAGGAATGCACCCGGGGCATGGATGCATGGGCATGATGTCCATGGATGTGGCCTGCCTCGTTTCTCTTGCCCACCATATTTTATCTGCAAACTTTCTGCCGCCCCACAGTATCGTGCCTCCCGTACCTTGTCAAATCAGCCTAGCGCATAACTGGCAGCAAAAACAAAAAACACAGTAAGAAATCTAGCGGAAGATACCTGCTAATTAATTAACATTCACTATAAACTGAGTAGCCAAGGGAGGGATTATTGGCTATTTGTAAAGCAATACATCCAATTATTAATATTTTAATATTTCATATTTTTTTTTATTTTTATATAATTTTTTAATTTATATTCTTTTATTTTTCAGTTTTCTTACATAAAATAATGTCAACTAAAATTTTAAGGATAAACATTATATGTAATATTTACATTTAAATTTTTTTTATTTAGATTTTTTTATTTTTTTATATATATGTTTCTATATATAAATATTAACAAATTTCAAATTATTTAAATATTTTTAAATCTTAAAAAGATGTTTTATATTCTAAATTTAATTATTTATAAATTTTTAAAAGATGGAATTTCATAAAAGAAAAATGACTAATTTAAGTTGGTCAAATTTTTATTTTTTAATAAATTAAAATGTCAGATTAAAAATTCATTCACAATATTTTTAAATTTTACAAAAATCACCCAAATATGCATAACGCCTATTTGTTTGTCATTCTTATATCTATAACTTGAAGAGAAATTATATATTTTTCCCCTACTTAGGAGAAGAGAATGACACCTTTTCACCAATTTTTTTTGTTTTTTTCTAAGAAGTCCATAAACTAAATTTAATTAAAATTAGAAATTATATTACACCCTTTTTCAAATTGTATAGATAACTCATTCAAGTTTTTATATGAAGTTACTTTTAAGTCTATTTTTTACAATCTTAATTGTCACTTTAGGATATTGTTTGGTTCATCATGATCTCCTATTTGCCCAAGACATAGAGTAGAAATAATTGAAGTAATGGTGATTTATATAATAAATCAACTAAAGATAAAGTTGGATTTCGATTAGGGTTAGGGTTAGGGTTAGAAATTACAAGTTAATCAAATGCCTCATTTTTACCATATATATTTTTAATTGTATTAATCTAAATTATGCATTTTTTAATTATATTAAGTTAATTATAATAAATAATAAAATAATAATTATAAATTATAGTATAGTATAAATATATTAAAATGTTATTTAAAATAAAAACATACAAAATAAACATATTAATAATAAATCTACAATTATTTAATCTTTCATTTTTAAAAACATAAAATGTTTTGAAAATATGTGTTATGTGTTTTTTATTTATGATTTTCTATATAATTTAATAGCTTTTGATAAACATATTTTCGATTAATAGTTTGTTCCTTATCTTGACCTCCATACACTTGTATCTTACATACACTACATAAATCTATTAACAATATCATAATTTATAAAAAAAATGAAAGAATGAATTTCAAACATAATCTTTTTTAAATAATAGAATTAGAAAGTAAATATTCTTTATATATTGAAAACATTGTTTGATATAATAATTTATGTATTGTCTAATTTGTTCCTGTCAACTATGAAATTTTTAATCTAAAGTATTTGTGATTAGACTATTGATTCATATATTTAATGGTCTTGATCATCAAAATATATATTATTTAAATATGTTTAATTTTTTTTTCAAAAATAATAATTAATTAAATTTATAATAACCACAAAATTTATATTAAAATTATGAACTCAAACTTAATACATGTTTAAACTGCAACCGCTATTTTGTCTTGTCAACTATGAAATTATTAATTTAAAGTATTTGTGATTAGACTATTGATTCATATATTTAATGGTCTTGATCAACAAAATATATATTATTTAAATATGTTTAATATTTTTTTCAAAAATAATAATTAATTAAATTTATAATAACCACATAGAATTTATATTAAAATTCTTGACATAAATATTAAAAATGTTAAATAGACATGTCCAAAATATTTAAAATAACTATCATTATTTTTATTCAATCATATGCTTTATTTTTATATACTTTTAATTTATAATAAAAATAAATTTGAGAATAAATAATTAATTTATATTTCAAAAATAATAATAAATAATAATTACTTAAATTAATATTATAAAATATATTATATTTTAATTATTAAACTTATTAAATTATAAAAATATTTTTAAAAGCATAAGAAAAATATAAATAATTAATTTATATTTCAAAAATAATAATAAATAATAATTACTTAAATTAATATTATAAAATATATAATATTTTAATTGTTAAACTTATTAAATTATACAAATATTTTTAAAACCATAAGAAAAATATAATATATTTGTACTCTTTATATAATTATTTCTTTTTAACTCTAGAATCTATTTAAATTTGTATCATCTCTTTATAATTAAATAGTAAATTTTTTTATGAAAAACGCAAAGGTCATAGCTGCTATCCAAGGAAAATGCATTTGTAGAGGAAAAAACATTAGATGGAAAATACATTTGCAGTGAAAAAAAAATGACACGGAAAATGGGCAAAGTTTGTACGTGGAAGTTTGACATCGAGAGAAACGAGGACTAACGGCAGGAGAAACGAAAAACTGCAGATGCTCATCCATCCATGCTCGGTGCATTCTCGGGGCTGGATAGCTGCTGCCGTGTTGATATGTTATGACTTTTCTTCTTCTGCCTATAACGTAAACCACACGACTAGGGGAGAGGGGCCCAAAGTAGGACGGGTCAACTTTGGAAGTCCACATGGACCAAAAAAAATTAATTTTTTTTCCGCCATGTCACCCTGCCACTTGTACATTGGTCCATATTTAAAAAAAAAACCGATCACCCCTCCACCTGTCAAGCACCATTTATGCCGACATGTCCAAAACGGGTCAATTTTTCCCTCCACCCAAAAGTGGAGCCCATCTGCCTCTTTAATCGATGAGCACATCTACGTACACTAGATCAGACAGTAATCTTTCCACGACAGCCTCACCACCCTAAACGAACAGTTTAGAGCATTAAATGCTCGTTGCCTCCTTCGTTTCCTCCACTGACCAACTTTCCTTACGTGTCACTTTGCATTTACTTAGACTGTTGGGCGCGTTAATAAGAGATCAAGGTTCATTCAATGCTTCACATTCTCGCATATCCCACTGACTCTCATTCCTTTTGTTTGCAAACAAGATATCTGTTTCGTTTCATTTCACACTAAAACTTGTTTGGCTCTCCACGCTTCATTGTTTGGCACTTTGTGCTTCTTCATTCATCTCTGCACTCTTGACAACTCCCTTTCTCTTTCAGGTGAGGTTTATAACCTCACTCAGCCTCTACCAGTCTCAATGAATACGATGGTATTTTTCCATGCACTTAGTTTTTTTTTTAAATTATTTGTGAAATTTTTTCTTTCAACCATATGCATAAAATGAAATGTGGGGAGGGTTTTAGTGGTTTTCTTTTCCTCTATACTTGTCCATGCACTCCTACTATGTTTTTCTTCATTGCACAACATTTACTCTGCATTGTGCATTTCATATTTGCTTCCTTATAGGAAATATGAAATAGTGAGAGGGAGAGAGGGAGAGAGAGAGACTTGAGAGGGAGAAAGTGTAAGTGTGAGACATTGAGAGAGAGAGAGAGGGAGTGGGAGAGAACAAAGAGAGAGACCTGGAGTGGGAGAGACTTGAGAGAGAGAGACCTAAGAGGGAGAGAGGAAGTGGGAGACTTGAGAGAGAGACCCAAGTGGGAGAGAGACTTAAGAGGAAGATAGACTTCAAAGGGAGGGAGAGAGAGAGAGAGAGAAGGAGATGGGAGTTGGAGAGTGAGGGAGATGGAGAGGGAGAAAGAGAGAGGGAGATGGAGTGGAAGGGACCTGAGAGAGAGGGAGTAGAGAGAGAAGGAAGGATCAAGAGAGAGAAGGAAGGATGGAGAGAGAGGTAGAGAGATATGTCTAGAGCTCAAGGAGAGAGAGAGTGAGAAAGATAGGTATAAAGAGGGATAAAGAGAGAAGAAAGGAGGGATGGATAGGTCTAGAGCTTAAGGGGAGACATAGTGATATATAGAGAGGTATAGAAAGGGATAGAGAGATATATGATTATTTATGAAGATTTGTTCATCTCTTTGCTACAAAAATAGAAATATTTCATTATTCATTACTTTTTCTAATGTTTCAAGTATTTTGAGATGAGTGTTACAAAAAAATCATGAAAAAAAGACTTTGCATGTGAAAGTAGTGAGCATTTGATTTTCAAAAATGAAATATGAAGTTCAAATGATTATAATTATTTTTTGGTGTACAATATAGAAACACCACCTAGTCCATTGTGTAGAGCTCTCAATTACCTTTCCAACGCTTGTAAAAAGTCAAAATTTTGATAAGAAAATAAAAAGTTATGCCCATTTTACTAAAGAGGGTTGTTTAGGTCTTCAAAACGGATATCCGTTTTGTTTTTCAAAAAAATAGGTTCACGCTTTCCAAAACGGATATCCGTTTCGGTTTGGTATTATCAAACCAAAACAGATATTGTACCCAATCCTGCAAAAATTCAAAGGCGTGAATTCCGCATTTTTGGACATGTTAAAAATTCCTTTTTTGATATCGCCACTTTTTGGGCCCCCATGATCCTGCACATACCCATATATACATATATTATTCAATATCTTATGTAAATATGAAAATCATGCACTATAATTTTGAAGGATACCTCATCAAATGTATAAAAATTTTGACAAATAGAAATGCAATATAAAGAGTCAACATAATATACTAAAATAATCATGAAAACTTAATGAGACAAAGAATGATCATAACAACATAAATGAAAATTTTGTGATGTAAAGTACTACCCTACTTACAACACAAGAAAATTATCTAATAACACATGCAAATTTCAAAATTTAAGAACTATATGCAATTTTAATACATGTGTACATACTAACAATAAACTTGAAACATTCGCAAAAAGCTCATTTTATGTCTAATGCATATATATATATATATATATATTACAATTTTCCAACAGGAGAAATCATGATATAGTAGATAGTCATAAAATATATACTATTATAAATTCATCATTATAAGTTCATAAATTCCACCAAATTCATAAATTCATGTCACTAAAAATATCCATCTAGAACCAAAATCATAAATTCATGTGACTAAAAATATCCATCTAGAACCAAAATCATAAATTCACGTCACTAAAAATATCCATCCAACCAAATTTATAAATTCATCACACAGAATATCCATCGTTCACCAAATTCATAAATTCATAAATATTTAAGATCATGTCTTAATTTAGAAACTATTGTGGTTCTCTACTTCATCTCTTCATTTCTTTGCGTTTTCCTTTTCAGAATCAGAAGTTCTCCTCTCCTCTAGCCATTTTTAATGCTCATCTAAGATCCCATCCATAGCCCTGACAACATCAACAAGGGTTTGCATCCTAGATGCAAACATCCTCATAGGTGGTGTGACACATTCTTCATTTTGAATAATGTTGATTTGATCTTAGATGGTTCTAACATTGGAATTGATTTGTGATTGCTAACTAGTACCATCGATTTCAGGTGGTGGACATGGGGGGTTATGAGATGGAGTGGTGGAGGTGGAGGTGAAAGTTGTGGAGATGGATGGTGTGGAGGTGGATTGCGAATATTATTGAATCGATCCATGTGATCTCTAAGATATGAGTGAACCTACATTAGATTTGTAATTTCAAAATGTAAGATACATGTTTAGGAAATACCTTTAAACCATTCAATATAAATGGCCTAATTGAATACAAATGATAAAATATGTAAGCCTCATTTATGTCTAAGGCATGTTACTTGAATGAAAATACAATTAATTATTAATATAGGACAATTTATGAATGTTATAGGGTTTATGGTTTAGAGTTTAGGATTTAGGTTTTAGGGTAATAGGATGGTTTAAGGGGATCTATGTAGTAAGGTCCCAGTACAAAATGACATGGATTTTAAGTGAATAAAATTTGGTGAAGATACCCAAGGCAACCAAATTTCATTAAGGTCTGAGGCAACTTCACCAAATTTTATTCACTTGAGCCATGTCATTTTGTCCTAGGAACTTACTAGACATAGATCCCCTTAAGCCATCTTATCACCCTAAACCATAAATTAATCAACCTAGATCATGATTTATCTCATTCATATTATAATCTTGCACGATCTTATTATTGTTAAATTTGGTTCCTTGGGCAACTTCACCAAATTTTGAGAACTTATTTGATCCCCTTAAGAAATGTCATATTAGGGCCCCTTAAGAAATCAATTTATGGTTTAGAGTGATAGGATGGCTTAAGGGGATCTATGTCTAGTGAGGTCCTATGACAAAATGACATGGCTCAATTGAATAAAATTTGGTAAAGTTTCCCAAGGCAACCAAATTTCATTAAGAGCCTAAGAAAAAATGATGATTTTAGGGTTTAGGGTTTAGAGTTTAGAGTATAGGGTTTAGGGTAATAGGATAGCTTAAGGGGTTCTATGTAGTAAGATCCTATGACAAAATTACATGGCTTAAGGGAATAAAATTTGGTGGAGTTGCCTAAGGCAACCAAATTTCATTTTAAGGTCCTAGGACAAAATGAATGCTTTAGTGTTTAGGGTTTAGATTTTAGAGTTCAGGGTTTAGGGTTTACGAAACTTAGGGTGAAGTTTTGGTGTCCCTTGGAATATAATGAACTTGCAAGTTAGTGAAGAACATTTTCTTGTGGAATAGTTGATTGAGATAGCTCTTGTTTCAACTGACCAACATAGATCATGAAATCTCATTCATATTATAATCTTACATGATCTTATTATTGTTAAATTTGGTTGCCTTGGGCAACTTCACCAAATTTTGAGAAATTCTTTGATCCCCTTAAGAAATGTCATATTAGGACCCCTTAAGACATCGATTTACGATTTAGGGTGATAGGATGGCTTAAGGGGATCTATGTCTAGTGAGGTCCTATGACAAAATGACATGGCTCAAGTGAATAAAATTTGGTGACATTGCCCAAGGCAACCAAATTTCATTAATGGCCTAGGAAAAAATGACGTCTTTAGGGTTTAGGGTTTAGAGTTTAGAGTTTAGGGTTTAGGGTTTAGAGTTTAGAGTTTAGGGTTTAGTTTAGGGTAATAGGATGGCTTAAGGGGATCTTTGTAGTAAGGTCCCACGACAAAATTACATGGCTTACGGGAATAAAATTTGGCGGAGTTGCCTAAGGCAACCAAATTTCATTTTAAGGTTCTAAGACAAAATGAATGATTTAGTGTTAAGGGTTTAGATTTTAGAGTTCAGGGTTTAGGGTTTAGCGAACTTAGGGTGAAGTTTGGGTGGCCCTTGGAATAATGGACTTGCAAGTTAGTGCCTAGTTTATGAATATTTTTTATTTTATGAATAGATTGACTATTTCCATAATAGAAACACATAATTATGTATTATTAAGATTGATTTTGATGTATATTTTAACTAGATATTTTTTAATTGAATATAAGATTATTTTATTTTAAAAAAAATCATTAATATTTCCCACTTAAATGAATTTTATGATATAAAATGTATAATATAAAATTAGCTAATGTTGAATCAAGTATTTTATTTTTGATTGTTTGGAATTGAAAGAACCTAAAAGAAAGAAAAGAAAAATATTTAGATTCTTTTAGTGTCTAGGTAACTAGTGCAAAAATTGAGATTTTAGACTAAACTAGAAGCCTAATTAACAAGTAATTGACTAGAATGAGGGTTAAGATTGTCAAAAGACGACAAACAACACATGCAAACAAGAAATGGAAACAATGCATGAATAAGAGAGATCGAAACATAAAATAGAAATGAATGTTGAATACTATCTAATTAAGTGACAATTGGAAATCGATTGTACACTTGGATTTACGAATTTTCTAACTAAATTTGCAAACAAACATTGATAAAATTTATGAATTGTAACTATTCTTTAACATATTGTTTTCTAATCTAATTATAATTTAACATTGAAACTAAAGTTTAACATATCGTTTTCTCCATACAATGCAAATGAATTTTCTTGAGCTCGAAATTAGGGTTTTCAAAATCAAAATGATTTGTTTGATTTCAATTTAGGGTTTTAGCAAAAAAAATTGTTTCAATTCAATTTAGGGTTTCAATTTCTAAGCAATTAGGTTTTGAATGCAATTTTTTCATTTCATTTCAAACTAGGGTTTTCAAATTCATTTTTTTCGTTTGATTTCAATTTAGGGTTTCAAAAAGCTTGATTAGGGTTTCTAAATGCAATTTTTTTATTTCATTTCAATTTCTATGGTTTTGAAATGCAATTTTTTTGTTTCGTTTCAATTAGGATTTTCAAATACAATGTTTTTTTGGTTTGATCGAACAATTTAGGTTTCAAAAGCTAAATTTTGTTTCTAAAATACAATTCAAGGTTCATTTTTTTGTTTTTGTTCAATATCTTCAGGTTGCATTGCATTTTTTCATCTATTTCTACAATTCCTCATTTCTACTATAACAAGAAATAAAATGCTTAAAAAATCAAATAAATTTTAAAAAACATGTTAAAATCAATTATTCTATTGACAATTTCAATAAAAAATGAAAAAATGCAAAAAAATGGGGGTGGATGGGTACCTGAAGGTTGTTTTTGGTGGTCGTTGTCACTCACAACTCAGGATCTTGTGCACTGGTAAAATGCAAGTTTGTTCATTTTTATACCATTACAAAATGGGATCCCGATTTGTACAAAATGGGATCCCAATTTTTATAAATCGAGATCCCATTTTGTACAAATTGAGATCTCGTTCCCTATGTGTTGGTTTGGGACCCTTTAACAAATGGGGTCCCAATTTTTAGAAAATAGGATCCCATTTTACATTGAGGCTCGGGATCTTGAAGCTAAACGGTATCCTGAGTTTTGAAAATCAGGATCTCGTTTTTGCAATGCCGATTTCATTTTTTTGGCTAAGGCAAAAACTTCCACGTTTCGTGGACTCAACTTTGTGCACTTACCCACTAGGTTTCCTTCCTAACCACATTTCATAAGGGGTTTTATCTTCAATAGATGAACCAGGAGATCTATTGATTAAATAACAAGAAGTACTTATAGCCTTAGCCCAAAGGAATCGATCTAGCTTAGCACTACTTAACATGCTCCTAGCTCTTTCCATTAAGGTTTGGTTCATCCTTTTTTCTACTCCATTTTGTTGAGGTGTATATGGAGTAGTTTTTTGTCTTGCAATTCCTGCATGCTTTCAATAATCATCAAATTTCCTAGAACAATATTCACCACCATTATCTGATCTCAACATTTTTATCTTATGGTATGATTGTTTCTCAACCAAAGCCTTAAATTCTTTAAACTTATTGAACACATCAGATTTGTTAGTCACCCATCAGGTCAATTTAGTTTTTTTGTTATGTATCACCCACTTGCAATTCCCCCTTGATCTCACCACCCTTGAGCTTTGAACAAGCGAAATGAAATAACTCACAACCACATTATGTTTTCCAACTTATAATTATTTTTTGCATTTATTTTTTGATCATATGAAGAATTTGAAATATGATTTTTTAATCTAACCAAGAGTTATAAAATTTAAAGTTTAATTTTATTACATCTCTACTATGTAAATAACAAAATGTTTTTCATTGCATTCATAAAGTTTTGTAAAATTGCAGGTTGAAAAATATTGGGTGTTATGAAACTTGCAACCAACATACTTGAAAGTTCAAGTATAAGACACAATGAAGCTATTCACATGTATATCCAACAAAACAAGTTGTTGAATTAAAAACATGGAGAATCAAATTACAATGAATAGTAAAATAGTAAGATCTTGTACTTTAAGATTGAATATGTCCATTCATTGTTCCTTAAGTGAAAACTTCAATTTGTAATGTAAATTTTTCAAATAGGGAAATTAAAAAAAATAGAGGGGGAAAATTGGTCATAGATCATGGAAAATATCCTCCACATATATCAAAGATTTGGACTATATGATTAAGGTATGTGGGGAAAATTTGAGGAAGTTGATGCATGTGAATTACAACACTGATTGGAGATACAGATCTTAGCCTTAAAGACTTCCAACCAAACCAAAGTATCGAGGAAGGAAATGCCACATGGGCTCTTTCATTTCATTTGACATTTAATTCTTTGCACAAGAGTAACCTTGGGATAAGGACAATTGAGGGGTAAGTGGTCAAGCCTTTGACTATTAGGCCATATGTAGTTTTTAATAAAGTTGTAAGGAATAATAGTGTGAAAGAAAACATAAGTTTGAATTAGGGTAATGAAATAAATATAGTTAATTTTGATAATTAAATTTAGATTGATAATTGTAATAATTTATGAAAATTAGATGAGTGGGTTAGGTGTATTAATTTTTATAATTGATGATGAAAAATGAAGTTTGTAATGTTGTTTTGAAACAATTTATCATTATTATGAATTTATCTATTTTGATTCAATGAATGTCTGAGAGTCTATAGTGGTATAAGAATCTCTTGGATCAATTATAACTATCATGAACTTGATATATCATGCAAGATCGATTTGAGTTATGTGAGACTGATCTAATATAATTTGTATTTGGAAAGGTGCTCACTTTTTCCTCTAGATATCTATGTTAAAGTGGCGTCTAGAGACATTGTTTAGTATTTTTTCAACTAGATCAATTGATGAATGTGTTCTCCTAGGTCAAACCCGCTAGAAAATTAAATTAACTTCAATGAATAATATTAAAGACAACATTCACAAACATGCAAGTGGCTTATATGATATCAATACAAATTTAACTCCTTTATTTCCCTTTAAAATTGAAGAGCATGCTCTAGTTAACATGTGTGTATGTGTTTAAGTATATGTTGAATAAATACTTAAACATCATGGCATTCTGACATCTTGCATGGAACATGTGTTAGGTTGGCTCATATCAACCAATAGAAGGGGGAAAGAAAATTTGAATTTGAATTTGTACTTGTGGGATTTAAGGATTATGCTTATGATCCTCAAGATCAACTTCGATCAATATTGAGCCATGTGGAATGTTTTACAATGACAAGATGGTGATCTTGGAGTGGGGAATAAATGTATGGAAATAAGTGTTAACAAGGATGAAATAGGGATAAGTAGATAACAAATACATTGAAATATATGCAACAAGGTGCAATGAAGATGGATAGGGATTAGGCCATAAACTAAAGATGAGAATATGTCACTTATCAATATATTATTGCACTAAGACATTCTTATGAAGGTGGGGATAAATGGAAAATGACACAGATATAGAAACAATTAATATCTTAGTGAAAAGTGTGTCACTAATTAATTGACTAATGTGGATGGTAACTTATTTATATGCCACAAACAAAAACTTAAGATCTAAGTGAGAACCAAGTTTGGAATTTGATACTAACCATCCCTATCAATTAAAATTTTATGACAAATTTGTAAATTTCCATTGCCTATCATTTTAAATATAAAAAATTGATTCACTAATGTAATAGTCATTTATAAAATTGTTAGCTATACCTTCTTTACCAAGTTAATGAGTTATTAGAAATAATATGCAATTTATTCATTGTGAAGTAAAGAAATGAAAAAATCTATTAAACAAAATTTTGAACATTAAAGTTTGTATCAATACCAAGATTATGTGTTGTTTTTACATATGCATTTTAAATAACATCACCATTTTATTACAATGTGTTTAGATATGAGAAATTGCAAGTTTCAAAACCCATTACGTTTTTCTTAATATATTTTATAATAAGACAAATCATTATTAAATTTAATATATATATATATGTTACTTTTTATCCAAAAGAAAATTCTTTATCATACTTTTTTAACTAAATAAAATAGTCTATAATATTTAACTATACATAAAAAAAAAATTCACAAAATATTTTCTTTTAAATATTTTTTTGAATCCTCTAAAATTGATAATTCTATATTCCATTAATACTATAATCTCATTTTCCACCTAATTTCATGATTTTGTTGATTTTTATTGTTCAAAATCATATCTTTCACTCATAATTAATGTAAATATATTCTTTTGTCACAAATTTTTCAAAACCTAACACCAATAATTTATTTATATTTCTATTATTTCGAAAATTTCAACACAATTTTTAAAAATTGAATATTTGATAAAAAAAAATTCTACAATTAAATCCAAAAACATCCAAAAATTCAACCTTTCGTAAATGTTTTATAAAAATTTAGAGGTTCAATAAATAACATTTTAAATCCTTGAAAATGACTGCAATTGATGGCAATAAGACTTAAATAGCAGGTTGATAGTGATTGACCTCCAAATTGAAATTTTAGAGTCTCTATTCATATGAACATGTCTCAAGGCCTTTTGAAAAATTTAGATACCGTAGAAATATTTAATCACATGTTTTAGAGGAAGGGTATCGGCTGCATTTGCTGAAGCACAAACACTCATAACATATTCATTGGAGTAAAATAACTACATCCATAGCGCAATCTTGCTTCACATATCAAATACCTCAACATCTTAAACATCCTGCATTAAGATTCGATATCTTAAACTCCTCAAATTATTAGAGACACAAATTTTCAAATATATTTACAATCTTTAGTTATTGTTTTTTGATGTGTGTCGTAAGGATTAGCAGAAAGAAATGAGATGATTTTAGGAAAAGAAAGAATGATTCGTTGGGGAGATATACTTGAAATCTTTGAGGCTCAGACTGGATAGTGCCATGAGAGCAGCCTTTGTGAAAATCAATCTCTCAAGTGTTCGCCACTACTGATTCAGAAGAAACTTCATCGAAAGAGAGAACTATTTTCGAGATAGTCGCAGGCATAGAATCTCCAGTGACTTTGAAAATAGAGGGACTTTGATTATGAATTTCCAAATTCAATTGAAAGAGTGGCGCCGATGCAAGAAATTTTCCAAAATCTCCTGAACAAGAACTCTTATGGCCCCTTAATTTCTGGGTTGCTATTTGAAATCCATACCATCAAACAAAGACAGCTTGTAAATTTCGGCTGCAATATTAAAACGAAAACAGGTTAACATTTTCTTTCAGAAAAATACATGAACTGAACATTGAAAAAATAAATATTTTGTACTGACCATTATGTGATACAAGTTTATCTTTGCTCACAATCCACACATCGCAGGACTCTGATGTGCCTTTGGACGTAATCCACTTTGCCTGGTGCTATCATCTTCATCTTTCTGTTCATTCTTCTCAACCAGACTCTGCTTTGAGGGCGCTGCTAATCCTCCTTAAGAAAACGGCATGTTCATCATTTTAAAACTCTTGCCCATCATTTTAAATCTCCTGTGTTTAAAATTCCTGCTTGTTTTAGATCTCCCAGTTTTTATAATTCCTACTTTTTGTAGGGACAGAAGGCTTTGTTGACTGATGACAGCAACAGGCATTGATGGGACCTAGAGGTGATGGCTTAACAAGGACAGCAGGGTTCAATAACTTAGACCGTTACCAGCAGACAGTACAATAGCCTCGTGGGTCACAACGATGTATGATGCATGATGGGGCAGGCACCCATGCCCCAGTGCATTCCTGGGGCTAGATAGTCATTGCTGGCATCCATGCCCCGGTGCATTCCTAGGGTTGGATAGCCATTGCCTTCCTGGGACTGGATAGACATTGTAGGGACAGAAGGCTTTGCTGACTGATGACGGCAACAGGCATTGATGGGACCTGGAGGTGATGGCTTAACAAGGACAACAAGGTTCAATAACTCAGACTGTTACCAGCAGACAGTACAGCAACCTCGTGGGTCACAACGATGTATGATGCATGATGGGGCAGGCATCCATGCCCCGGTGCATTCCTAGGGCTGGATAGCCATTGCCGAATTCTACAATGTTTAAAAAATATTAACGTTAAATACAATACTAATACCCATATAATATTAATTAGTCGATAGGCTTCTTATTGTGGACTTTCCAGTCCACAAGAGCCTAACATACCTGTCTCACACCTGCAAAACCATTTATTCGTACCGGAAAACCATGTTTAGCGACCCTCTTGGATGCATCAAACTCTGGTTACATCCCCGACAGTCATAAATTCATTCATTTATGGACCAATTGTTCAATTAATGAATGGATCAAGGCACTTGGCTTTTGCTTATCATGAATCATGATGCCCTCGTTGAATGAAAATACACTCCAACACTTCACCATAATTTAATTTCTCATTTTCTCTATCAGAAAGATCAGCCACCCTCCATCACCGCCTCTGCTACTAGTGCTTATAAATAGGTTGTAATGTCCACAATTCTTTCAAACTTCAACACCTCTTTCTTCTCCTCCTCTCCTTCCAAATCATCCTCCAATCCTATAAGCTGTCATTCTTGTTCGGCGCATATAATATTCAGACCAAAACATTTTTTTCTTTCCTTGTTATTATCATTGGCAAACCCCTGGATTGGGTGCTTACAGCTTCATACAACAACAATGGCTACACAAGTTTTCACAGGGCTTTTGGGTGAAGAAGAACCTCTAACTCTAGAGAAATTGTGACTAATTTTGGAGGTGGATTTGAGGGAGCTTTCATTGCATCCCATGGACGATGGTGTATGTTTATGTCAAACAATGAATTTCTCCTCGGCTATCAATACGTGGCCAACTTAGCCTAAACTAGGCCAGAAAAAAGCATAGAAATTTGGTCGACATGGAGATGATTATTAAACAACAGTGGACCCATAAAAACCACCATCTCCGCAGGTTTCTTTTCTAGCTTAGACAATAAGAACATAAAGTGAACGACAACTTTCCTTAACAAGTCTGACAAGTTTTCAAAAGTGGCCAAGCTGGGACAAATATTAGGCATTCAACATAAAAGATCATTTCAACTAACTAAAACTTCAGATGGTACTGCCCTTTTTTCATGCGATTTGCATAGTTTTTGTGTTCTTTTTTTCATGTTCTTTAATTTCAAATTGTATCTACTCTGGTTCCAAATTAGGTTGCAGTATTTCTTTACAAAGTTGCAGAGCTTCCCTTAGTTTAGTATTCCTTTGTTCCATACGACTTTCAGGTGAGTTAGGTTTGGGTTTTTTTGTCCATGAGTGATTCGGTTATAGACTATAATTTTCTCTTTTGGGTAGTTGATTGAGCTCGGTGCCTACAATCAACGTATAAGTTTAAAGTATTGAGATGCCTTGACTTTGTTTAATGGAGATCCTTAAAGATTTAAAATGTTGATTATTGTTCAAGATAAATTGAAATGGTGTTTGTGGGGTTGAACTCTAAAATGTTGTGTCGAGGCCCCTGGGTTTCTTTTGTAGAGACCTTCACAGGATTCAAAGTGTTGATTAGTGCATAAGTAAAATGGGGGCTTGTGGAGGTTTAAATTAAAATGTAGCATTGATGCCCCATGTGTTAGTTTAGTGGAGAGCTTAAAACATGATTTGATCTTTTGACCACTATTTTTTGATAATTGTTGTTTGTGGAGCATCAAACTATAAATGTTGTATTATGGCCCTTACTTTTGTTGTAGTGTTGAATCTCACAGGATTCACACTGTTTTCACTAACAGCCTACTTGTGGGAAGTTTAACTAAGTGTTGTATTCAGATTTCTAGTTTTATTTATTAGAGAACTTTACAGCACTTAAATGTTTATTACTGTTTGAGATAAATGGTTGTTTGTAAAGATTTAAACCACAATTTTCTTCAAACCTCTAGTTTTGTTTAGTGGAGACTTTAAAGAACTTGAATGATGATGAATGTGAAGATTTAAACTAAATTTTTCAGTTGAGATTCATCAATTTCTCTTCATAGAGAACTTCATGGGTTTTTGACCATTGTATGTTGTTTTTAAATTTTTACTCAATGGTGTTCATGGGGATTAAAATTTAAAAATGTCCCAACACCAGTGGGTGGATGGATTTGAAGTGTTAGCTTTTGTTTTTGGAAAATGATGCTGGTGGATGATATGAACTGAAATGTTATTTTTAGAACCCTATTTTTGTTTGGTAGAACCTTTCACAAGGTTTGAACTGTTTGAGGCATAATTGATGCTTATGAGGATTAAAACTGAAATCTTGTATTGAGCCTCCCTAATTGTTTAGTGGAGAACATCATAGGATTTGGACTGACATGTGCTTTTTTTTGGTGAATGATGCCTTTTTGGATTTAAATTGATCTATTAGATGCTTACTGACAGCAATGGGTGAAGTGTGGATGGATTTGAAATGTTTACTACTATTTTTGGCAAATGGTGCTTTTAGAGATTTAAACCTAAAAACTAGTGTTGCCTCCTCTAACAGAAATGGGTAGATTGACCTTAATGAGTAGTTAAGTTACATTGTATGTTGTTTTTAGTGAATTGTGCTCATGGGGATTTAAACTAAATGTTTGATGTCCTAAAACATCAATGGTTGAATATATGAACTATTGACTAACCTTTTTGGGAAAGGTCAATTTTGGGGATTTAAGTTAAACGGTTGTTGCATCTCCCAACAATAATGGCTAGATGGATTATCTCACCCTTGATGATGGTTGCGATGTGTACAGCTCCTCTTGCCATATCCTATTAGTAGTCTATTTTTGGACCTGGTTCTCTACAATTTATTATGAAATCTATTTACTCAATACATCGATGACAATTACAAGAGAACAACATTTTTTGTAAATAAAATGAAAACATTTCTATGGAATGTACAAGAAGTCTACCAAGGCTAATGTATAAACAATTAGAATAAAATACATTAAAAAATGTTTTTAGGATTATGAATGAAAACCTGCTTGAACTACACATCTTCAACCTCTTCTTGGCTCAACTACATATATGGACATTATAAATGTTTCTTAGTTAGCCTAAAAATACAAAATATTTATAAATGTTCTTAGTTTCAAAAAATCACATTACATATTTATCTCAAGATCAATTGCATGTAGCCATTATGCTCAAATTTCTATGACTATTTTACCAAATGCCTCTAGAAGCTTTGGACTATCGACTGGATTTTTCAAGTCTGCATATTCAGCATAAGAGAAATAATATTATGATCAGCCACTAGTAAAAATATAAGAAGAAATTTAAGGTATTATTAAACCAATCCAAGTAGCAATTCATGTGGAAATGTGCAAATGTGCTTCTCCAACAACTTGGTCATAAATTGAATAACTAATAAAATGACTTTTTTCACTTCATATTATGCAGACACAACTTTTGAAACCTGTATGATCACAAACGAAATGTCATGCCCCCAATTTTACGCTAGAAAAAGCCAACAATTTTTTTTTTAAGTACATTAATTAAACTAGTTAACACTCTATGGGCTTGAGACATAACACTAATATGAGTATGAGTTACACACCTATGTGCAGTCTCTTCTAAACTAAGTACACCAATGTAGCTAGGCAATTTATTAAATATGAATCACTCATGACAATAGCATTCCTAATCTCAATTAAATCACAATCAAAATACTATTATCCAATATCCAAATTTAGTCGAAGCCTTAAGAGTGACATCATTATTATTAAATGAACAAGCCATAGATAAAATTATTATTGAGCCTCATTTTCAACACTAATGATAGTATTATTATTGACCATTAATCCTCAATAAAAATAAATTTCGTTAATAAGCCCACAATTGAATCTTCGATAATAATATTATTATTACCTCATAAACTAGATAACACTAATATTATTAATTAATCCTCATTTACACATAATCATCTCCATTCATCTAATGATAAAATCCACCATTATTCCTTAATGATAATGATACTATTTTCATTAATCCTTTATATATTAATATAAAAACAATTATAATTATAATTGTTTTATATTTATTTATAACCAACAATAAATTTATATTATATCGATATTTCAAACATTGGTAGATGGGAGCATATCATTGTTTACTCTCCACTTACTATCGGATAATAATATTTTGTGATTTTAATCTCTGCCTCATCCTCACTTATAGAGTGAATACTAATAGTGCTTGCCAAAGTTATTTTAATACTATGCCAAAGTTATTTTAATACTATACAAAATTAATTTTACTATATTATTACCCACTATTCCATTATATTGCTATTTTTATTAACAATAGAATTTACCATATTGATAATGATATTAACATTACGGCAACTTTAACACTTTTATAAATTTCATTAACACCACTGACTCCACAATTAACTCACTTGATTTAATTATGTCATTATTAACTAGAGACGTCAAGATTAATTTCCCTTTCAATTAATATTCTCATACTCCAAGTTATTAAATGGCTCTACATTAATTTTAATCTTGATTATTGTTATTTTAATATTAAATAATGATATTATTATGTCAAATAATTTTAATATTATAATAACTAACATTAATATAAATGTTCCTCTTTTATTATTTTTGTAAATCAAATATCATTATTTTAACTTCCAACAATCAATAAGATGAGGGTCTATATTTTAACCACTATATTGAAATTATTCAATCACGAACATTATATCCAAATCAAATAAACATATTATTATTTATTCTTAATTTATTACTATTTGAACTTAAAACCATACCATTATTGGAGCTTAAATTATCCTAATTTTACATATCACTATCACCATCATTAATATTATTATATTTTCTTTATATCAACATTGATATTAATGGTGTGGATTAATAGTTGACGGTGTTGACAAAAACAATGAATAAGTTCATTGATTACAACTGCATTTTTATTTTATTTTATACAACTTGGAGTCCATTTTGAAGGGTGAATAGAAGACTCCAACTTTAATTAATACACTGACAAGTCCTTTAATACTTCCACCAATACTTCACTAATAATATTGAATTATTAAATAGTCTATGTTACTTCATTAATTAGCAATTACTATTTTCAAACAAAAACACTACCGGAAAGCTTGGGCGCTCAGGGGAAATAGTTTCTCCACCATCCCAAAGTTGGCTGAAAAATCAATGGCAAAGAAGAGCTCCGTACTATGAGGGTTTCCCTAAAAGGCTATGCATTGTTAGAGTCTCCTCTTATACACAGGCAAAAGGGAAAGATGGCGACTGGTTTGAGGGACTGAAAATGAATGAAGGGAGAGCAGATTCATCTGGTCACGGTGTTCATGCTGGAATTGGCAGCCAAATAAAAATATTCTTGCTTTGATTTCTGCTGGGCAAAGAATAACAAAAGCAGCGCCATGGCTATCAAAATTTATTTACAAGGTTCAGAGATTTTGTTTCAAATCTTCTCTCTTAATTATTCTATTATTGGCATTGGAACCCAAGCCTATTAATATTCTTTACCGGTATTAAAGAGTCACTGAAGGTTTTTTTTTTTCTTTTGTATGCAAACGGCGTTCAGCTGTAGCAGCAATGAGAAGAGCAAAACAGAGGTGAACACTGGAATCTGAAAATTTGTGCAACAAATTTATAGTTGAAAGTGTATGAAGGAATAGGGTGTGCCACAGAGGCTTGCGGATCATATCCATTGATGTGCATGATGCTGGGCAGAGGGTTTTGTATTTTTTTCTTGATCCAATTTCTCTCAGATCTAAGAATATATTATTGTTCAGAAGAACACCAATGCATAAATTTCTCTTTACAAATATGTATTTATTTATTTATTTATTTATAGCGAATTCCAATAATTTATCAGTTCTGGTTATATTTGTGCAGCAATGGAGGAAAGAGCTGGATCTGAGTATCATAATGGAAATTGTAGTTTAAAGAAAAAAAATGCCTTCGATAAAAAAAATTTTTAAGCTTTCTCTATTATTTGTTCATTTAAAGTTTACAGATAAAATATTGTACTCTGTTTTTATTCCCAGAGTTATCTGGACTATTAAAAGTATAGGCTGGAGCCTCAAATAGTTTGAATGGCTGGATCTGTATTTTACAAATTTGTGAATTGCTGCATTTTATTTTATTTTTCTTCTGGTAAAACTTTAAGAAAGAATACTACAAATCCCCTTTTTATTAAATTTTTATTTTATTAAAAAT
This sequence comes from Sequoia sempervirens, assembly GCA_007258455.2. NCBI lineage: Eukaryota > Viridiplantae > Streptophyta > Pinopsida > Cupressales > Cupressaceae > Sequoia > Sequoia sempervirens. The sequence goes on along the minus strand of VDFB02270651.1, from coordinate 216,295,350 downwards.
CTCAATTTTTTTTTTAACGGTTAATATATTGAATTTATAAAGTATTAAAATTTCAATTTTCTATATCCAATATAAAACATATAGTTTATTATATGTATATTATATTGTATTCTATATAGGAAAATGATTTCTTTTCATAGGAAAAATGATTGCATTTGTGGTATAACATTTATCACTTATGTATATATTTTATATAGAAGAGAAACTAATTGGAAAAATAACTTGTACATTTATAAATCAGATTTATCCTTTAATCATTATATAGATGCATATTTTGATTTATACTATTTGATTAAAGATTATGTTCAAGATGTAAACATACATTTAAAAACAAAGGAAACAAGGATTAACTAGTTTAATCTTTTGCTTATTTATTTAGTTAAAATATGAGATCTTGAAAAATAGAAATAAATCACAACTCTTTTGGACAATCCACTAGTTTAAATACCATAATGGGTACAACATTAGAGTTAATGTATATCCATAGAGAGGTTATGTTAAACAATAAATAAACTAAGAGATGTTATTTCCTAAAACTCTTTTACTCTAAATTAGCATTTACACACATGCATATTTATCTCACAATACTTTCCCTTTCAAAAATCTAACTACAAGGATAAAATACTTTTTCAATTATAATATATCTTTTTATTACATAATACCCAAATTCTATTTATATTTTAATATCATATTCTTCCATTGATGCATCTATCCATGTTTATCCTTCAAGCCATAATATTTTGTTTAATAACAAAAGCACTAAACTATATTTCTTATGCAAAACTTGCAATTGTATATATGAACCCAATTTTTGCTAACATAAACCTATCACATCCTTCCCTTTAATAACAAAATACTAGTTTTCAAATTACAAATAGTATTTGAGAATACAATGAATAACACACACAAATGAATAAGGCTTGCTCTCCACCCTACCTTAATGGCATCATGAAGCCTCATGGACTTTAGCCATACCCCCAAGCAAACACATTTAAATAGACCCAAGATAATGGAGTCTTTACATACCCTCAAAGAAGTTTAATATAACATACATAAAAAAATCACCTCTACCAACATGTGCATTTTACTTCAACAAATGAACTCCCATATCCTATTTTCTCACTCAAAGACAAGTAAATACATAAACAACATCACACAATGAAATAACCAAGTATTTGCAAGGAAAAGAAGACTTATCTTTCTACATTGCTTGTAGGGATGAGTCTTCTTTTCTCCAACATGAGACCAAGCTGGAATCCTTCAACTCAAATATACAAGGGCTTCTTCATTTCCTTCTTTTTCCTCTCTCTCTTTTTCTTCTTCTCAATACTTAACCAAAAAAAATTCTCCAAAAGGAGAAGTGGGTAACAACCTTATTTTCCTTTCTCAACAAAATATAAGGGGATTCATTTTGGATCCTTTTGAATGAGGGAGCGACACTTGTCACTCTCTCATTCAATCCTCAAGCACAATCTCCCACAAGTGCTCACACATGTGTGAACAAATTTGGGGAGATGGAAAAAAAAAGAGTGTATTCCACTCAATCCCAAAAGTATTCATCTTCATTAAGAGGAGTATGGAGTACTTGTCCACTACATCTCCATTGTTTCATCTCATAAATGAGTTTGAGAGACAAGACACCCTTTTCTTGCCCCAAGGTCTTCCAAATCCGTCACTCTCTTAAATGAGCATTAAAAGAGGATCATATCTTGAGTATGGACCAAGATATAGTCATAAATAGACCCCCAACCCATAGGTACTTACATTAGGGTACTAGAAAAGGTGGAAATGCATAAAATAGGTCTTTTTAAGACCTCTTAAAAGCTTATGAAAGAATGAATTCGAATTTTAACTTAACCAAGGGTCCTCAACTTTAATTTTCTACTCACACACTTAACCACATGGTAATAACACTTAATTATCCCCACACAAACACACTTTACATTTAACCCACACATAAATCACTATAACACATTAACTATATACCTTAACTCTCAAAATATTTTCTAAATTCTAACATCATATTTATAAATTCAAAATAACTAAAACATAATCACAATACTCACTTGACCTTTAATGTTAATCCCACATTGACTCACCTACTTTCCTGCACAACACAATTAAGCACAGTGAGACCATAATAATAAACCACATTAACTGTAAGTTGAATCTTCATAACTTTATCCACGAATAATTGACATAGCTAATTACCTGAATCCAATGTAATACAAAACAACAATTATCTTATTTCAAATTCATCTTATAATTCCAAATCTTATTCAATAATTTGCATGCACATACATCTTCATTAAGTAAAATAATGACAATATAACATTAACTACAAGGTTACTATCAGACAATCGCCTTATTTATCACTTGCAATATATTTAACCATATATTTAGGAGAAATGTATAACAGTCTAAGGTTGTGTTAGTCGCATGTGAGGTAGGGTCTTACACGAAGTCAAAATAGCTCTCCAAGCTAGCTATTTGAAATGTACTAGATTATTAGAACTGGCATTTTTACTTCTCTCTAGCACACACATAATGTTGTCTTTAGCTGGCCAATATATATCTACATATGAGATAATGATTTGTGATATCACACAGTTTTAGGTTAATACAAACATGTTTTCAAAGAAGAAAATTTTCATACTAATGCAGCTGTTATACACTTTGCAAATAAAAACAGCTTTAGCATAGAAAGAGAAGAAAGCACTCCCCTTCCAAAATGTGCTCACATCAGCTGGTCAAATGCAGCGTTTCCTGATGCTCAGAATTATGCATAAATTCCAAAGATATAAATACTAACAGTAAGCTGGTTGAAAACAAAAGCTTCTATCGAAAGCATAAATGAACCCTCAACCTCAATATTTAAAAGACTTGATGCCTGAGACATGTTTGTCCATAATACTCTAGAACAAATACAGTAATAATGATATTATATAGAGACACTATATATCCTTCAAAAAAAAAATCCAGGCGATGAAGTTAAAACAAATTTCAAGTAATATGATATTTTCAAGGTTCAAACAAGAAGACCCATCGATCACATATAATGAATGAGAAAATACTTACCTATCAAAACAGAAAAACACTAGCAAAAATTAAGAAGGGCCATGAAACAATTTGAAAAAGCATTACTGTGAAATTATCACTAGATAGTTAAACACCATAAGTACTTTAAACTAGTCAATAGTTTTGAAATTATTTTGGAAGCACTATACAAAGGCATCTTCAATAGCCATATTGATATTCCACTGTAGGCTACAAGAGCACAAAGAAAAAAAACCAACTACAATTTCCACGATTATCAAAGCTCATCTAATCAGATAAGACTACATCAATAAAGTTAAACCAACTACATTTTATGCAAATAACATAGAGATCTCAAAGCAAATTTCATGTGTCTGGCATGCTTACCAGCAATTTTGTAGTTAGCTTAAACCAACATGTAATGTTACTTCAAAGAAACAGTTTGGAAAATGGAGTAATGAATTTATGAAGTGGACCCAAATGGTTATGTTCAGGAATCAGCATAGTTGAACAATACTCCATCATATCAACCCAGATGCATTTTGTGTGAGAATTGAGAGCCTTTAAACAAGGAAAAAAATAGGAGATGGTACATTCTCTAAATCAGAAAATATATGATGAATGTCTTAAATTGCTATAACAATGGTAATGTAGGAGAGATTTGCAACACATGTGCTATGATGAAATATGCTGAAAAATATTAAAATGCAACAAACATATAATGAAAATTTATTCAAAACTGAACCATATAATAATAAGTTACACTTTATGTTGACATTCTAGCATGTTGAAAACTTCTTTAATAGCCAGTACTTCTAACTTAAGGCATTAATTTAGAAAGTGAAAAGAAGCAGCTTATTCAGCACACAACCGATAGACTATAAAAATGGAAAGTAATATCTGCAATTGTGGAGTTATCTTTGGATTTAATAGCATTGGGTTTTTTGTTCATACGTTTTGAGTCCATTACTGGATTCTTCATTACGGAGAATGAGGAAGAGATGTTTGATTCTTAAACATGTGAAAGATAGCGCAATGAGGAAGAGATGTTTGATGTTATTCAACATCAATGGTTGAATATATGAACTGTTGACTAACCTTTTTGGGAAAGTTCAATTTTGGGGATTTAAGCTAAATGGTTGTTGCATCTCCCAACAATAATGGCTAGATGGCTAGATGGATTATCTCACCCTTGATGATGGTTGCGATGTGTAGAGCTCCTCTTGCCAGATCCTATTAGTAGTCTATTTTTGGACTTGGTTTTATGAAATCTATTTACTCAATACATCGATGACAATTACAATCAAATTTCAATATTTGGCATACATTTATGTAATCTGAGCTAGTCAAATGCTCTATTCTTTTACCTCTGTATCCTTTCCAATCTAACCACCCTGTCTGAGCCTTTTGTGGCTTTCTTTAAACCTTACTTGATTACCTCTTTATCTTGTCAACTCTTTTCACCTATTTGTATCTCTTAACATTAAAATATGCATACTCTCTGCTATAATGCTTATTCCATATCGATTTCTTCCCTCTTTCTGGCGCTGTCTTCTCCAGTACTTAGCTGCTCGTGCCAATTTTATTTTTTTATGTTTTTTAAATTACTCCTTTTATTCAAATTTGCTATCTAATTGAAGATGAGGCTCGACTCCCCTTATTCACAGCCTCCTCTTCTCTGCTTCCTGTCGCCCCCACCATACATTCTATGGTTACAAAGAACAAAAATAAATATTTATCTAATATTTTATTTTTTTTTTGACAAAGAAAATACGTAAAAATTCTTCAAATAACATACTGCTCTCTACAGTGTTTGTAATTTTCTTTTGTTTAAGACCTAGAATGTAGATTTTTAAATCAAACCAGGATTCCTGGTTCTCATTGGGGAGTTCTTGTGTTTATGGGTCTGCCATTTGTTTTCTTAATGAAACTGAGTCATTAACAAATGAAACTGGGTCATTTTTTTTATGTCAAATGGTATTCCCTAACCTCCTTTTTTTTATCACTTGAATATGGATTGATTTCTATAATTTTATGGCGCCAAAGCTGAAGACTCCAATATTGAAGTCATCCATGCCTAATTTACACATATGATAAAAAGAATTTGCAATAGATATCAGTCATAGGAAGTGGAATTGCAATAGGTACAGTTACATAGTCTGACTTTGTACATACATCCTAGGAAAACTAAGAAAACATCACCATGACAAAAATACGAAGAAAAAAGATGGGGATCACTTATATAAATGAGTTATATATGTTAAGTACATCCTAGAAATCCTTGCCTGATTCATCCCTTCTCTTGATTATAGAAATCAAGAGAAAACCTAGAAATCCTTTGCTTGATTCATCCCTTGGACATCAAAACTGCCTAGACCCTCTCCATATTCATCTGTCACTTTACAAATAATTTGCTCTAATCTCATAAACAAAGCAATAAAAAACAAATCCTTACAAAAATTAACCGGAAGTACTAATTTAGCAAGAAGTTTCTAATCTACCAAACAAAGCAAAAATCATGGAGAAATATGTCTTATTTGTACTTGATGTTGTACTTATTCAAAATATTTTGAAACTTTTCTTTCATGCTTTCACTTTTACATCTTATGGCATCGCATTCCACCTATGTATTATTCCTACAACCAAATTCTCCCAACAATAAATGGGAACATTCATTTTTCAATTTTTATATTTTTACGAGTTTATAACCAGACTACTTATCAACTCATTTGATTTTATAGGAGTATTTCATATCCAGGTAACGTTATGTCTATATATTTTTACATAACCAATTATGTATTGTTTCAATTCATTTATGCTTTTCCTTTTATTTCCTATCGGCGTCTCCCTTGAACCTCCAATAGGTGCAAGTGCTAGTATTAGCATAATTAATATTGTTGCTATTAAAATACTCATATCAACACCCCACACTAACATCAATAAAAAAATTCACGAGTAACTTCAATCGCCCTCCATGAATGATATTAATTTAATAATTACGGTAATGAAGAGACAAAGCAACAAATGAAGGGGCAGTTTCCAATGAGAGGTTTGCTTTCTTAATTTAAAACAGGACCCCTAGATTTGATTCTTATAATATCCACAAGTCACAAGTATTTGTTGGATTCATTTTTAAACTGCATTTTGAAGTTGTATTTATTTTGTTTTTTCTGCCACACACAAGCAGCACCATAGATCTTTGGGGTTATTTGTATTTATTTATTTTTATATTGGCAGGGTTTTATTCATTTATGTGTATACTCTATTTATCCACAAGCAATTATATGATGTTCAACCAGGGATCTTTGATTTAAAATTATTAATGTTATTATTTCAAATTTAAAATTATTAATGTTATTATTTCAAATTATTTGAAATATATGTTTGCTCAGAACATATATATTTACCTATGCATTTATTTATCTGTTTATTTTTTAAAATTTCATATTCTTGCTCATTTAATCACTTGGAGCCAAATACACAATATTATGTTTTTTTTTTTTTAACTAATATATGATTATACAATATAAGCATCAGGTACATTTATAAGCATAAATATATGTTTATCTGTTGCTTTCCCTCTTTTATTTAATTTAAAACTATTATTTCTATTTAATGCAGCTTGCACAGTAACTACTATTTTCATGTTGCAAGAAATTGTTGTTTTTATTTGATCAATATTTAATTTATTTTGTTACAGATATATAAACTTAAAACAAATTACTATTCTATGAGCAGAATTTTTTATTTAGCAACATATTGTTGTTTTATCTGTTGAGCTGCAGTTATATATTTTTATGGAGTTATTGTACTAATATATATATATATATATATATATATATATGATGTATAATATTTTATAAATTTAAATATTAAATATAAGATGAGTATATATTTTTCTTTAAATGTATATTCATTTTATATAAGATATATATTATTCATATTTTACTAAAAGGAATGGAACATTTAGAAAATATATACACATATAATAATATTGAGCTATAAAATAGATTCATTGAGTCAAAAGAACATTTTAACTACTTTTGCATATTTAAAAAAAAGTTTATTTAGACTCACAATATGGGTTCTAAAGAACTATAAGGCAAGTTTTGTTTTGTCTTTTAGTTTTTTTTTTTTTTGTTTTTTTTGTTTTTTTTTTTTTTTTTTTCTTTTTTCTTTTGATACATGCATTATCCCTAAGCTTATACTTATTTCCTTGTTTTATTTTCATTAATAATTTGTGGAGAAGAGACAAGTATCCTTGAGAGCATTAAAATGAACTTATAATAAAACCAATGTTTTCATTTGTGCAACTTTAAATGGATGTCTCTCTTTAAGTAATATACATCTTAAATAAACATATTTATCCCTTTATACATCATCTTAAAAAAAGCCTTTGTCCCAAGTTACTTAATATATCTACCTTGTATAGCTAATAGATTCAAATTTTCATTCAAAGACAAACCTAAGTATGCAATAGTTTCCAAACCAAGAAAGAACTTTCCTTTTTTCAATAAACCAAATAACTTAATACAAAATAACTTTGGATTTCCATCTTCAAAATATCAATATGGGACTTCAAAGAATAATCAATTAACACATCTTTCTCTATTTCATGGTTATTTTCTTTTTTTAACAAGATACAAAAATCCACTCATTAAGCTTACATGCTACATTAATAACTATGCAATAAATGATTTAAATGATTTACAAGCCAATGAGGCAAACCTGCTCCTACCATGGCCATGGAGCCTTAGGGCTCTAGCCATTCCCCCAAGAACCACCAAATGATCTTGGTAGAAGACTAAAAGAATAGTTATCTAAAATTTTCTATCCACACATTCACCAAATGAACTCTAAATTCACATATACACGAAAACTCAAGGACTTTCCCCACTTGTTTTTTAAAAGCCATAACAAAATAATGCAACAACAAATTCCTACTTAAACAAAGTTGATAGAAATGAGAAAAATAACTTATCTCCACATTTTTTTTCCCTTGAACACCTCTTCTCTTGAGAGAGCTCTTTACTTCTCTTCCAACTTTCCTTCTTTTCTTTTCCAAGCTCCAAATTTAAATAAAATTTCTCCAAAAGGAGAAGTGGGTAATGACCATTTCCTCTTTTCCATCCAAGTATATAGGTATTCAAATTGAATTCACTTGAATGAGAGAGAGACACTTGTCACTCTCTCATTCAATCTTTCAACACATATCCCCACAAGTTATCACACATGTATGAGACTTTTGGGGAGATGGGGAATGCCTAGTGACACTCTACCCAACATCCCTTACAATGTGGTTTCACACATGTGAAAGCCTTGATGCTCTTCCCAAGTTCATTAATGAACTTTGGGGAGTGATGGGAGAGTGACAAGTCACTTCTCCCAACTCCCAAGAACTCAAACTCGTCGCACTCTTTCAATTGGACTTTTGAAGGGTCATATCATTCCCTAAGGACAAATTCACATGTCCAAAGGGTCCCCCTTTCATAGATATAGGCCCTAGGGGTCTATTTTTACACTAATATCAATAAAATTGACCAAACAACACCCTAAAATGATCACTTTATAGACCAATTCGAAATTCAAGACCTAACGAAGGATTTCAAAACTTTAATTATACTTACACTCTTAATCACTTGACTTAATTTAATAAGGCTCCACAAAAGGTCAAAATTTAAATCTTCAAAAGATAAATATTTAACTTGGGTCTTGATGGTTCTCCCTTTTACCCTTGGCATTACTCTCACATGTATTTTTCCAAGTACATGTTAGGTTAGAATATATTAAATACCTGTTCCAAATATCAATAAGATCAAATTCAATAGTTAGTAAATCATAATACACACACACACACACACACACATATATATATAGATATATTCATTTCTTTTCCCTATGGAAAATGGAAACTTTGAGCATGCATGAAATAATAATGAAACCCTAACCTTAGCTAAATAATTTATTTTCACTACTAAATTTACTCTTGGACACTCCTTCCTCTACTTAAATTCATCATGCAATTTGATATATAATTTATTTATTTATTTTCTCAAATTATCCTACCTTAGGTATACTCCTCATTGATTAGAGTTGTCCTTTAAATTTACCTTGATGGTGCTTGACTAGTGATCCTTCTGGAAACTTCTTCTTGATCTTCCAAAGTCTTCCTTTTTTCCTAACTATTATCATTTTCCAAGTAAGATGAGACTTATTAGCGAGATTCAAACCAATGTTAGGTACACAATATTCTTTAGCTCATATCGATTTAAGTGTATTCTTCATATGATACTTGTTCAAGAATCTAAATATTATCTGCTCACATTCATTCTTAACAGTTTTCCCATTTTCATTTACTAAAGAGAGTTTATCACAATAATCATTTGAACTAGTTCATAAGAAAATAAAAATATTAAACATGGGATTGGGTTAAATCATCTATTTATTCACCAAACTAGCCAATTGAGCTTATCAAGATGTCACAGAATTTATAGACGGGGTTGGGCGTTATAGTTTTTGTTTCACAAAAATTCAAACACTACATTTTGTCACATCAAATCAAACTCATTGCAAAGATCGACCCATTTAAATACCTATTATCCAAAGCAACTCTCGCTGGGTCAATGGCCAAATGGGTAATGATCTTGACTGAATTTGACATAAAGTATGTGGAGTGTAAGACAATCAAAGGGCAAGTGATCGTAGACCAACTGGAAAAAGCACCTATCTACACAGAGAATCCATTGATATATAAATTCTCGAATGAATTAGTATTCCTTGTCAATGTAGCAAATCAGTGGAAGATGTACTTTGATGGATCATTCGCCCAACATGGATAAGGGGTAGGTATTATTTTCATCACCCCTCAAGGTGATTGCATCCCAAAGTCATACAGGCTATCATTTCTATGCACTAACAACATTGTTGAGTAGGAATCCCTAATCACAGGACTAAGGATAGTAGTTCAATGGGAGATACAAGAGATGAAATTCTATGGAGACTCACAGTTGATTATCAACTAAGTCAATGACAAATACTAGAACAACAAGCTTACTCCTTATAAGAAGATGGTAGAGAGTATCAAGTACCTTTTCATAGATATAACTTTTGAGCAGATTCCTCACATGAACAACCGAGCAGCAGATGTTATGGCAATGATTGGATCATTGTTAGACATGTCGCATAATGTCCTTCAATGTGAATTTTTAGTGGAACAACTTCTCATACCAGCTTTCAAAATCATGAAATTTGAATTTGTGTGTGTCATTGTTGGTCATGGATCCTTGTGGTATCATGACATATTCACCTACCTAAGTAGAGGAACCCTCCCATCCGATATCACCTCCAACCATAAAAAGACCTTTGTTAAGAAGGCATCTCGATTCGTGATCCTAGGTGATACCTTATTAAGCTAAAGCATTGAGGGGACATTACTACGATGTCTTAACAAAGAGGAAGTCTTGACCACTTTAACAGAAGTACATGATGGCATATGTGGTTCCCATTTTAGTGGTATGGCTTTAGCTAAGAAACTGTTGAGGATGGGGTACTACTGGCCAACCATGGAAAGAGGATCCCATCAATATGTGCAGAAATGTGTCTAGTGTTAATAGCATGGAGATCTAATTCATGATCTATCTCAGAAGTTGCAACCAATGGTCACACCTTGGCCTTTCTCAAAGTGGGGGCTTGACCTCATAGGAAAGATTACCCCAACCTCATCTAATCACCACAAGTTTATCATAACGGCCACTAAGTACTTTACTAAGTGGGTCAAAGCCATTCCTATGACCTACATAATGGGGAAGAAAATTGCTAATTTTGTCTTGAATTATCTAATATGTTGTTATGGTGTTCCGCAAACCTTTATCTCAAACAATGGAACACCCTTCAAGAATCAAGAGGTGAAAGAGCTATGCCAAAGATTCAACATCCAACACCGATTCTCTACCCTATATTACCCCCAAGGCAATGGTCAAGCTGAGGCTACAAACAAGACCATTCTAAAGATCCTAAAGAAAATGGTCAATGAAGCTAGTTGTGACCGGCATCTGCAGTTGAATCTCCCTCTTTAGGCCTATCGAACCAATATCTATACGCCTACAAGTGCAACCCCGTTCTCCCTAGTTTATGGATCAAAATCCATCCTACCTATTGAGGTCGAGCTTCCATCACTACGAGTGTCACTACAAAACCTAATCACTAATGAAGAGTATAGACTATCTCGACTAAATGAGCTAGAATTCTTGGATGAGTGTCATCTTGATGCCCTTAATCACTTGCAAGTATATCAAAACCGATTAGAACAGAGCTATAACAAGAAGATAAAGAATCGGTCTTTCCAAGTAGGGGATCTTGTCCTAAAACAGAATAAAAAAATATCCCCGATCAGGACAATAAAGGAAAGTTCAAACCTAATTGGTTAGGAGCCTTTGTCATCACAACAAGCTATGGATCAGGAGCATATCAATTCTCAACACTTGAAGGTGAACCCTTGCAAGAACCAACCAACAACTTGCATCTTAAAAAAATGTATGCCTAGTCTTAAAGGGTGTAAATCTGAAAAATATAAAAAAATCAAAAATCCAAAAAAATAAGAAAAAAGATTGAAAAAAGTAAAGAAAAACAATCATCTTCTAGTGAAAACCACTTCGGTGGCACTTTGGACAAGTACCTTGGTGAAAACCTGGAAAACGGGCGTCTTGCATAAATAAAGAACCTCCATCTACCTGGTGTTGACAGCCAAATTGACACAGCAACATTAAACAAAATATTTCTACTCTATTTCTCTTGAAAAAGATAACTGATCTAAAACCACCTATCTTCCAAAGTCTCTATATTTGGTTCTCAACTGTGTTGTTTTTTTGAGCATTCAATGAGGCTGTAATGTTCAAGGGGCCTGTTGGTTATTGATCTTCTTCATTGTTGCAAGATTGAACTCCTATCTAAACCTACTTTAACCGGGGGGTATATAAAAAAAAAAGGAAAAAGATAAATCAGGGACACAAAAGAGAGAGAAGAATGTTGATTCATTCAATTAACCAGGCATGTTACTCTTCAAGGAACACCTAAACCAAACTACAGAACAAATCAACCTGTAATCAATACAAAGTTGGGCATTCATTCACAGAGCAAACTTCAATAGCAGATCGCAAATCACCATTTTGAACAAAAGAAAAAGATAAAACTTTACTCATTCCTTGAAATTTTCAAATCAAATGATTAACATAACAAACACCATTCCATAGAACAACTTAAAACAAGTTTACGTCTAGCTGCTTCTACTGTCAATGAAACAGATAAACAACATTTACAAATCTGGCAAGATTCACTAGTGCACAAAAACCAATGTCTTCAAGTTGACTCATCTAAACTAAGAAAATAAGAAAAATGCATCACCTATCCTACTATAAAACTCTAATCAACTCTAAGCAAAATGTCTAACTAATTTCCTAAAGTTCTAAAGCCCTTTCAAAGTAAGCAGATATTACAATTAATAGCTCAACAATTACATAATTCCCTCCAAAACTGAGACATCAAAAGTCGTAGCTTTTGTGCACATAAAATTCTTTACAAAGATAACTTTTTGTTTGTAGCCCTTGTTGACTTCAGTGAGCTTCAATTCAAAAGTTACAACTTCAACTTGACATAGAGTTCTTTTTGCACAATGCAAGGCAATCTCTTTATCCATAAATCATGTTTAAATGGGCCCACCATTCATTTAGTTCACTTCTAGTTCAATTATTTTTTAAGAAATCCTTCCTTTGATGCACGTGTGTTCTCCAAATCAACTTTGATTTATTATCCTCTCATTCTTCAAAAGTACATGTAAACATTAACATGCATTAATTAATTTAATTAATTTTAAACATTTCAAACTATCTTCAATTAAATGCATTTAATAAAATCATTATTTCTTTAATCAAAGTAGCAAATTAAATCCCTTTTGACATTAATGTTAATTTAAACATCAAAAATAAAATAACACTAGAAATCATGTTCTTCCTGGATTTAATATCCTGACGTTGTTCACCCTTGAACCTGGAAGATACCTGTAAATCACAAAATAACATAATCAATTCATCCATTCATATGCAAAAATCAATAAATTTATTAAAATGGATTAATCAACTTTAACTTTAATGCATTTTGCTTTCATTTTACTTAAATTCCCAACAAATAACCTATCTCTAAAAGAAATCTTAATACAAATACCTAGATTTATGAGAATCAAAAGACTTGGATTTCAAAGGATTCAAATGCAAACATAAACTAGGATCCCACTAATTTGTATAAGAAATCTTGTGCAATATAAGATAGTTTTATGAAAGCATAGCATTTTCTAGTGGCATCTTTATGAATATGTGAACATTATGTGATATAATCAACCAGAAAGGGTAGGCCTACTTTTTACATAACTTGGCTCATGTTTACACTTGTGAACAAGAAAGTCCACTACCTCACCTGCTAAACCTTCTTTTACACACCCAATACAAACCTTGTTGTCTTGATTAAAGAGATAGACACAATTTCTCAAGAAGGAATGTCCTTCCTCTATAAACGCACATAACTATTGGCATCAAAAGTGAGTGAGTGTTTATCTTCCACCTTTTTAAGGGCAAGCAATGTATGATCATGTTGAACCCTGATACTTATTGCTTCTAATTGCAATGCTATCTTTCTCTCATGTAGTGCTAGTTATGCTCTTATGTTCTGAACTCCAAGACCCAGAGTTTTGAGTTAGAGTGCTATGAAAATGGCAGAAGTTGCTTCTGGTAATTCATGATGTACATGTACATCTGTTATTCCAGATCCCATCTTATTGTTCACTATTCTTCAAAACAACTACCATATGTTGTGTGCTCCGAGATGCAATTCTTACTTGTGTGATTCAGTGATGAATTCGAGTTTTCCATGAGATAACATCGCTATGAGGCATTTTGTCAAATGCTTTGATGGATTTTGACACTGTATTTCATAGCTCCTGTATTGGTGTGATCGGTAGGATACTGGAAAAGGCTATATTTTTGGCTTTCACCAAATGTTTTTTGGTTTTGAGATGTTGTCTCTTTGAAGCATTCCATCAAACACTTTATGTGCCTTGTCTATGCTTCAACATATTTCCACAATAGCATTCCCTGATATCACAATTTCTTTGATGCATTTTGCTTAAATAATTTTCTCCCTTTAACAATTCACCTAGTCGATGCTTCCATATTTTGTATGCATGTTCTCTTCTATATCAGGCATTAAATGATGTTTCCAAAGCTCCCATTCGCGCGGGCAGGAGGACATGGGCAGAGGTTGTGAAATCCTCGTTGCACCTGCAAATTACCTTGTTCCACATAAAGTCCATTCATTTTGTACATTTCTTGCAATTATGGCATTCCATGGCATCACATATTTGAGTAATTGTGTTAGTAGCATGTGCCTCCTTATATTTGCTTCTTCTTTCTGAGAGTTTCTAAAGACTCTTCAACATATATGTTTTGTGCATATTGTGATCATCAGAATTCCATGAGTTTCTTTCAAGTCATTCAGTCAAAAAGCTCACAGCCATGTTTGTGCTTCCACATTTCGTACAGTAGGGAAGATGTTTAGTAGGGTTTCCATGTATTGTTGGATATTTTGTACTTTCATTCGTCCATTTCCTGCACATGCAATTATTGCATTTCATGTGAACAAATCTCTTTTGAAGGCGTTTTGTGCAACAAGTTCATACATTGCGTCCTAGCTTCACCATTTTTACATCAAAACCAATAAATAATTTTACCTGCCCTGCTTCTGTTTCCATCACTTGCGGGATCAGGCTTAAAACCTTATCAAGACTTTACTTCGGGAGGCAGAGTCAGAATTCGAAGTAGCCCGTGGACGAAAATTTTCTTGCCCTTGTACATATGGGAGCATAACCAAATCAATGCAGGAACGGAACCATTTCTGCACCTTGACCCTTCCAATAATGGTCTGTCGGGCTCAGGATGGGATCTAGGCAAGAGCGGGACAATTTCTAAACCATAACCTTTAAATGTGTTGGGTCCAGTGTCTATTCTAGTCTTGATCCCGCATGATTTCTCTTTATGTGGGGTCGGAACCAATCTGAACCTTTACACTATTTTTTTTTAATCCCCTTAAGATATTTCGGGGTGGGTTCGGGTGAGAATATGAAACTACTTTTTTTTAACTTTTTATAAATCTTTTAAAAATATAAATTTTTTTAAAGATTTGTTTATAATTTTTATTCAAACTTTTTAATTTTTATGATTTTAAAGATTATTTCATTTTTAAATTTTTAATCTTTTAAATATAAATTTAAAGGTTTTTATTTCTATTACTTAAAATCTTTCAAATTTAAAAGCTTTGTTTTATCAAAATTTAAAATCTTTTAAAATAAAAAGATTTATTTATTTAAAACTTTAAATTTGAAATCTTTATTTATTTAAACCTTTATTTATTTAAATTTTAAAATCAATTTGATTTAAAATTTATTTATTTCATTTTTAAAGGTTTATTAATTAATTAAATTTAAAGGATTAACTTATTCTTTTAAACCTTTAATTTAATTAATTTTTTTTATTTTAATGTTTTTGTTTTGTATTTTGTCTTTTTTGATTTTTTTGATTTTCTCATTTTTACAAAAAAAATTATTTTCCAAAATAAAAGGTGAGAACAAACAGAAAAAATGAAAGACAAAGAAAAGACGAACGACACAAAAAAACCAAAAAAACAGAGAAAGAAAGAAGACATAAAACAAACAATGCAATGAGACAAGAACGAAGATGAACGCAGACAAATGAACGACACCCAAAATGGAGACACAATGAGGTAAAAGACGAAACGAAGCAAAAACGGGCCAGAGAGGGGAACTGGGATCGGGACAGAACCAGGAACAGGAACCTTGGAAAGGTTCCTTGTTTCGGTTCTAGTCTGATACCTGAACCCTAACCAAACAAAAGGAACACAAAGGAAAACGAAGATCGAAGTCAAGGCGGAACCAGAACTTGAAACCCTGAAAGGTGCTAGGTGACAATTCCATCCCGCAACCCAATCCCCGATAAAACAACGATGACAAGCAAATAGAGATCGGAGTCAGGATAGAAACAAGAACTTGAACTTTCCAAAATTGTAGAGTGCAAGTTCTCGTCTGAAACCTAAATCCGACAAAGACAAAGAAAACGAACAAGGGACGAGAAAGGACGAAAACAAGAACAAAAAAGCATGACCATGACAAAACAAACTAGTGAAACGAAAGAAAATAGAGGGAGTCCCCGACTTTTCCAAGAAAAATTTGGGGCGTGTATGCAGGGCATAACAAATGGCAACTCGGTTGGGAAAATGCTCTAAGCATTTTAAAACATGTAACCCTCCAAATACCCAAAATCTCTGGTTTATGCTCATTCAAAGCAACCTAAGAAGTGCAAACACAATCAAAATAGGGACACGACAGAGGTCTAAGATGAAACTAAAATCTATTTGTGTGTGAAAATGATTCATTCCCCTCCATAAGCATTGTCATGATCAAAGTGGAGCAGATTCTACCCAAGCTATGTAGTTGTGAGTTACATTTCTGACGTGCAATGATATTCTGGGCATAGCTCTGCTGCCAAATGAGCGTCTATAGACTGACAGAGATACCTCTAGTTCTCTCTAAGCATCACTCTATTGTTAGCCAAGTGTCTATAGCCCCAATAGAGATACTCAAATCACCCTTACTGGTTGAGTTCATTTTTAGATTTCTTTTATTTCCTCTTTTCTTAGGTGTTGATTCTTTTGAAGTATAATTTCTTATTTCTCTCAATCCTTAAGCAGTGAAGCCTAAGTAGCGGGTTGAGAACCACAATGGACATCGTGAAATAAATGTAACCCTTTAGATTTTTCACTTGGAATAGAGCTACCCCACCCGATGTAAACTAACTGATGGATTTCTTAAGATGTGCAGGTCGTGCTAGACTTTCAAAACTCCCAAAAATGGAATAATGTACCAAGTCCTAATCCATGCTAACATTCCCCAGTTTGAAATGGCTAAAGGTAAATCAAAGTTTTCAAGGTAACCAACTGATCAAGTGTTTGAAAATACAAGCAGCTGACTCTCAACAGATTCACCTTTCGACATAACTTGCATGCAATGCCTTAGTTTCTATTGTCAACAAGAGGAACCCCCAGAGGAAGCAAAAGAAACAAACAAGGAAAGAGAGGAGCAGAAGAAAAGAGCAAATAGACACAACGAACCAGCAAATCCAAAACAAAAAAAAAGAGAACAGCAAACCCACAAACCAAAACAAACAACAAAAAGAAAAAGAAAAAGAAAACTAACTAAACTAAACTAAAAACTAACACTAACCAATCCTAATCCTGAACTAACTCTAAAACTAAGCTCTACAAACATAAAACGGTAAAAATTTGTACATTCACCAGATTGATTTTTCATTATGTGCAGAAGTCTTAACTTACTAGGAAAATTTCTAAACCTAGCAAGTTCATCTTTATACTTAGAAATGTAAATTTTATGTGCAGTAAATCCATTCTGAGGGTATAAAGTTTGAAATATTAACAACTGTGGGTTCTCAACCTTGTCATGATTTACCCACAAACACATTTTATTATCCACGGCATCATAATCAAAATAAAAATTATCAAAATACAAAGGATGATGAAAGGACACCACCTGATTTAGAAGACCTTCAGTTGTTGTGGCGTGCTCATGTTGTACGATCTCCTCTTCACGAGGTCTCAGCTCATAAAACACCATTCCATTTCACTCCAGTACATGCATGTCAACATAAAGGACATCCATTAGCAATGTATCATTAGCATTCAAGAGATCTAAACCTAGTTCAAAAATTTCATGCATATCCTTATCACAATCAACACTAGTTTTGAATAGAAAACTAGTGTATTTGACTTCACAGGAACCATTAACTTCAATCATGTTTTCCAAAATACAAACATCATCAGTTAAATATTTACCTTCGCCAACCTCTAAAGCAATTTGTTCAACATCTTCCTTACCTGACCTGACAATCCTTCTGGACAGTAAGAGATCATAACAACTTACCTCAGAATGTGAACCAAAACGAAGAATCCTACATGGATCACCTAAAGTAAGATTTATTTTGGAGCTAGGATATCTATTTACCAACATCTTTGTATTCATCTCAGGCACAGAGTCAAAAAAAAATTGGATCTCCTCAGAAGAACTAAGCAACAAATCACCCATGTCAACTTGCAAGGTTTGCAAACCCACTTCTTCCTAAGATGAAGCCTTTCTTTTAGCACTCTCTTCAAACATGTCACCAACAAGAGCCTAAAAATCAGCATCCAACCCATCGCTATTAGTGGTAGAAATACTAGTACATGGTGAACAAGGATTTTCTTCGAACAGCTCATTCAAATGCATGGAGTCAAAACCAGGAAAACACTTTCTCAGTTGATGTTCCTGCATATTATCAACAAGAACATGCCATTTAGCATCAAGTTTACCACTGTTAAGGCTGAATTTAGTATTGTATGATAAATTAGAATTTTCTTCAAACAAATCATTTGAATAAATAGAGTAAAAACTGAGGAGACACTCCCCCATTTCATTCTCTTCATCCTGTTGAAGCGATTCAATCTCTGAGGTAGCCTCTTGATCATCTTCTTGGCATTCTTCTACTTCATCTAGCTGGACCTCATCATACATTCCTTGATCCACTAAAACACTAAACTCATTCATGTCAATATTCTGATTAGCATCAAAATCCAATCTATTTTCTTGACAGACATAAATCTAATGTACTTGATCATAAGGCAACACTTGGTGAATTTGCACATCCATTTGACTTTCTTCTTTTGCAGAGTCATTTTTGGCATTCAAGTCCTTGTCCTTGATCACGAGATTCCTTTGCAATTTCATCCAGAAGTACATTGTTCTATGTTTCAATCTGTTCATTATTCAAATCAACAGAGTCATTTTCCCATGTTAACTTGTCACAGGGTGTTTCTTCTTACCCATCATCATGAAAGAATCTATGAACGCATCGATAAACTCATTTTCCACATCTATTAATTTTTCACCAAGTAGGGAAACTTCGTCATTTGTTGGATCCATCTCAATGCAAGGATCAAGGTCATCAGATGATGAGGAAAAGTTAAACATCTTGTCACAGTTACTCTCATCATTTTGGATGGACTGATTATCATTTTCATGTGTGTTAGCTATTTCACCTTCCTCATTGAGTGGACAAGTATTCCAGGGATCTTCCATAAGTATTCCTTCAACAATGATCAGTTGTTTGAAATATAACTCCATCCTACCAAGGAAAACATGGCAATTCATCTAAGAATGTTGATTTGTTTGATGTATCCTACATCCATTTGGCCTAACAAGCTCTGATAGCTTTAGATCTTCTAATTCTTCAACTTCTCCCTTATTCGATTTTTCATATGTGGGATATCTAGCCAACATGAGTTGTGCTCTTTTTTCCATCCCTCATCACACTGATCCTCATCTTGGTTAGAAGAGTTGTTCAAAGCGTTGGAAGGTATTGTTGATTTCTCATGACAACAGTCATGTGTTGATATCTCATTTCTTTCAATATCATCGTTAGTATTAACATTTCCAATGAAACTAGATTCTAACCTGATATTTCCATTATGCTCTGACTTTATATTCATTTCATGCTCTTTGTCAAACAAAACATCAAAATGATATACTTGCTCATCAAATGTTTCATTTACAACTTCATCATGATCCAATGCATTATGTGTAGGAGTATGACCGAAAAGAGACGATATAGTTACAACTTCATTGACAAGTGGAATACTTACCTCTGTGGTTAGATTTTGTAGAGATAGGTTCTTCTAGTGGTCTTGTGTGGGATTGACTTGATATGAAGCGTTGGAAAACTTGGTGCTTGGGAGATTAGGAAGGTTGTAGCTTTAATATTTCCTTTACGAATGTCAGTTACTATGCTCAGGTGTTTTAAATAGTTTTACAATTGCATTTAATCAAATACTTATCCCTTTGCACATGCCATAGATTAATGCAAGTAAAACCTAGTCATGTTATCTTGGGTTGATAGCTAATACCGAGAGATACATTGATTACTTCTTCTTTTCCCCAAGTATGGTAGAAAGAAAAATCTAAAAATAATAACACATCGGTATAAACATAAAGTTCATGAATATCATAATGGTTAATGATATCACGGGTTACCTTTGTTATTTGTTTGATGGTGTTGTTCATAATTGTTATTACAAATGAAAATGGATTGTACTATCAATATCAACATTCACCTTATAAGTAATGTTAATATAAATATGTCTAACGGTAATTGTGTTTTTTTTAACAGCCTGTTGTTGTCTTTGGTTTGTTGTTGTTCTATAACAGCATTGTTGGTTATTTGTTGGTGTTTTGGTGTTGTTCTGTAACAGCTATGTTGATGTAAATTAGTTTTTTTTCTCTTACTCCAATATAAAAAAAAACTATAACATCAATATTATTGTGGTTAAAGGAAAGTAAAAGCAAAAAAAGTAAATAGCAATAACCATGATAGTCACTTCAATATAATGGTACCCATGTACACTGTGGGTAATTTAAATGGTGAAAATAAATAAGAGTTGGAAGGTTAAAAAGATTTATTGTTCTTGAAAAATTAGGTATTCGCCAATGTAAAAAGATTCTATTATCAATAAAATAATTAATATTATGCTGGGTGGAATAATCAATCATGTTGTGATAGGTCGAAATAGAGTGTTAGAAATCAAGCAACAAGTTAAAAAAGTGCAAACAAAACAACTTAAAACAACCTACACTTCAAGATTAGCCTAAGCTGGAAACAAAACAAGGCAAAGCCACAAAATAAAACTTTATACCTTGCGTTGAGTCAATCCTTTGGTTGGCCCTTCAATCTTTGATGTGTATGCTCCTTGGATGGCAAGTAGGGGATGTGAGATGCAAATGATGCTTGGAAACATGAAAATAGCTAAGTGTTGGTTGAGAAACAAAACTGCAAGAGTTTGGCTAGCACAAATGATCTCTCCAAAATGGGAGAAAATAGGGGGTATTTATAGAATTTTTGGGAAATTCTAGGGGAAATGGACGGTTGAGATTGATCCACCAAATATCAAGATGTAGAGCTAAGGTGAGTTGAGAACTCACAAGCCCTCACATCTTGACATGTGGCATGCGAGATAGCCCTAAAAGGTGAAGTGGACATGAGGTGGAAGGAGGACATGACATGGAGGGGGGTACAAAGTACCTTGGGATTGGACAAGATCTCCTCATAAAGGAGGTACTTGTCCCCATGTGGGTGAGAGGACAAGTGGGGAATTAAAAATTCTTCAAATATCCTTATGGGGATGAGAGAAGGAATTTAAAATTCCTTAAATGCATTGGGGGATTAAAAGGTGAATTAAAAATTCACATGGGGAAGGGAGATGCCTTGTCAAAAAAAAAAGCATTTAATAAGGTTGACCAAGGACACATGTCATAAAGGACATGGGGAAGAGAAAAGAATTTAATATTCCTTGGAAGGATAAAAGGAATTAAAAATTCCTTGAGAGGTTGATTAGGCTAGTTAGTGAGGGATTAGAGGATGGTTAGGTGGCTAAAAGAGATTAGAGGCCAACTTGCAAAAGTTGGAGGATGTGACACATCCTAATCAAGGATTAGGCATGTGCACATCCTAATGATGAGATTAGAAGAAGGATTAAGATTAGGTAAAAAAAGATGGAGGATGTGACATGAGGAGGAATTAAATAAATGTGAAGGTATTTAATTATTTAACTAGATACCTTAGGGATTAGAAGAACTTAAGGATGTTAATTAAAGGGGATAAATTTGGATAAATTAAGTGTCCAAATTTAGACATCTACACATGTAATAATGGATGTCAACCTTCATATAAGATTAATATCAACAATATCGATTACATGCAAATTATCAAAAAAAAAAAAGGTGTCTTATAATTTAATATTAATAAATCATAGCCATACTACTTACGTCACACGTAATATATACATTCAAATAAGATTGATTAAAATGCATCGTCTTCGTAACCCGTTAGTTAAATTAATAACTGATATATTATCATATCTAAGTAAATCCTTTAAAAAGTTCTAAGTTTCCTTTTTAAGAAAAAGAAAGAAACAATCGTAGATATTCCTTTAGATTCTTTTCTTAAGAGAGTTAGGCTTTATTTATTTATTTAAGAATTAAGTGTGATGTTTTATAAGTTAGTGAATTTAAATATTAAAAAATTCCCTTAATATATATAATAAGGTTTTTAATTATGATATTTACTTTATCTTTATAATATTTAATTTATTTTAAATTATTTTTATTTGTTTTTTTTTTCTTTTTATAAGAGTATTGGAATAATTAAATTATTGCATATGATAAATTGACCTCTCCTCGATAACATTCTTTTTGAGGTTAAATAAACTAAATTTCATGAATTTTTTGTGATTCAAATTTGTATTAAGTTTAATATGGATATTTAAATTAATGCATCATTATGATATTTATATCATCAGGGTTATAATAATAATGACTTCAAGGGATAGTTAATCTGTAGATGGATTAATAACACTTACATTTAATGTGGAGTTGGATGTCAAGTGGAGGTTAGTTACCAATAGTCCTCAACATTTATTCAAAACCTAGCACAAAATTAATTTAAGTCCTTGTGTCGTCTCGTTCCTTGTTTTAAGGGTGTATGTGTGTCTCCAATGATGATGGTCAAACGTCATTATCTGATGTGTATAGTATTTTACCATGCATGTGCATGGTTAATCTTGTTAGTGTTTATAAGGTTTCCAAAAAAAAATGATGGTTGTATTTTTGCCCTTCGTGCAAAATTATGGGCATTACACTGCTTGGTGAGAATGACTGCATCTGGGTAGGGATGGTGGGTAAACCTACGTAAGGCTACAAAGGATGGTAGTTTGCAAGCACAAGAAGATTATAAACTTGATTTTGGCTACCCGAATTTCTCATGTCATGTCCAAATTGTGCCAATAAGAGAGTTTTGTTCAATGCATCATGTAGGGATGTAGCCTCACCACAACGTCTATTTTTTGTTGTAAATGGAGGGTTCAAACCCCAATAATAATGTTCTATTAGGATATGATCATCAATAACCAAATTTAAAGCTAGAACCCTTTGATACATAAACAAGAACCTGTGATTAAATTGGTAAATGGGTTCCGGTGGTATCCTTTTCGTAGCTGCAAATTCATGTGATGGGTGTGGTGCATGCGCATGAGAATCAAACTAATCCAGGAATAATATTTCTAATTATATCCATGAACAAATAGAATTTGGTGGCAGATTAACATACCATTGCCTTGTTGTACCTTGTAGTGTTTTTAAAAATAATTGACAGACGATATCCTCATGTTGAATTTGGAGAAAAATGACTAAATCCCTGCAAATATTGACATGTTTAGAAGCATTTTGTCCAACATTAGGGAAAAATAAAGGAATCCTATCATACATCTAACCAAGGATTTCATGAATAAATCCAGGTATACACAAAGGGCTACCCATCAAAGCTGGGTTCTCCAAGATCTAACCCACTCCCATACAACAAAGAAAAATTACTCAAGGGCCCTCCTTCTAGTGCCAGTTCTGTTGACGGCCAAATTGACACAGCAACATTAAATAAAATATTTCTACTCTATTTCTCCTGAAAAAGATAATTGATCTAAAGCCACCTATCTTCCAAGGTCTCTATAGTTGGTTCTCAACTGTGTTGTTTTGTTGAGTGGTCAATGAGGTTGAATGTTCAAGGGGCCTGCTGGTTATTGAGCTTCTTGATTGTTGCAAGATCGAACTCCTATCTAAACCTACTTTAACCGAGGGGTATATAAAAAGAAGGAAAAAGATAGATCAAGGACACAAGAGAGAGAAGAATGTTGATTCATTCAGTTAACAAGACATGTTACTCTTCAAGGAACACCTAAACCAAACTGCAGAACAAATCAACCTATAATCAATACAAAGTCGTACATTCATTCATAGTGCAAAATTCAACAGTAGATCACAATCACCATTTCAACAAAAGAAAAAGATAAAACTTTACTCATTCCTTGAAAGTTTCAAATCAAATAATTAACATAACAAACACCATTCCAGAGAACAACTTAAATCAGGTTTAATTTTGGTTGCTTCTACTATCAACAAAATAGATAAATAGCATTTACAAATCTGGCAAGATTCACCAATGCATAGAAACCAATGTCTTCAAGTTGACTCATCTAAACTAAGAAAATAAGAAAAATGCATCACCTATCCTACTGTAAAACTCTAATCAACTCTAAGAAAAGTGTCTAACTAATTTCCTAAAGTTATAAACCCCTTTCAAAGTGAGTAGATATTACAATTAATAGCTCAACAATTGCATAATTCCCTCCAAAACTGAGACATCAAAAGTTGTAGCTTAAATTGTGCACATACAATTCTTTACAAAGATAACTTTCTGTTTGCAGCCTTTATTGACTTCAATGAGCTTCAATTCAAAAGTTACAACGTCAACTTGACACAGATTTCTTCTTTTTGCACAATGCAAAGCAATCTCTTTATCCAGAAATTATGTTTAAATGGGCCCACCATTCATTTAGTTCACTTCTAGTTCAATGATTCTTTTAAGAAATCCTTCCTTTGATGCACATGTTCTCCAAATCAACTTTGATTTATTATCCTTCCATTCTTCAAAAGTACCTGTAAACATTAACATGCATTAATTAATTTAATTAATTTTAAACATTTCAAACTATCTTCAATTAAATGCATTTAATATAATCCTTATTTCTTTAATTGAAGTAGCAAATTAAATCCCTTTTGACATTAATGTTAATTTAAACATCAGAAATAAAATAACACTAGAAATCATGTTCTTCATGGATTTAATATCCTGACGTTGTTCACCCCTGAACCTAGAAGATACCTGTAAATCATAAAATAACATAATTAATTCTTCCATTCATATGCAAAAGTTAGTAAATTTATTAAAATGGATCAATCAACTTTTTCTTTAATGCATTTTGCTTTCATTTTACTTAAATCCCCAACAAATTATCTCTAAAAGAAAGCTTAATACAAATACCCAAATTTATGAGAATCAAAAGACTTGGATTTCAAAGGATTCAAATGCAAACATAAACTAGAATCCCACTGCTTTGTATAAGAACTCTTGTGAAATTGATAAGATAGGTTTATGAAAGCATAGCATTTTCTAGTGGCATCTTTATGAATATGTGAACATTATGTGATATAATCAACCAGAAAGGGCAAGCCTACTTTTTTACATAACTTGGGTCATGTTTGCACTTGTGAACAAGAACGTCCACTACCTCACCTGCTAAACCTTCTTTTACACACCCAATACAAACCCTGTTGTCTTGATTAAAGAGATAGGCCCAATTTCTCAAGAAGGAATCTCCTTACTCTATAAATGCACATAACTATTGGGATCAAAAGCGAGTGAGTGTTTTATCTTCCACCTTTTTAAGGGAAAGCGTTGTATGATCATGTTGAACCCCGATACTTATTGCTTCTAATTGCAATGCTATCTTTCTCTCATGTAGTGCTAGTTATGCTCTTATGTTCTGAACTCCAAGATCCAGAGTTTTGAGTTAGAGTGCTATGCAAATGGAAAAAGTTTCTTCTAGTGATTCACAATGTACACATACATCTGTTATTCCAGATCCCATCTTATTGTTCACTATTCTTCAAAACAATTGCCATATTTTGTGTGCTTTGAGATGCAATTCTTACTTGTGTGATTCAGTGATGCATTCGAGTTTTCCATGAGATAACATCACTATGAGGAATTTTTTCAAATGCTTTGATGGATTTTGACACTATATTTCATAGCTCCCGTATTGGTGTGATCGGTAGGATACTGGCAAAGGCTATTTTTTCGGCTTTCACCAAACATTTTTTGGTTTTGAGATGTTGTCTCTTTGAAGCATTCCATCGAACACTTTGTGTGCCTTATCTATGCTTCAACATATTTCTGCAATAGCATTCCCTGAGATCACAATTTCTTTGATGCATTCTGCTTAAATAATTTGCTCCCTTTAACAATTCACCTGGTCAATGCTTCCATATTTTGTATGCATGTTCTCTTCTATATTAGGCATTAAATGATGTTTCCAAAGCTCACATTCACGAGGGCAGAGGTTGTGAAATCCTCATTGCACCTACAAATTACCTTGTTCCAGATAAATTCCATTCATTTTGTACATTTCGTGCAATTATGGCATTCCATGGCATCACATATTTGAGTAATTGCGTTAGCAGCCTGCGCCTCCTTATATTTGCTTCTTCTTTTTGAGAGTTTCTCAGGACTCTTTAACAAATTTGTTTTGTGCATATTGCAATCATCATAATTCCATTAGTTTCTTTCAAGGCATTCGGTCAAAAAGCTCACAAGGTGTTTGTGCTTCCACATTTCGTATGGCAGGAAAGATGTTTAGCAGGGTTTCCATGTATTGTTGGATATTTTGTACTTTCGTTCATCCATTTCCTACACATGGAGTTATTGCATTTCATGTGAACACATCTCTTTTGAAGGCGTTTTGTGCAGCAAGTTCATACATTGCATCCTGGCTTCACCGTTTTTACATCAAAACCAATCAATCATTTTACTTGCCCCACTTATGTTTCCATCACTTGCAAGATTGGGCTTAAAACCTGATCACGTCTTTACTTCGGGAGGCGGAGTCAGAATTCAGAGCATCCAGTGGACGAAAAATTTCTTTCCCTTGTATGTGCAGGAGTGGAACCATTTTTGCACCTTGACCCTTCCAATAATGGTCTGTCAGGCTCGGGATGGGGTCTGGCGGGAGCAAGCAATTTCTAAACCATATATTTTAAATTTGTTGGGTCCAGTGTCTTTTACGGTCCTGATCCCGCGTGATTTCTCTTTATGTGGGGTCGGAACAAATCTCAAACCTTTACACTTTTTTTTCTTTTTTTTATCCCCTTAAAATATTTCGGGGTGGGTTCGAGTGAGAATATGAAACTACTTTTTTAAAAAAATTATAAATCTTTTTAAAAAACTTGTTTAAAGATTTGTTTATAATTTTTTTAAAAAATCTTATAAATATTCAAAGATTTTTATTCAAACTTTTTAATTTTTATGATTTTTAAAGATTATTTCATTTTAGAATATTTTAATCTTTTAAATATAAATTTAAAGGATTTTTATTTCTATTACTTAAAATCTTTCAAATTTAAAGCTTTGTTTTATCAAAATTTAAAATCTTTAAAATAAAAGATTTATTTATTTAAACTTTATTTATTTAAAATTTTAAAATCAATATGATTTAAAATTTATTTATTTCAATTTTTTAAAGTTGTTTATTAATTAATTAAATTTAAAGGATTAACTTATTCTTTTAAACCTTTAATTTAATTAATATATTTTTATTTTAATGTTTTTTTTTTTGTATTTTGTCTTTTCTCGATTTTTTATTTTCTCATTTTACAATTTTTTGGTGGTATTTTCCGAATTCAAAGGTGAGGACAAACAAAAAACCTGAAAGATAAAGAAAAGACAAATGACACAAAAAAACCAAAAAAAATGGAGAAATGAAGAAGACGAAAAATAAATGACACAATGAGACGAGAACAAAGACGAATGCAAACAAATGAATGACACCCAAAACAAAGATGCAACGAGGTGAAATATGAAACGAAGTAAAAACAGGCGAAGAGGGGAACTGGGATCAGGACGAAACCAGGAACATGAACCTTGGAAAGGTTCCTTGTTTCAGTTCTGATCCGATACCCGAACCTGAACAAAACAAAAGGAACTTAAAGGAAAATGAAGATCGAAGTCAAGGGAAAAACTAGAACTTGAAACCTCGAAAGGTGCTAGGTGAAAATTCCATCCTACAACCCGATCCTCGACAAAACAATGACGATAAGCAAACAAAGATTGTTGTTAGGATAGAAACGAGAACTTGAACTTTCCAAAAGTGTAGAGTGCAAGTTCTCATTCGAAACCCGAATCTGACAAAGACAAAGAAAATGAATAAGGGATAGGAAAGGACGAAAACAAGAACAACAAAGCATGACCATGAAAAAACAAACCAGCGAAATGAAAGAAAACAGAGGGGGTCCCCAACTTTTCCAAGAAAAATTTGGGGCATGTATGTAGGGCATAACACCTGGGCTTTGTATCTTATCATTCCATCACATCCATTCATCGCATCCATCCATCTCATCCATTCATCCTATTTATCCCAAAGCCCATCCGCATCCTTATTATAGCTTGATATTGTGAAGTATCGTATCCCCTTTAGTACTACTTGGTGTATTCCAAAGGTCAGTTTGTCCTGCCTATATCAAGGTAGTCTATCATATAACACTGGGAGAAATTCGTTATGAATCAGATCAGGCTCTTGTATATCTTAAGGTTATTGGAAATCTCATCGAAAATCCCAAAAACATTTGTAAAACATTCATCATAAAATCCAAAAAAAATAACAAAATCCTATATAGCTAAAACCAAAAAACATTGTAAAATTGTAAATTCAAAATCCAAAACATCCAAAACACATCAAAAACCCTAAAAAGGTCAAACATCAAAAATCCAAAAAACATTACCAAGGTCGAACTACAGGTCTCTGAGCTTGAATGTAGGCAAGGCCATCATCGATGTGCCCCAAAGACACCCTAGATCAGTCTTTAGGAGTCCATCATAATAAATCAACAACCTGTTAACTGTTCATCTTCATCTTCAATAAGTCAAGTCAGTCGAACTACGTGGTCTTTGTGTGTATAACGTAGGCAAGGCTCATCTTTTATCAGCCCCTGAGGCCCCTAGGATGGTCTTTTAGGTTAAGTTCTTGGTCGAAACTTAGAAAATCCCTAAACATTCAAATATCAGAAAACTCCAAAAACATTTGAAAATCAAAAGAGCCCTAAACATTTGAAAAACTCGTAAAATAAAATAAAAATGGAAAACATTCAAAAGGCCTAAACAACATCAAATATGTTAGAAAACCCTAAACAACCTCAAAATTTTGAAAACATAAACATTCACATAAACTTTCAAAAAGGTCAAAAACAGCCTCAAAACATTTTCAAAAACACCAAAAACATTGAAATATTCCAGAAAATCCAAAACCATCCATCCCATTTCGCTTTCACCCGTAATAAACCTTTGTCTATAATAAATTGATCATCACCTTCAACCTTTGGAAAAACAAGTAGAAAGCAAGTATAGAAAGTCGTAAAGTGAAAATATATGTGTCAAAATCTAAAGTTTAGATCATAGATAAACGAGTCAATAAAGTTTATATTAACACTTTATCATAAACCTCATCCTAATCAAGCCATATGATCAACATGTCCTAGGATGCATCCTTCCTATGATGGACATCAACATCAAACATCACCTTAGCTAAAATAAATTGGCAATAGATATAGATAACACAGATTGTTTGTCTTTTATCTTTTCTTCTGATTTATCTTAATGACCTATTTCTGAGGACCTCTCGATGATGTCTATCAAAATGATTTAGAGAGAAAGGAATGGGACATCGATCATTATCTTTCATTTGTTGTGCTTGTGGGTATTCTTGTAAAATAATCTTGGGGCATACTTGCTTAGTTGTGTGTAGGGAAGTTGTTTGGAGTACATTATTGACTATTGTGTATGCTTTGGTCCAATATATTCTAAACTTCTAAACTACATTCTAACGAGGTTTTCGTATGTCAAGATGTGAGCAAGAACTATCCTATCTATTTGCAAAGTCAGAGTTCATGTCACTAGATACAACGCCATCCTGGTTATCCATACCTTGATGCATCATGTCTGTGTTATATCAAAAATAAGAAATGATGGAAAATCCCAATCCCAAGGTATGATCAAATCATAATGCATCTCTCGTCACCATCTCTAATAAAGTCTCGGTAGATCATATAGACTTGTTGGATCATTCATCAAAATTAATGGTCATTCATCTCATTCTTCTATCTTCTTTCCATGCTAACCTATTATCATGACAGTCAACAAAGAAAACATCATCAATGCATCCACAAATCATCAACATACATACATCTCACATTAACACAGCATATCATAATACGAAAAACACATTTCACTGCAACATCATTATCATTTGAGTTGTGATAAATAATATATATTTGTTATTCTAAGCATCTTAAATCATTGCATTATCATAGCATATAATGAACATCTGCATGAGCATACCTAGCATGAACATTCATATACATCCATATGCATACATCATCATCTCCTAAATTCCATAAAAAAATGCATAAGAAGAACTGCATCCATATCATTTGCATAGGCATAACATCACATATCATAAGCATTTCATCATCACATATCACATAACACATAAGCATCCATCACATTAGATCACATCATATGTATCCATACATTCATAAGCATGAAATAAAGAGAACATCACATCATGAATCTGTATCATCTCATATATATCAAAAAATGGTTATCATGGTACAATATCTGAATCAGTGTATGTATATCTATCAAAAGTACAATATCCATGATGCTCTCAAAAATAATCCGATGAATGTATATCTGTATAAATAATCGTGTGAATAATCAAAAAAAGTGTTTGTACACCAGCTATCCCTGGTGGCTACTCAACTCCCCAACCTGTCTATCAAATGGTTGATCCTCAACCCGAGGATGTGCTCCACTCCTCTGTGAAAAATTAGCCTACCTCACCACCTGAGGGACATCACAATGATAATGCATATGATAATAAGTAGCCTCAATCACTACCTCTCTAAATAATCAAGCAAAAATTGTTTGTCCCTATCATGTAGTTGTCATATCCTCTAATTGTTGTCGCTGCCTGACCTCTTGTGCCAACTACATATCTAAGGTTTGTCTAAGCTGATGCTCCTAATCCCTCTCCTTTGTGAGTACCAGCACATATTGTCAAGCCTGATCTCGTTCAACTGTCACTATATGTAACTGTTGTTGTAACTACTGTGTCTGTACATCACGGGGATCTAGCCCCGGTGGTGGCTATTGTACGGGATGCTACTGTACTAGTTTTTGTTGTATGGGTGGTTGTTGACGTGGTTGTTGATGCAATGGTGGTGCCCCTAGGACCTGTCCATCATGTTGTTGGCCATCATGGCCATCCTGTCCTCTACCCTGACCATTTTTCCCTCTGCCCTGCCCATCCTACAACTGACCTTGACCTCTGCCTACTCCCATCCCTCTCAGCCTCCCTCGTGCAGGTATACCTATTGGATCTATCAGTCTGGGAGGGGTACGAACCATGCATCATATACAGGCGTCATATGTGCATCTGCCTGTCCCTGATCATAGGCAAATGGCCTTGCAACCAACTGTCTAAAGCCCTCAACAACCTCGTGGGTTGGGATCGTGTGTCCCCATTGATGAGTCCAAATAATGACTCATTTTTTGTTAAGATTTAACATATGTTTTTTATTGTTACTATGGGATTTTAGCACCTAATTACCAATACTTTCTATGTTATTTCCATGAACTTATCCCTGTAACTTTTGATGGTATTTAGCCTGTTATGTGATATATCTATATTAATTTTACATGTGATTGAATGAATCTTATTCTAAGGTGATTATGGATATACAAATGTCTTGTGCACGCTAATGTCATAATGCAGGTTCACATTAAGATGTAGATATAAATGAAGCTTGCAAGGTGGAAGAAGCTCATGCCAGCTGACCGGTTACTAAAGGAGTCAAAGACATGGACATTAAAGAGGTCAATGGAGGGAAAACTTCCAGCTCGTGTGGAAGTTATAACTTACCTTTAAATGATCATGTCTATTAGTTGAGTAGATTTAGAAGGTGTTGTTATGCTAGATCCTCATTGAGGCAAGTCTGGTTTGACTAAATTTGGTGCATGCATAACCTCCTTCCTCTTTTTCATGCTTTCAATAAATGGCATCCTCCTAGTTTGATGGAGCCGACTGCCTAGTTAGTTAGGGTTAGTTAGAAGCTTTCCTTCTATAAATAATGATCAGATGTCCCTCTTCACAAGGTTGGATGTTCTGATATTGTACTTGCATTTTTAGTTTCAAGGAATATAGTCATGTTGTTGCTATTATGTAACAATGTTTTCAATGAATAAAATGATACTTTGATTTGTTGCATCTGAGTTAGTTTAGGGAAGACTCATTCAAGGGGGGCCACTTGGTGAGAATTCCATTAGTTCAGTTTAGTAGTTACTTTTCTATTCAATAATTAGTTATAGTCTTAGCAGTTGTCTGTTCTTGTAGCCATTGGAACTTTGTTCTATATTTGTTCTTGTAGCCAAGGAAGACAGAGTAGCTTCTTGTCTATTTGTTGAGATTTATGTTTCTGTCATTCATTTCAGTTCAGTTTATTTGTTGATTCATGCTCAGTACTTATGCTAATTCCTTTCAAGAATTTTACTTCCAGTATTGTTTCCTTTCTAGTTATAGGATAAAGATGACTACAATTGAGTCCTAGTGCATAGACAGTGCTGACCCATTTCAAGTTCATGTCCCTGGGTTAACAATGAAATGAACCTTCATGATGAGTAAGATAACTACTTAGTTGAGATATCTAATCTCTAAGTTATAGCTTTAAGGGCTTAATTATTGAACCATTGGAGGAGGCCAATATTTTTGTCATCGTTGTCAAGGATGGTGTCAAACTAGGAAGTTCTTTGGAGTCATTTCCATTTTATTTCTTTTTTTTAGTATCTCTAAAGTTTTTTCTTAGCATACCCTTCATTTGAATAAATTAATGATCTGTTATTCTTTCACCAATTCTTTGTGTGAGTTGGATGATACTGAGGTAATACCGCATGCATAGGGGCAGGAGAAGAGATGCTCTAGGGAGATTCCTTCCTAATTACCCTAATCCTAATAACCAGATAGTTGAGTTTCAAAATTTTCCAAGAGACGAAGAAGAAGAGGAGGAAAATCCTTTTGTTGATGCATTTCCCAATTTGACCAGTTCTGAAACTTCCTCTAAAGAGAAAGCTACCCAAAACCTGATTGAGAATCCATTTGCTTTGACAATCCATCAAGCAATTATGGCTGGCCAAAATCCAAATAGACCTAACCAACCATCTTTTCCATTCCCTATCACTCACCAAAATGAAGTTGATAACCTCAAGAACATCCCTGCCTCAGTTCTTCCTAAATTCTATGGGCTTGTAATAGAGGACCTTAACACTTTCTTGTTTGAATTTTATATCCTCTGCAGAAGCTATGATTACACTACTGATGCTCATAGGCTTAAATTGTTTCCCACTACCTTAAAGGAGGCTACATTAAGGTGGTTTATGAGCTGTAGAGACTTGGGATGATATGAAAACAAATTTTCTTGAGAAATATAAAGAATATTGTAGAGGAAGTGATATGAGAGGGGATGATATCTTCAGGATACAACAGAAGGAGGATGAAAGTTTGGAGGACTATATTTCAAGGTCCTATTATTCCTGTAGAAATCCCCACACCATGCACTCAATGAAGAGTCTCAAAATTTTCTCTTCCTCAGAGAGATCAATGAAAATTGCATTGATGCTATGGACTTGATAGGAGGAGGAGATATCACCCAAGTTCCCTGGGATGATATTAAGAATATATTCCAGAATTACCCTAGGGCAGCTATGAAGAGAGGAAGAGGTTACCAATCTTCTATGGGTAAATACTCCACCAATGGAGTTTCAAGGATGGAAATCACACATTTGCTAGCAGATTTCAAGCAGGATATCATAAACAATATGGCCACTCAGCTAAATACACTACAAGCAAAGAAGAAACATGAGGAGGTAGAGGCAATGCTAGCAGAATATTGTCCTCAATGGAGGAAAAAGAAAGACTATAGATGCAAAACGGTAGCCAACATTGATAGCAAGAAAATTCCACCAGAAGTCAAGCCAATTTAGGGTGATGATGATTAGGTTTTCTACATTGCACAAAGAGGGCCATGGGCTCCAAGACAAGGTATGCCACTAGATCCATTATCTTTTAGTGGACCTTATTTGAATTCTTATGCATCTGGTAATCAATGGCAACCCCCATACCCATCAAAATTTGGAGGCTATCCACCTCAACCTTGGAACAACCCTCCAAATACTTGGCCTAATTACCAAAACTCTCCACCTCAGTGGCAGCAACCTCTAGGAAACTGGCAATAGACATCCCAATGGAGTGGAGGACAACAATGTCCAAACTAGGAAGTTGGTTACATGCAACCACCTCCATAGCCTCAACAACCTTGCCATAATGTCTCCTCCTCCTAACTCAAACTCTAGCACATGTAGACCTACTCAGTTACCAGCTCAACCCACACCTAACCCAAATAACAAACCATAGCAGCAGCCAGTTTACTCTGTAGATCCCAACCAGTTTCCTACATATGTTGTGTGGGTGATATTCATCTGCGTTCAGGAACCACTTTTTTGTCTCCTTCCACTCCTATCATAACAAAGCTTCTTGTGGAAGAAGAGGAGCATCAAAATTTATTTGATATCCCTACTTGGTCAAGTGTACCCAAGAATCTTGAACCAGTTCGACAGTCTGATCAAGACCCACCATTTCCTCAAAGGTTAGAAGTTGTTAAAAAAAAGGAAGAGAAGGAAGAAACAACCTTTGATATTTTGGATCAGTTGAAAAACATGTGTCAAGATACCTTTGTTCCAGGCCATAAAATATGTTCCCATATATAGTAAGGCAATCAAGGAAGCATGTTTCAAAAAGCCGGGGAGGAAAAAGAAGGACCCCACTACCGTTCATGTGGTAGGATAGTTGGCAGATATCATGCTTGGGAAAGTAATTGTTCCTAAATATACTGACCCAGGTAGTCTTGTATTTGGAATCACTATAAATGGAATCCAAGTGAAGAATGCTCTAATAGACTTGGGAGCAGCTATCAATGTGATGACTAAGGATATCCTGCAACAACTAAATGTTACAAATATGAGACCTACTCCTACTTTCCTGCAGCTTGCTGACAATTCCACTATCAAACTAGATGGTATAGTATAATACCTTGTTGTCACTCTAGACTCTTGGGAATGTCCAAAAGACTTCATGATCCTTTCCCCTAAAGCTACATTAGGAGGGTATCCCCTTATTTTAGGAAGGTCGTGGTTAGCTACAGCAAATGCTTACATTGGATGTCGGACAAGGGACATGACTATTTTTTTATGGGAGAAGCACTAAAAAGCTTGTCCTTTATCCTCTTGCTCAACCATCCCATGATCTGGATAACCCCATTTGGTCACATGTTGGAGAAGAGGTTGAGGAGGTCAATGTAGTGGCACAACTCATGATGATAGGAGGATGTCCTTTCATGCAACTTCAGGAAGAAGATTAAATATTATCTCATATAATTCAAAACCATTGTGAAGTGCATGAAGAACCACCCACTCATGAATCTAGTTTTGCATGTTCATTGCAGATACTTCTGCCAGCTTCTCCTGCACCTGAATATCTTGCATCAATAGATATGCTTCATAAAATGTTACCACATGAATTAAAAATTCCAAGCAATAGTGAAACAACCATGATTGAGTTGACCACACAAGTACAAGTTTCAGAGGGGAAGCATTTGAATATTAATAGAAAACTTAGTCAAGAGTAGCAGTTGTCCCTAACAAACCTGTTAAAATTGCATCAACATGCATTTGCATGGGATTATCATGACATGAAAGGATTAGATCCCAAACTTTGTACTCACATGATCTACATTAGAGATGACTATACACCAGTAAGGAAACCACAAAGGAGGATCAACCCTGCATTGAGGGAGATTGTGAAAGGAGAATTACATAAGTTATTGGATGCAGGATTTATCTACCCTATCTTAGATAGCCAATGGGTGTCCCTTTTGGTAATTGTGCCTAAAAAGGGAGGTAAATGGATATTTTGTGTTGACTATAGAGAACTAAACTCTGCCACCAAAAAGGACCACTTCTCCCTTCCTTTTATAGACCAATTATTGGATTCACTTGCAGATAAGCAGTATTTTTCCTTCTTAGATGGATTCAGTGGTTATAATCAGATACATATTGCACCTGAAGGTTAGGAGAAGACAACTTTCACCTATCCTTGGGGGACTTATGCCTATTTTGTACTCCCATTTGGTCTATGCAATGCACTTGCAACCTTCCAAAGAGCAGTTATTAGTATATCCTTAGATATTTCACATGATTGTATGGAGATCTACATGGATGATTTCACCACTTATGGTACCAATTTTGTAGAAGCATTAGAAAACTTAAGAAAGGTTTTGCAAAGATGTGAGGACCATAATCTATCCTTGAACACTGACAAATGCTTTATGATGATGTAGGAAGGAGTGGTCCTTGGCCATTATATCTCTCAGAAAGGAATTCAAATGAACCCAACCAAAATTGAGGTAATTACCAATCTTTCCATTCCTATCAAGAAAAAAGATGTTAGAAGTTTCTTGGGACATGCGGGATACTATAGGTGCTTCATAAAATATTTTAGTAAGATGGAAGCACCACTTTACAATCTTCTAACTAAAGATGTTGAGTTCCAATGGACAGAGGATTGTGATAAAGCATTCTTTGATTTAAAAACAGCATTAATCCATGCTCCTATGCTCAAAGGCCCTAATTGGGGGATCTCTTTCCATATTCACACAGATGCATCTAATTATGCTATAGGGGTTGTCTTAGGGAAAAAAGAGGGAGCAATAGAGAATGTAATCTACTTTGTCAGCAAGAAGCTACAAGGGGTTGAGTTTAACTACACAGTGACAAAGAAGCAGATGTTGGCAGTCATTTATGCTCTCAACAAGTTCAGACATCATATCACAGGATACCATATCTTTGTCCATACAGACCATGTAGCCATAAAATACCTTATGAACAAGCCATTGATCACAAGAAGGTTAGCAAGGTGGTGGTTGTTGATGCAGGAATTTGATATCACCATTATAGACAAGCCAAGTAAGGCAAATGTTGTGGAAATTTTTCTCTCCAAATTGACTACATCAGAGGACACTCAAGTCATTGATGACTCGTTTCCTAATGAGAATTTTTTCTTCATTAGTGTGCACACACCTTGGTATGCAAATATAGCCAATTATCTCCTTACAAGAAGAGTTCCCCCTCATTTCTCTCTAAAAGAGCGAAGGGTTCTTATTGAGAAAACTTTTCTATTCTCATGGATTGCAGGTTGTTTATTCTATACTAGACCAGATCATGTGATGAGAAGATGTGTAAGAGAGGATGAAACTTATGATATACTACAAGCATGCCATAATGAACCCTGTGGGGGGCACTTTGCAGCTAAGAGAACAACCATGAAGATTCTCAATACACGATATTACTGGCCTACACTTCATAAGGATACAAGCAAGTACACTAGGAAGTGTGATAGTTGTAAAACGATGGGTTGACCAACTAAAATAGATGAGATGCCTCTATACCCCCAAGTAGTTATCACACCATTTGATAAATGGGGACTTGATTTTGTAGGTCCAATTGATCCACCATCAAATGGAAAATCTTACATCTTGGTTTGTACTGATTATGTGACTAAATGGGTTGAAGTCAAAGCCATGAAACATGCTAGGGACAATAAAGTTGCAAAATTCCTCTATGAAGAAATCTTCACACGCTATGGAGTTCCTAGAGAGATAGTCACAGATCAAGGGGATCAGTTCACATCCACTCTTGTCGTAGCATTGATGAAAGAGTATAATGTCAGGCATAGGAAATCTACACCCTATCACACTCAAGCCAATGGCCAGTCTGAGGTGACAATTAGGGAAATAGAATCTATTATGACCAAAATAGTAGCAATCCACATAAAATATTGGGAAAATAGGTTGCCAAAAGTTGTCTAGTCCAATAGAACCACTTGGAAAACCACTACTGGTTTTACTCCCTTTGAACTATTATATGGAAAAGCATCAATGATGCCTATAGAGTTTGAACACAAAACTCTTAGAACAACATTGGACTTGGGAATAGACATATTTGAAGCACAGAAGGACAGGGTTATGCAACTAAATTCCCTAGATGAGATGAGGAAGTCAAATCTCCACCATGCTAAGATGGTGCAGAA
Organism: Sequoia sempervirens; assembly: GCA_007258455.2. Classification (NCBI taxonomy): domain Eukaryota; kingdom Viridiplantae; phylum Streptophyta; class Pinopsida; order Cupressales; family Cupressaceae; genus Sequoia; species Sequoia sempervirens. The sequence continues at coordinate 216,257,244 of VDFB02270651.1, read as the reverse complement.
CCAGAGAGTTAGATGGCATGATAAATAAATCAAAGAAAAGAAGTTCTAGCCAGGTGACTAGGCACTTCTTTATGATTCTAGGTATAAAGACAACTTACGCAAGCTTCAAACCCGGTGGTTGGGACCATATGAGATTACAGAGGTCTTCCCAATGGTGTTGTTTAGCTTACAACAATTGATCATGTCAGGTTCAAGCTCCTGGTCAATGGTCATTGTCTTGGGTTATATCATAAACCCGCCTCAAAATAGGAATTCATGCAACAATTCATTGAATACCAGAATTTTGAAGTTCCTGTAGCCAAAGGAAGCGGACCTAGCATCCCACCTTCTACCTAGTCAAAGGTACGCATGCAACCATAATAAAGATTTCCACTTTTCATGGGAATTCATTTCTCCATCAATAAAACTACCCACCCATTCATCTCCATTCCTTCTCTCTTCCATCATCCACCATCACTTCATTTAATATCTCAACTGTACTTTTCTGGTGACCAATACTTCCTTCCACATTCTTTGGAAAAGACTTTCCAATTTTTCAGGTATGTGCATAACAACTTAATGTATATTAATTACCTTACATGCATTTGTTTAATTATTGTACTTTAATATTGATATTTCACATAGCAAATATTGTTAGTATGCCCTGCTCTATCATAATTCCATTCCATCCTATGTGGAAACATGCTTTTATTTAGGTTGGGGGAAATGTGAGCCTATGTGTCATACATGTCATCAGCCATATTTCATACACTAACATGGCAGTAAATTTGAAATGATGTAGTTGAAGTGGTGTTCTGCATGCATGAAATGACATTAAGCTGCTGTCATTTTCTTTGATAATACCCCTCCTTTATGTCTTCTTTACTGCCTTAGTCGATATCATAATGCCACTAAAAAGGTAAACTTGAGAGGTCATACGACACTGGTGTTAGTACTGGTAAGAATGGCATGAAGCGGAAGAAAAATTGGGTTTTCAGAAGAAGGATTACAGGAAAGAAGTCTTTTCAAAAGTGTTTTCTAGAGTGTGAGTGGAAGTAATGGGAGGTCAGTTAATCAGAAATGAACCAACAATTCACCAGGTAATCCTAGAAGATGCACTTTGTGAGCCTGAATTCATAAATTTTGGTTGGCTAGATTACTTTTTGAAGCTAAATAGTTTCAATAATGACATTGCCTTAGAAATTGCACAAAAAATTTCCAATGGTAAGGCAATGGTGAAAGGATTAAAAGTTATAGCCTCTGAAGAAAGGATTGTTGAAGTGTCAGGTTTGTCCACTGAAGGAGAACTTGACCCTGCTTCTAGGGATGCTAGATCAGCTAGAGCATAATTCAGCAAGCCTTGTGATCCTTTGCTTGTTAAATAGACAAACAAGGAACAAGAACTTCTTTTCCAGAAACATGGAAGCAAGTTGTTGTCTATATCATCAAATACATTACCTACGATGGTTGCCAATCCTATCTCCATTTTGTGCATTTCAATCTTTTGAATCACATGAGACATGGTAGGAGGATGAATGTGCCAAATGTCATGTACAATCTTCTTACAATCATGGTTGTTGAGACACAGAAAGGTATGGAAAATTTTGTTTCCCATCACTATTTGATTAAATTGTTGGTAGAAAAATCTTTGCAAGAAGTGTCCAGTATGTCATGGGATGAATTTTTGAAAATTAAGAAGTTCAGATTAGAAAATGTGTGTCCTAGAGGTCAACCCATAACTCATAAGGTTAGTGGGGATAAGGGGGTTATTAAATTTACTCCTGGAGCTTCAAATTTTGAGGCAATTCCTAGTACAAACCCTCTTGCAGCAAAACCTACAGTAGAAATTAGTTCCTTTGAATCTAAGCATGTAGATGAAGATAGTTCATCTTCAGACCACAATGTCGACATTTCCTCTAAAACCACAGTTTGCACTAGGGCTTCCATTCGAAAGGAGGAAGCAAAAATGAGAAAAGCATAAATTATCAAAGGGAAGTCTAAGAAGCAAAAACCAAGAAAGGTAAAACCGAGCCCTAGGAAGCAAAAAACTAAAGACACTGATCATCTTGCAGCCGCTAGGAAAAATGAAAGTCCTCCAAAGAAATCAAAATTGGTCAAATCTGCTACTGGTGTGCCTCCAAAAAGGAGCCATAGACTCAGAGGGAAACTTGGGAAGAAGGTAGAAGCTCCTGAGGAACATGAAAATATAGGATTGGCAGAACTTGTTGTTGTTGCAGAGCAAGTTGAAAATCAGGAACCAATGCAAGCATAGCAAGATGTACAACAAGAACTGATGCAAAGGAAAATCCTAGTAGGAAAGCATAAACCTCCTACTTTTTCATGGGCATCAGTAGCCCTGGACCTATGGAAATAAATGCAGGAGAAAGAAGAAGAATGGAATAAAGAAAAACTCAAGCTACAGGAAGAGATCAATAAGAAAAATAAAGAAATTGAGGAGAAGAATGCAGAGATTACTGCATTAAAAGATAAGGTAGACAATGTGGTAGCTCTAGTACCACAAATTATGGAATGTAGGACTCCCCCAAGGGTATATGCATTGCATTGAAGGAAACACAATCTTTCTTTTAAGTTGTCAAGGGTCATTCCGGTCTAAACCCTTCCATTGAAATCCCAAAAGAATTTTTCCAAGCTTACCAATCCTCTCCTTCTAAAGTCAATAATTTACTATGTGAATTATATTTGCACAACTATGTTGTTCCCAATGACCATGAATGGAATCCATTACTATACATTGGGGATATTCACTTGAGGGCATTAATGTCATGGATTCAAAATGAAATCAACTGGGGGTAGCAATTCAAAATATACAGAGAAAGAGAACTCCATACCCCCTATCTCTAAGAGCTTAATCAAGCAGTCCTATAGATATCTACTATACATGGAACAAACTTCTTTATAATCCAAAATACAAAAAGAGGACCATGCCTTCTAGGGAGGAAGCATACCTAGAATATGAACAAGTAGCTACCACTATAGGAAGGATAGTATTGGGATATTTATCATAGAGATGGAATGACTTGCCAGATCAGTTAAAACAAGCTAAACCCCATTCCCTACAAAATTATTATGCAGCTTGCAAATGAAGCATCAGGTATATACATCTTGGGAGGATGAAGCAACACTATTGGCTCCTGTTAATATTTCAGCCACCTATCCTATTGTGGTCGGTACTAGACCACATAACCTATCAATACGATGTATATACAGTGAGGCCAAGGTGGGGTAGACTGGAGAGCAAGCAGGTTCTATTGGGATCCAAATTTAGATACTGTAGAGACTGATCAAGGGCAAACAACAATTGGTGATCTCAAGGCTTTGGTTAGGCAAAGGAATTGAGTTCCCTCTACTGGAGGACTAGCAGATCATTAGGCTGGGGGGAGATAATGAGTCCAAATAATGACTCATTTTTTGTTAGGATTTAACATATGTTTGTTATTGTTACTATGGGATTTTAGCACTTGGTTACCAATACTTTCTATGTTATTTCCCTAAACTTATGAACTTTGGGCATGAACTTATCTCTGTAACTTTTGATGGTATTTAACCCATTATGTGATATATCTATATTAATTTTATATGTGATTGAATGAATGTTATTCTAAGGTGATTATGGATATACAATTGTCTTGTGCATGCTATTGTCATAATGCAGGTTCACATTAAGATGCAGATATAAATGAAGCTTGCAAGGTGGAAGAAGCTCATGCCAACTGGTTGGTTGCTAAAGGAGTCAAAGACGTGGACATTAAAGAGGTCAATGGAGGGAAAACTTCGAACTCGTGAGGAAGTTATAACTTACCTTTAAATGATCATGTTTGTTAGTTGAGTATATTTAGGAGGTGTTGCTATGTTGGATCCTTGTTGAGGCAAGTCTGGTTTGACTAAATTTGGCACATGCATAACCTCCTTCCTCTTTTTTATGCTTTCAATAAATGGTGTCCTCCAAGTTTGATGGAGTCAACTACCTAGTTAGTTAGGGTTAGTTAGAAGCTTTCCTTCTATAAATAATGATCAAATTTCCCTCTTCACAAGGTTGGATGTTTTGATATTGTACTTGCATTTTCAATTTCAAGGAATACAATCATGTTGTTGTTATGATGTAACAATGTTTTCCATGAATAAAATCATACCTTGATTTGTTGCATCTGAGTTAGTTTAGGGAAGACTCATTCAAGGGGGCCCACTTGGTAAGAATTCCATTCGTTCAGTTTAGTAGTTACTTTTATGTTCAGTAATTAGTTATAGTCTTAGCAGTTGTTTGTTCCTATAGCCATTGGAACTTTGTTTCATGTTTGTTCCTACAGCTAAGGAAAATAGAGTAACTTCCTGTTTGTTTGCTGAGATTTTTGTTTATGTCTTTCATTTCAGTTTAGTTTAGTTGTTGATTCATGCTAAGTAATTATGCTAATTCCTTTCAATCATTTTACTTTCATTATTGTTTCCTTTCTAGTTATAGGATAAGATGACTACAATTGAGTCCTAGTGCACAGACAGTGCTGACCCGTTTCAAGTTCACGTCCTTCGGTTGACAATGAAATGAACCTTCATGATGAGCAACATAACTACTTAGTGCAAATATTTAATCTCTAATTTATAGCTTTAAGGGCTTAGTTATTGAACCATTAGAGGAGGCCAACACCCATGTCTTCTCTCATGTTGATTTGGAAAAAATGGTTGTATAGGCATCATCGGGCCTATCCTGCCTCTTGCCAAACTATCTAGAAACTCTATCAGGGAAGTACCTATCAATCATGATATGCTCTCGACCCTGCATATACTAGGTCTATCGAGAAAATAATAGTTATTGTACATCGTCATACCATGCTAACATCTGGAGCCATGGTCGCCATCTAAACACTGTTATATCATCAATCACTCTCCTTCAGTATGGTATACCAAGCTACTCTATGTGCTAAAAAGTGATGGTGCCTCTGTAACTCCAAAAAACTAAATCATCTAGCTCCACATCTTCCATGTGGACAATCGGTCGGATCACGACAATGTTCTCCCATGCCCATATGTGAAGAAGAGTGACTCCTATACCAATAGCTCTTCCATCACAACAAACAAATTCATGCATATCATAGTAAAGGAAAACTAGCATCGTTGGCCCCCATTAATACTGAATCCTATAGAAGAGCATCATGTGCCATGTTAGCCCCCATCCTGGACTAAACCCCCTGCTTCATCGATCTGGAGCAACCAACCTTGAAATCACTACCACAATGATCAATCTGAAGGTTGATGCCTGACCTCTGTACATCTCAAGGTCAATCTAGGAGTTGGCCAGGACAATGGACTCCTGTTCAAGAACCTTATGATAGGCATCATATCCTACATTAGTTTCATAAATAGTGTCCTCACCCTGTATCGGCAATCGCAAAATCTGTCATACATCCTCCAGTGTCACTATTGCCTCATCGGTGGGTAAGTGGAACAATGAGGTCTCACTATGCCATCACTCACATAGCACTGTCATCATCACCAAATGGGCCCACAAGATAGGCATATATGCAACGTACCACAACCCGATCTCCCCAAGGTGCTCTTGTTGAAGCTCAAATAAATCAAGTCTAGACAAAATTGAAGGTTGGTGCTCACAGGACATCAAAGGTTGGATAACCTCCTGCACCCACAAAGTGCACGACATCATAATTTGCTAAAATTGGCTAAAGTTTGGAGTTTTTATCCCCCAACTGACAAAAGTGTCGCTATAGTTCAAATTCTAAATAGCGACACTATTTACATTCAAATTGCAAATTGTGACTAGCATCACTCATCACACCCATGTCACCCTTTGAAATTTGGAAACCCTAATTCTAAATTTCAAATTGAGCAGGTGAGTCACTATTTAGACCCGCGCCATGATTTGAAATTTGAAAACCCTAATTCCAAATCACAAAATGCATCACTCATCACAGTAGTGTTGCTAAAAGTGAAAATAGTGTCACCAATTCTCAAAATAGCATCGCTATATAGCGACACTGCCCAAACCCATCAACTTACAATAAGTGCACTCAAAAGTCAAAATGCAAGGTAAGTTTCGAATTACATACCGATGGTCCTGCACCTAGAGGCCTTTGGTACTCTCGAACTTGATTAGAAATGTGTTGTGGGACCACTCGTTGTGCCATTTTGTCAAGAGTTCAGAGCTCAAAATGCAAGAATTCTCTAAGGTGTGAATGCATAAATGAATTGAAAGTGACCCTTCCTCACCTATTTAAGCTTAAAAATTAGGGTTTTTTGCCCTAATTTCAACCAAAAGCTAGGGTTTTTCACCAATTTCACTAATCTTTCCAAACTAAAGCTTATTTTGCATTGTTTTTTGCATTTTTGACATGCTTTTTGCATCTTGGAGCCTTTTCGGACCCCTGAGGCAGCATTTTATCTTTGTTGAGCAATCAACCCAAAATTCAAACTTTCCGCTCAATTTCTCGAGGGGGCAATGAACCAACTTATTCCTTCCACTGGGGCAACAATGGGGCATCCAAAAAATCAGAATTCTTTTATTTTTTTATTTAAGTAGTAGTTTTTAATCTGAAGGGTGTCAGTCTTTGAACCAATGTAGTAGGTACCTTGCTTCAAAGAGGGGGAAAATGTAGACACTTTAAAATGTTTTGAATGATATCATGCACTCGAATCAGGTATACTAACATCATTTCCTCCTAAGACAAATCCTCTTTTTGCTTAATTAATTAAATTAGCCTAACTATTTGATTTGTTATGTCATTTTCGTCTATTAACCTAATCAATTTAATCGGGTTAATTCACCCCATTTCATGCTAACATTTTGTCTTATTAAATTAAATACATCGAGTTATTTAATTTAAGTCCCTAAGTCTTCTTATTTAATTAAATAACCCTAAGTTATTTTATTAAGTATCATTTCACTTTCCCCCTTTTCATTAAATTACTTTATTTAATGAATATCATCTAATCCCCTTTAATTGCATAATTAAACCTTTGTTTAAGTATCAATTACTAATGAATCTAATCCCCCCCACTTGTAAGGGAATATTCCTCCTTTGCACATTAATCCAAAAGGAATATTCCCATGGAATATTCCTTCCCCTTTTTCACATTAAAACTTTGTTTTAATTTGCTAAATATCTATTTTCCCTCACCCGTGAGAATATTCCAAAGAATGTGCTCTTTCTTCACTCATTTAAAAAAGGGGAATATTCCTTTTTCTATAACAAACTTAAAAGACTTCTTGTGAAAGTTAACTTACTTGACTTCTTGTGCAAGTTGAAAGTGTGTTTGTTTGGACAAAGGTGAACCCTTAATTAAATCTCATCATTGATTCTTATCCCTTGATGAGAATCCATGATCCATGCCTCCAATTTCCTCCATCCTTGACCATTGATTAACCTTTTTGATCTCAACCCTCCATTTCTCATTTGTCTTCCTATAAATAGGTCACTAGTTGGAAACAAATGATTCCATCTTTTAATATCAAACTTATGTTGTTAAAATCATTTGCACTTGCACTCACATTTAGCATCTTTTTTAGCTTAATTCACTTACATATTAGCTTAGCTTCCATTAATGGCTTCCATGGTAGCATAGATGCATTCATTTAGCTTATTTGGTAATTAGGGTTTGAATCTTTTAGTTTAAAATCTATTTAGATTAGCTTTGCACTTATACATCTTGATCGTCTTAGCATAAATCATGTTAAAATAGCTTGCATCATGTTATTTTAGCATTTAAATCATGTTTCATCACACATCTATCATCGGTTTTGTCGATTCTCTTCAATAGAATCAATCGGAACAAGCTCATTTATCCATGGGATTGGGAAAGGGTTTCCATTTCAAATTAATGTGACACCACTCCCCCAATAGGATAAGTTTCAATGGATTAGAATAGGTGTTTTTGAAGCTTTCATAGTTTAATATGTTAATTTTTAATGGATTCCTAGTTTAGTGTTTATTGATTGATCTTATTGGGATTGACATTTAGTGGCTTCATTACGCTTCATATCCTCATGGATCAAGTGTAGTCAACCCATACTAATCTGGCAATCACATATACAATCTTAAATAAGATTAAAAATAAACATAAAAAAGTCATTAAAACCACCTTCATTAATGAACCAGGAGTTCATTTATTTCACGCGTGTGGAGGGTAGGAACATGTAGGGGTGGTGAAAATCACCATTCCTACATATTCAAAAATTTAGAAGAATACAAAATGTAACGGCGGTGAAAATCACCGCCTTGACATTTGCAAAACTTAAATAAATGGAAAATGCAAAAGCAGTAAAAAAATAGTGCTCTAACATTTAAAGGAGAGGAGGACCTGTAGAGGCACTGAAAAATAGCACCGCTACACATAAAAAAAAAAATCTAACTTGCTCATGTAGGGGGGCTGAAAAACAGCACCCTTACATGGGCAAGAAATTTTCTAACTCCCAGAAACTAAAAATCAATAAAATATTCATTTTGAAGGTTTTCAAAAAATGACGAAAGAAGAGCACTCGAGGGGACAATTCGAGGATCAGGACCATGCATAAAGGCCAATTTAAATTCACCTCATTTTGCATACTTATAGTGCACGGGCCTACGAAATGGACCAATTTCATAGGGGGTTATCTCGTGAATCAAGCACAGCTGGATTCAAGGATAACAAAATACAATAAAATGTACAAGTGAAGATAGAAGGACTCATGATGACCCCCAAGAACTACTTCTATTAAATAATTATAAGAAATTTCCCCCATAGGAAAGAAAAAGAGAGACTATGGAGCCCCCATAAGATCATAGAACATGTGTTGAGTGATGCTTGAAGAAGAATGTAGAATGTGATCTCTGAATGTCAAACATTTCTTCCCCGTGGAAGAAGATGAACTATAGATAGATGCATGAACTATTCCCATGTGAGAATAATAGAAGTCTTTGAATAATGCGCAAGATTCAAACATAATGGTGAAATGATCTATTGAAATGCTCCATGAGAAGGCTAATGTAAAACAAAAGCCAAAGATGTAGATGGGTTGACAATAGTGTTGATTTGGTTGTCATCAAAGGTGTATGCCAACTCTTTAAAATGGGATTGAATAAACATGTCTAATATTAATATAAGTAATCATCCCAATTATCTGTAGTGGAAACACAACTGTGAATATCCTATTGTATTGAATCATGAGAAACCAATGATGTAGGAAATTTCAATACTGAAGAAGAAAAATGTGAAGGAGATGTGACATTAGTATAAGGTGAAGGAACTGGTTAGAAGGATATAACTCCAAGGTTTAAATAACCAAATTTTATCTCCTTATGCATGTTGAAGGTATCAATGTCATCTATACTCAAACCATCATCAAAGTCGATAAAACCAAAAGAATAAAAGAAGTATAATCTGTAATCATGATCATCATGACTTGTGGTAATGATGTCTCTACTTTGAAAATAAATGACGATCATGGAATGTGGTGTGAGCTCAATTATTTTTCTTGTGCCATTATGTGTAATATGATGAATGGAAATGAGATTATTTAATAAGAAAGGTACATAAATTATATCATTGAATGTGTTGGAAAAGGTGCCTCAAATTTACTGGCTTGATCGACTTCTTGCAGCAGTTGTGTCTATTTCTCTATCGGCCTAATAGTTCTTTATTGGCAAGACCTTGTTCTTAGTCCCATTGATGGACCAATGACATTCTATTCGGCGTGGTGTGTTCTATCAGCAGGAGTTTCTAAGTTGTCTCCCCGATACTCTGATGTGACTGTTTCAGCGTGACAAGGTGTTATCAGTGGGACTCTTCCTTGAGTCTCCCTGATAGACCAATGGGCTGTGGTGAGCATGTTGGTGACTCACATTGATGTGACTTGGATTCGTCGATGGGACTCTATCCTGAGTCTCTTTGATGACCCGATAGCTATGGTGAGATTGCAAGATCACGGAAAACCAGAACTTTGGAACCACAAGTTGGAAGTTGTGAAGTTTTGGAAACCTCTAACTTACTAACCATAATGACAAGCCAATAGGCTTCATCAGTGTGACTTCCTTATATCAGTGGGAGACAGATTGGTATCCCCTCAATATGGTGATGAGTGACCCAGTAGTTTGTGAAGAACATCTTGGTGGAACCCAAATGGTGCGATGGTCAACAGCATTGGACAAGTGATGTGTCGACATGTGGAACAAATTTATTTGTTGATTCTACATCACTGTTGTGAATCAATGATCATTGGACCGAAGCTTTTCAAACTGAAGTTGATAGTTGTATTTCCTAATAAAAATGTAACTGCATTACAAAATCAGATTGCTCATTGATTGGCCAATCAGTACTACAACATGGAGAGATTAGGCCGACCTGAAGAATGAGTGAGATAAAATGGGATGTTTGTAATGTAATGAAAAAAAAGAGAGAGAGACGAATAGTATTGCATTGATTTGGTGTTTGCTCAAAGGAAGAGTGAATGCAATTATGTCGAATTGATTCTACGAATTGACACCTGAAAGTGGAGTTTGTAACTTTGTATGTAATCTATTTACCATAATGTAAAGTGGCTTTACTTGGTGTGTGGGTTTTTCTCCTGTAAGGGTTTTCTCATGTAAAATTGGTGTTTAATTTTGTGTGATGTTTAAATTGTCTATTCTCTTATTCTATTGTTGTGTATCTTTATGACTGTAACTCAAATTAAATGAAATATTCTACAATTCTTTCCTGAGAATTTTGTGTTTGGAAGGCATTTCCACACCAAGCTTTCCTTACAAGTGGTATTAGAGCCTGGCCAATTGTGTTATCCTTGTGGGTAGGGTTGGTTTTCTATGCTAATTTTGTTCAGTGGGAGTCTTGTAGAGAAAATTGATTGTCCTAATTACAGATTGAGATGACAAGCACATCAGGAAGAGCAGAAATTAAAAAGTTCAATGGCGGCAATTTTGAGTTGTGGAAACTCAAAATGGAAGATCTGTTGGTGAAAATAGATCTCTGGATTATTGTGTCTAGAACTAAACCCTCAAGCATGAAGCAAGAAGATTGGGATATCACAGATAGAAAATCCAAAGGGTTGATAAGACTTTGTCCAGCTGACTCTGTTCTCTTGAATATCCATGAGGAGAAGACTGCATCTTCTTTATGGAAGAAACTTCGCGATGTCTATCAGGGCAAGTCTCTGGTAGATAATTTATTCTTGAGGAAGAAGTTATACTCCTTGAAGATGGAAGAAGGTGCATCCATAGTAGACCATCTGAATTCATTTAACATGATTGTTGCTCAATTGACCTTTGTGGGTGTGAAGATAGAGGAGGAGGATCGTTGTATTCTTTTGTCGTGTTCCTTACATGACACGTGGGATCATCTGGTGATGGCTATTGGAAGTACAACAACCACTTTCAAGATAGAAGATGTGGTTGCTTCACTACTGTTAGAAGAAATGCGGAGGAAATCCTCCTGAGATGGCCAAGGAGGCCCTTGCTATTCCAAGTAGATCAAAGGAGAGAGTCAAGAAGAAGGACAAGAGGTCTAAATCAAAATCTGAAGGGAGATCAAAGTCTCTAGGCAAGAACTCCAAGGTGAAATGCTAGAATTGTGGGTAGACTTGTTATATCTGAAAGGATTGTAAAGAGGAGAAAGAGAAGAACAACAACTCTTTGTATAATGACTCTTCTCAGAGTGATACAGATGCCTTCATTGCAACCTTGGTGACTTAGGCATTAGATGATGTCTGGTTGATTGACTCAAGAGCATATTTTCACATGACATCTCACAAAGATTGGTTCACAAAGTATGAAAAGTATGTTGGTGGAAAGGTGTACCTAGCAAGTGATTCATCTCTTAAAATTGTTGGTCGTGGAAGAGTCAAAATCCAATTTCCTAATGGAAGAATCAAAGGAATTGATGGCATAATGCACATACCAAGTCTGGCTCGTAATATTCTTTATGTTAATAAGTTGAATAATGTTGGTATGTTTCTTTCTCGATTGGAGGCTACAAAATGACTAGAGGCTCAATGGTTTTGGCTAAGGGTACACGCATAGGAACTTTGTACAAGCTAGATGTACGTGTTGTTCAATGTAATAGTGTCTCTATAAATTCAGATAAAGTTGCTCACATAGGAAAGGAGAAAAATGTTCCTTTGGGTGCAAACTCTTTGGAGGTGAAACTTCTAGCAAAGAAAACCATGCTATGGCATCATAGACTCGATCACATAGGAGAAAAAGGCTTAAAAGCCTTAAAAAATAAAAATCTAGTAGAAGGGCTTGTTGATTGTAACCTTGAGTTAGATTTTTGCAAACATTGCATTTATGGAAAGCAACACTATGTTTCATTTTATTCAAGTCCTCATAGATCTTTTGGCATACTGGATTATGTTCACTCTGATGTATTTGGTCCAGTGAATATTCCTTCATTATTGAAATCTAAATATTATGTTTCTTTTATTGATGATTATTCGAGAAGGGCATTTGTGTATTTTCTTAAAAGTAAATCAAAAGTGTTCAATCAATTTAAAGAGTTTAAAAATTTGGTAGAAAATCGAAATGGAAGGAAAAATAAATGCTTAAGGACAAATAATGGCGGTGAATTTTTTTCTGTAGATTTCGAAAGGTATTGCAAAGACCATGGGATTAAAATTCATAAAACTACACCTTATACTCCATAGCAGAATGGAGTTGTTGAGAGGTTAAACAGGACGCTAATGGAAAGAGTGAGAAGTATGTTAAGCAATTCTGGTCTCGAGCAGAAGTTCTAGGCTAAGGCTATGGCTACAGCATGTTACTTGGTTAATCGTTCACCTAGTTCGACTCTTGTTGACAAAATGCCTATGGAAGCATGGTCTAGTAAGAAACCCTCTCTGAGACATTCATATTTTTAGCTATGAAGCATATGTTTATATGTCGAATGAGAAAAGATCTAAGTTGGAAAACAAAGTTGTAAAATGTATCTTCATCAGCTATAACATTGGTGTGAAAGGATACGAGCTTTGGAATCCTGTTACTGAGAAGGTTGTGTATAGTAGAAGTGTAATCTTTTAGGAGTTGAAACCTTCTGCAGTTAAAGACAAAAGAAATAGAAAATAAGGATGATGTAGTTGAAATTCCTTGAACTCCAGATAAAGAGGAACTACAAATTCAAAGTGTACCTAAAACTAAGGATAGTTCTAACAGCTCTGAGAATTCTAAATAGGAAGAAGAACCACAACCTCAACCTCAGCTAGTGAGGAGGTCTACATGTGAGAAGTGACAACCTGATAGGCATGAATTTTCCATATTGGATTCAAATTGTGCCTATGCTTTGATTACTAGCACTAATGAGCCTAGGACTATAAAAGAGGCTATTAATATGTTTGATTCATATTCCTAGTTGGAAGCCATGAATGAGGAAATTGCATCATTGAAAAAGAATGAAACCTAGGATTTGGTACCTTTGCCTGAAGGTCAAAAGCTTGTTGGCTATAAATGGGTATTTAAAAAGAAAATTGGTTTGGATGGAAATGTGGAGAAGTATAAAGCTAGGTTGGTCGTGAAAGGTTATTCCCAGGTGGACGGAATTGATAATGGAGAAATATTTTCTCCTATAGCTAAGTTGACATCTATTAGATTTCTATTATCACTAGCAGCTATGTATGACTTATAGATTGAGTAGATGGATGTGAAGACAATATTTCTTCATGGAGATCTAGAAGAAGAAATTTATATGTCCTAGCTTGAGCACTTTGTTGAAAAAGGTAAAGAAAGATTGGTTTGCAAGTTAAAGAAATATATGTATGGTTTAAAGCAATCACCTCTAGAATGTGGTGCCAAAATTTTGACACTTTTGTGTTGTCATTAGGATTTGTAACATCAAAATCAGATCATTGTGTGTACTACAAAACTGAAAATGATTGTTTAATTATTATTGACTTATATGTAGATGATATGTTATTCTTTGGGAATAGTAAGGGTGTGATTTATGATTTAAAATATCAATTGTTAGAATAGTTTGAAATGAAATATTTAGGTGTAGCAAAGTATATTATGGGTATGGAAATCATAAGGGATAGGGGAAGTAGAAAACTTTGGCTCAACCAGAGTAAGTATATTAATAATATCCTTGAGATATTTAGTATGATAGATTGCAAGCAGTTATTTGTTCCAGTGTTGTAGGGGACGAAGCTATCTATTGAATATTTTCTGAAGTCTCCTACTGAGATGGAGGACATGACTAGGGTGCCTTATGCAAGTGCAGTGGGTAGTTTAATGTACGCAATGGTCTGTACCAAGCTAGACATTTCCCAAGCAGTGGGAGTACTTAGTCTGTTTATGGCTAATCCAGGAAGGCCACATTGGGATGTTGTGAAAAGAGTCTTCAGGTATTTTAAGGGTACCTCTGAGTATGCTTTGTGTTATCGTGGAAACCCAGTTGGATTATAGAGACCTCTTAGCATTCATGGGTATGTGGATTCTGATTGGACAGGGGATGATGATAGTATAAGATCCACCAGTGGATACATCTTCATGTTGTTAAGTGGTGCAGTTAGTTATATGAGCAAGTGATAGGTTGTAGTCGCTTTATCTACTATTGAGGTGGAGTACATGGTAGCAACACACACCTATAAGGAAGCCATTTGGCTTAGATGTTTGTGTTCTGATGTTGGGTTTAATGCAAGGTAGATTACTATTTGTTGTGATAGTTAGAGTGTTATTTGTTTGGTGAAAAACCCAACTTTCCATGCCAGGATGAAGCATATCGATGTTTAGTACCATTGCATTCATGATATGGTGGAGGATGGAAAGGTAATCTTGAAAAAGTGGATACTCTAGAGAATGTCGTTTATGCGTTGATAAAGCCTATGAGAACAAACAAGTACAGGTGGTGTGTTAATTTGATGGGCCTTGGGGCCTATGACTTTCAGTAACTTCATGTTTGGAAGAAGTCAATAAGTCCTTCATCAAGTGGGAGCATGTTGGAAAAGGTGCGTTAGATTTACTGGCTTGATCAACTTCCTGTAGCAGTTGTGTTTGTTTCTCTATTGGCCTAACAGTTCTTTATCGATGGGACCTTGTTCTCAGTCCCATCAATGGACTGATGACATTTTATTCAGTGTGGTGTGTTCTATTGGTGGAAGTTGGTCACTTTGGTAGGACTTTCTAAGTTGTCTCCCTGATACTCTGATGTGATTGTTTCGGTGTGACAAGGTGTTGTGGGACTCTGCCTTGAGTCTCCTCGATAGACCGATGGGCTGTGGTGAGCATATTGGTGACTCTCATTGGTGTGACTTGGCTTCGTCGATGGAACTCTATCTCGAGTCTCTCTGATGACTCAATAGTTGTGGCAAGATCGCAAGATCGCGGAAAACTAGAACTTTGGAACCACAAGTCAAAAGTTGTGAAGTTTTGGAAACCTCCAACTTATCGACTGTAATGACAAGCCAATAGGAATCATTAGTGTAACTTCCTTATATCAATGGGAAACGAATTGGTGTCCCCCTGATATGGCAATGAGTGACCCGATATCTTGTGAAGAACGTCTTGGTTGAACCCGAATGGTGTGATGGTCAATAACGTTGGAAAAGTGATGTGTTGACATGTGGCATAGATTCATTTTTTGATTCTACATCGTTGTTGTGAATCAATGATGATTGGACCAATTTTTTTCAAACTAAAGTCGATAGTTGTATTTCTTAATAATGATGTAGCATTACAAAATCAAATTGCTCACTGGTTGGCCAATCAGTACCATGACATGGAGAGATTAGGCCGACCTGAAGAATGAGTGAGATAAAATGGGATGTTTGTAATGTAATGAAAGAGAGAGATGAATATTATTGCATTAAGTTGGTGTTTGTTCAAAGGAAGAGTGAATGTAATGTTGTCGAACCGATTCTACAAATTGACACCTAAAAGTGGAGTCTATAACTTTGTATGTAATCTATTTACTATAATGCAAAGTGGCTTTAGTTGGTGTGCGGGTTTTTCTCCCGTAATGGTTTTCTCACGTAAAACTAGTGTTTAATTTTGTGTGATGTTTAAATTGTCTATTCTCTTGTTATGTTCTTGTGTATCTTAATGACTTTAACTCAAATTAAATGAAATCTTCTTCAATTCTTTCCTAAGAATTTTGCATTTGGAAGGCGTTTACACACCGAGCTTTCCTTACAGAATGTTCCTTCCTCAATATCAATAGATCCTTTTCCAAGAGCTATTATATAGGTGTTATTCACCATCAATATTGGTGGGAATGAACAAGGATAAAATGTGGAAAGTAGTTCCCTTGATGTAGCTATGTGGTGCAATACCTTAGAATTAAGAAGCCACTTGTGTGATGTGTTTTTTATAGAAGCCATGAGTGTCATACCCTTATTCTTATCCTTTCCTAAATATGTGAATGATGTGGGTGGATGAAAGAGAACCACATGTCCTAGATGTAGATAATTGAATTTTATTTTTTTGAAGAATATGCCTCAAATAATCAATTTCCTTTTTATAACATTGGTGTTCTTCATGCCCTAGTCTCTTACAATAAGTACATTTGGGCTTCTCCTGAGAATTTTTTCCTTTTAGTGAGGGATATGAATCTGATGGAGTCTTTGATTTTGATCCTTTATCTTGATCCTTAGTTTGTTTCGTTCTCTTAGATGATTGAGAAACTAATTCTTGACTTCTTGAAGAGGTGATAACATCCATAAATATTAACTTAGATTTTTCTCATTTGATTCTATCATAAAACTACATAAAATAAGGCATTACATGTGTTGTTCCAAGAGAATCCATTGTAGAGTAAGAAGAATAAGCAAATATATGATAAGGACCTTTTAGCTTTGACAAAACCAAGAAGACACACTCTTTGTTTTTTCAACCACAACCCTTAAGTCAAGAAGGAAAAGACTTAAATTGGACCAAGAAATCTTCAATAGATGGGAATGAATCAAGAGACAATATTGTTAATTAAACATTCAATTGTAGTATTTTGAACTCATCAACTATACCAAAGAGATCTTTAAACTTGTCCCACATTTGCTTAGGATTTGTACAGACCATTTTTCATAATCCCTTTAGATTGAAGAAGTTGTACTTTGACTTTTCATGAGTAAAATTATATGGAGTTAACAAATTGAGTTTAGGATCCATTATGCACACACAACAAGTCACTTGAATGTGCCTTACAAAACCCCCCAAAATTATATTATATTTAAATGTTGACTCCCTCAGAAAGATACAAAATAAGAATTATAAGCTTTTGTCAAGTTTGGAAGCTAAATCATCCATTTATAACTCGAGGATATTTTTGCAAATATGGAAAATACACTTTCTAAAACTTAATTTTGATTGCAAATTTGAAATCCTTGTAAAATTCTAATGAATTTAAACAAAAAATGTCAATTTTTGACATATGGGGTGAAATTTATGCCCCATTGAAAATTACACAAAGTACATTGATTTTCAGAGGTTAAAAATAGATTAAAAAAGTATTAACTTTAAAATCATCTCGACGCTAAATCATAAATAGTGGAACTAGATTCTTGTTGACTATTTACACTTCAAAATCTGACTCACTGTTTGCAAGTTATGCAAAAAAAAAAATTCCCCCTCGTTACAACACTTGATAGACATTAACCACTAACAATTTGGTGAAATTAGACAGGTATAATAAATTTTTGAGTACAAGAGTATGGATTCTGAGTCTAAGGAATTTGAGGGAGTCTATAATAAATGCAATTTGTGGTGAGAATTTTTTGTGTGAATTGACCAGGTTAGTGGTGGTTTTCTTTTATTTTCCTATCATTGTTGGAAAATGGTCAATGCTCCCCTCAAGATTCATGACATGGCTTAACTACCTCCCGTGGATCCATTAACTCTGGCAATTGTATCGGGCATTAACAAGTTGATATTTTGGTACAACGACAACCATGGTGCCAACAATTGGTATCAAAGCCAAAGGTGTTGGGCAAGGTGCCAAGTTCGAATCCCCTCGAGTAACATTGAGGGGGAGATTGTTGGTAGATGGTCAGCACTCCCCTCGAGATTTGTGACATGGCTTAACTACCTCCCATGGATCTGTTAACTCTGGCAGTTGTATTTGGCATTAACAGGTTGATCTTTTGGTGGAACAACAACCATGGGACCAACAATCATGCAACTCATTAGAGAGATATGTACTCATTCAAATGCCCCTATTCCCATGTCTTTACCATATACTTTGCAAACAACCTGCACATCTCAACCAAGTCAATCTTGGCATGCCACTATTAAGGGGTCCACTAGTGAACAAATATGAGCACAATAGTATGTCTATCAATATAAAAATTAAGAGTGTGTAAATACAATGGGGAACCTTATATGTATAGGCAAGGTAGATGAGGTAGGAAGGTAGGACTAAACAACTAACTAACCCTCCAAATTTGTAATGCTTATGAGCTCACTTGACAAGTGTGTGAGAAAGTGTAAAGTGTGCATGCAATAGGTGTCTCAAGTGATGAGAACACATTGTCTCAATGCTATGAAGTGAGAAAAAAGCCTAAAATTTTGTAATAAACTTAATTTATAAGTGTGAATAGGTCAATCATAGAAAGGTGATATCCTAACTAGATGGATAAAGACACTATTCACACTAATAATTTGTAGAATAATGGGTTTATCATAGTGAAAAGGAAAATAAATGGTTTATACAAATGTGACAAGGGTTTAAAAAAAAAGTCCTAATGTTAATTTCAGTATACCTTTAATGGGAAAGCATGAACAAATCAAAAAAATCAAAACTAATATACAACACTAAAGTGTAATTCCTTATTTTCATCCTTATGTGAATGGATAAAGATGCTCGAGAAGATCAATACCTACTCCTTGGATAGAAAATTTTAAATCCTATTCCAATATGATATTATACCAAAATTTAATCTCTAGGGTTTAGAAATAATTTGTTAATACCATACAATAATATAAGCCCTCAATATTGATTTACTAAATAAGATTATACTTATTAATCTTTCACTGATACCACATATCCCAATTACAAATTAAAAATATTGACCACCCTCCTTGAATATGAACTAATCAAACTTATTGAATCCTACAAAAAAATATGTAGGTAGAAATTTTATGCTCCACTTGAAAATTTACTTATTCAAGAATATAAAGTGCATTGTAGGAGGCAATAAAATTCATAAGCATCTATTCATATCATTTTCATAGAGGAAACTAGATATAGCATACACATTAGAGCATTATTACAAACTTTATTATCTTTCAAGAATAAAATTGCAACCTTCACTAGAGTTTCTCTTTACAATGCTTATCTCTCCAGAAAATCCCAACCCCTATGAATGAAAATAATTTTACATTATATAATTTCCTTGAATTTGACACTCAAATTTGAAAATCACTACAATTAAAAAAAACAAAAATCATGTTTATTTTTCCTTTATGATATCTCAAGTTAAAATATTTTAATTTTCAATTTAATATTCTAAGTTTATTTTTCCTCGAGCTTTGAATATTCAATAGTTTTATCTTGAAGCTTGGTATTCAAACAATCTTCAATCCTTTTGTCTTCCTCAATCTTAACTTTCACATCATAGATCACAACTTCTACTTCCTTGAATTTATTTCCTTCTTCTATTTAAGCTTTTAGTTTACTAACTTCTTCTTTTGGATCTTTTTCCTTTGCCTTCAATTTGTCAATTGTCTCTTTTGAGTTTTATATCATACTTTCATATTTGATATTTTGTAACCTTGCTTCATCCGGGTCCTCAAGAGAAAACTTGAGTTCACCTTCAAAATCAACTTCACATTCTTCCAGATTGATATCCTGACTTTCAGGTTCCATTAATTCTAGGTCTAGTTTTGTGATGAACATATCATTGATCTTTGCCACAGACCCCATATGTTCAAGTGCAGGATCTACCTTAGCTATTAGGCTTATTCAAGGAACTTGGATCTAATACCAATTTTTTAACACAAAGCATTGTTGGGAGGGGGTGAATCAACATATATTAAAATTAAAACATTCCCATTTGCAGATAACACATCACATCACATCCCATAAACTGAAAGAACAACAGAAAGGAAAAAAAAGCACAACACCATAACACCAATATTTTTACATGGAAAACCTAATGAGGGAAAACCACGGTGAGAGTTAACTCACAATATAAAAGGTCACTACTTAAGAGATTTTAGAATGTAGTTTAAGGCTCACTACCTAAAGACTTGCACACATTGAAGCAGAGACAATTTCAAGGGAAAGATATAGAGGACCTGATGAGACTCACTGTCTTAGAGCAGGGTATATGAGAATTATGATAGGAAAAACTAACACTTGAACTGTTGTAGATGAGGCATCTGACTTATGTTGACATTGCATTTCCTTTTTTGCACATTTGTATCTTTATATAGATTTCACACACTTCATGTTTAACATTTTTCTGAATTCATATTTTTCTCATTTTTAACACTTCTCAAATGATTTTTCCTATAAATATCCTCCACAACAATACAAAACCTTCAATTAAGTTGGCTAAAAGATGACCCTTTGATGTAACGATTGATATTACATAGGTCGGTATCAAAATATATCCAAAGAGAAAGAACTTCAATTGTAGACCAACACACGCTATTTGAGGCCTAAGAGAACTTCCACACATTCTCCAAAATAATATTAACTGATCAGGATCAAACACAAACAAAAAAATTCATGATAGTCCGATTAGTACAAGTACCACCAATACTATTACTGCTTGACTTCACACCGCTAGGGAGACAGTAAAAACATCATGCAGATCAAGATATGAACAATGCAGGTAATTTGTAATATCCCTACAACCTCTTCTAGAATGATTTGATCATTGAATGCTGATGCAACGAAGAAGCATACTGAAAAATGTCGAAATAGAGTATTTTGGATCAACTGTAACACATTATTAATTGAAGATTAGGCTTGCAGATCTCCAACACACTTGATACTATTATATGATGTGTATTGATCACTATTGATCATGTCCTCAAAGTCACAAGACCAAACCTACATCGCTAGAGGAATGGGATGTTGGAAATAGGATGCCATTTAATTGCAAATCCTAAACATTAATTATTTCATTTATCTCCTAAGTTCTTGGAATGTGTTCAACAACACTAAGATTAGGATGAGATTAATATTTGATGAAATAAATCATGAAATTGACATTTGTAGTTATTCCTAAATAATAAGAACATGTGGGTGCACACATGGTAAGGTGACACTCACCTTGAGTTTGAGTTAACTATTTGGAGTAAGAGATAACACTTCTGAATGCATGTAAAGATCCTAAGAGTTAGGGTTTGATGTTTGCATGCATGAAGTTCAGTTCAGTTCAGTTCAGTTTAGATGAGTTAAATTCAGTTCAGATGAGTTCAATTCAGTTCAGTTCAGAATCAGTTCAGTTCAGTTTAGTTCAATTCAGTTCAGTTCAATTATGGTTCAGTTATCTTTAGTTGCATGCAAGTGCATGTTGCATGCAAGTGCATGTTGCATGCAAGTGCATGTTGCATGCATGTTGGTTATTTTGAGTTGCATGTAGTTAGCTTCAGTTAAATTGGAATGCAGGCTCATAACTTGAGTTGCATGACAAATAATAGGGACTACCTCCAGTTAACAAGAGAAGGCCATTATTGCATGAATGGTGTTGAGTAAATGTTTCAGTTAACAAGAAATGACTTGGAGCCAACTTGGGTGCCCAAGTTGTCTTCTTGGAATTACCTCCTTTTCATGTTGAGATATTTCTGAAGGCTCAGTTAAGTAGGACCTCTCTTGGGCACCAACTTTGAGGAGGAGCTTTGGAATTATCAACATAATGAAGGTTGAGTTGTGACTTCAGTTTGGGATGCCCGAATGCATGAAGCACATGTTTTAGCATTGTTCTTCACAGTTAGACTCTACTTAGAAGAGATGGGCATACCTTTTAGGGATAGGGCTTGAGCATTGTAATTGTAACTCTTGTGGAGTTTACAAAGTTGATTAAAGCCTATATATCTCAAGCAAGTTGAAGAGAGTTTGTATCAGTTTTGTTGCAGGTTGTGAAGAAGTTCTAGTGAAGATAGAAGAAGCATTCTCAAGCAAGAATTGAATCTATTGTAATTCAGAGATTGAATAATAGAATAATTCTTGGAGGATTTTTTTCCCGAAAGGGTTTCTCCACGATACATCTTGTGTAATCTTTCTAATATCCTATCTAGTTCTTCTATCAACTTTTTTCTACATTCTACAATAGTAAAATGGATTAATCAAGATAATCACCCACAAAGAATATATGTAACAAAGAAAAATCTTGCTTAGATCAGCAATATTAAAGTTTTACAAAGTATTAAGCTAAGAAAACACCTCATTTTTCAACATGGGAAGCATTCCAACTAGACTTTATCATTACATTACACTATTAGGGTGCAGATTGGAACACTATCAACTATAACTTTGATTACGAAAAGTGTGAGGGCTTGATTTCTTGGATATATATTTACATATCATGGCCATCAATTCATTTGAATCATAGGAAAAAATCTTGCACAACGGATGGATGTGGGCCAAAAAGACATGATACTTCCTTAGGGTGTACACAGTTAGTGCCTTAGCCAAACTTCTTTGACATGTGGTATATGAACCTGAAATAATATCAAGGTAGACATATTGTAGACACATTGGAACATGAGTATCATCCTCCACAACATTCTTATTTAACATATTAATCATTATTCTTCCTTGTACAACTCTGGAGACTTGCTCCAATTGATATCTCAACATGACAACTATCACCAGAGAGTGTTCATACTTTAGCATCACATCTAACATCAATGACACCCCATATTGGGTTAACATCAATGGAAACACTTATTTCCAAAAATCTCCCCCTTTGTCATTGTTGGCAACACACATATGCTTCTTTTCCCTTTTGACATCAAGAGGAAAGTGCATGATATCTTCTATTTATAATATCCCAAAACAGTGTGAACTCCCCTTACTATACACTCCCCCTAAGATGGTGATTCCCTAAAAATGGATGCTATGTATAGAAATAGGTTCAAAAACCAAAAAGATACTACAAAATTTTTCAAAAAGCTTTACAAGGACAAAAATTGTCTTACTTACATCTTTGCAACATCCTTGGAAGGTATGATGTCTTTATATATTACCTTGAGATGGGAAAGGGTTGCATCCCAATACATCTTTTCTAAAGAAAGAATTTGGTTCTAGCATTCAAATTGTATATACAGATCTTTAGCTTCATCTATATTGTCAAGGTTTTTCATTTTTTGCTTTGCCTTTTCTGCTACAACCAAGACACCAAACAGAGAAGCCAATTTCAAAACTTACTACTTCTCTCAACAGACTAAATTGCTTCTTGATTTGATCCCTCTATTCTTGTAGCAAGGATAGCTAAAAATGAATATTTTCAACTTGATTCCTGGTGGAACCATCCATATCCTCTACTAAGAAATATGCATCAGACAACTGAAGGGTTTGTGACTTAATAGAGTCAATATGAGTTTTGATATCCTTTTTAGAGTTAGGCCACCTCAAACAGAGTTTATAGAGGGTAGTTTCCTCATCAACACAACTCTTAAACTACTTTAATTTATCATGTAGTTTATTGTGTGCATTGGCACACCGGTTGGATGTCTCAGCCATCCTCTTATCATTCAGCTTCCTCAGGGATTTATGTTCTACTTTTTGCTCAACATGATATGAATATTCCTTGAATGAATATTCCTTGAATGAATTTATTAGCATCTTCAACTTTTATTTTAGAGATAAAGATGAATCAATGTCCACTTTTGATAAGCCCTAATGTATTACTTTCACTACATCATTAATCAAGCCTGACTTCTTCACATGTTCCTACAATATTTATTTTCTTGCTGATGTATGCAGGATATCTCCAAGCTGCAACTTATGAAGGAGTGGCATGTTTGATAGGTCAACTTGCCCCTCATGAGTTGGATCTGTAATAGTTTTAGTGAATACATATGTTGTCAATATTCGACCCTACAAGGTTTCCCATGCAAAGTCCCTCACCTTGGGGAGGCAAAGCTTATTCAAACATAGATAGATTGGGAGTTTTATTCACTCGACATTGTTCTTATTAGTATGTTACCATCCTTTGGTTCGTATTGACCATTCTTGGCACCAATCCACACTATAAAATCTTGCCCATCTTTGATTACTATTTTCCTTCCTTGTAATATAATTCTCTGTATTTTTGCTTCTTCTCTTAGAACATTCACTATTTCCAATCCTTTCCATTTCCAAACCAATAACCCTTCTAAAATTACTTCTTCCATATAGTTTCTAAATTTTATTCCCCAATTTTAAGTAAAAAATTATTTTGTTTGGGCCAAATTTGCTAGGTTATTCAATGGGGGATATCCACCCCAAGAATCTTCCTAAAAGAGTGTTGTTTTCCCATCATGTATATCCCAAGTTAGAAAATTTGTTACTATCGATCTATAATTTGACATTAAATTCCATATCCTAGATCCTCGTGAATTTATTTCCATTATGAGGACCCTTGAGGGATCTTCATTGTCTAGATACTTATTCTGAAGTATCCTCACCCATTTGAGATGTGATTTCTCAAACATCTTCCAAACTATTTTGGCTCCTAATGCTCTATTTTGAGATGACTATTTTTTCAATCCAACTCGCCCTTCCCCATTTGCTTTACAAATCTTGTCTTGGGCTATTAGAGTTAATTTATCTCTATCTGAAGATCATTTCCAAAAGAACCTCCTCATCATCTAGCTTATTTTGTGGTTTGTACCTTCTATAAGGGAAATGAAAGACATTAAATATATTAGAAGGGCAAAGATTATTTCCTTTAGAATGATTATCCTCCCAATCCCTGATAACCACTTACCTTTCCATGATACAACCTTGTTGGGAATTCTATCAGTTAGAGGGAGCCACAAATTGCTTGATCTTAGCCCCATTTCCAGTGGAAGTCATAGATAAGTACATGGTAATTTCTTGTTTGTATCTTAGAACTCTTAGAATTTCCAATTGCTTCCTTGGTGAAGTAGAAAGAAAGTAGATCTCTTATTTTTGAGCATTTATCTCTTGACCCAATGCTTTTGTATATCCCTCCAATATTTCCTTCAACTACTTAGCTTCTTTCCATTTTATGGCTCCAAATAACATAGTGTCAATAACAAATTTTTGATGTGAGACTGGAGGTAGATTGCTTGTCATTTGAATTCCTTCTATTTTTCCTAAATATTTGGGCCTAATTTACCATCCTTCCCAAAGCATCAACCATTATTGCAAACAGGAATGGTGACAATGGGTCTCCTTGTCTCAAACCTCAAGATACTTCAAAAAGACCTTTAGATGATCCATTAACCAAGACTAAGTATCTTGGACTAGTTATACAATTGAAGATCCAATTCATCCAATTTATATTGAACCCAAAATCCTTTAGTGCTTTAAAGAGGAATTTTCAATCCACTTGATCATAAGCTTTTTTAATATCTAGATTAGCTAACATTTGTTACTTTTGGATCAGTTGCGCTAAGTGTATTGGTTCTTGTGTGATGATAACACCATCCATAATAGATCTTCCTGAAATGAAGCTTGTTTTCTTTTCTACTATAATTTTTGGAAGGATATTTTATAACCTAATTACCACTACCTTTGTCATAATTTTTTAGATTGTATTACACAAGAATATAGGACAAAATTCATCCATCGAGAGAGCTTGTCCCTTTTAGGAATTAGCACTATAAAAGTACTATTTATGTCTCTAAGTAGTTTACCCTTCTTTATTGAATATTCTATAGCCTCTATTATCTCTTTTCCAATGATATCCCAACATTTATGGTAGAAACTAGTTGGGAATCCATTAGGGCTAAGAGCCTTGTGTGAATGTAGCTGCCTCGTTGCCTCTTTTATTTCCTCCTTTGAGAATGGTTCCACTAGCATCCTATTCTAATTTTTTGAGACTAAATTCATAATACTTTTTGCAATCGGATTTTGTGTTGCCCAATTTGAACCTTCCCAATTATTCAATAGATTCTTGAAATATTAAACTACTCTTTTTATAGTGGATGGTTTATCACTTATTGAACCATCCACCAATCTTATAGAGCTGATTTTGTTTAGGTCTGTCTGCATTTTGGTGGCATTATGAAGGAACTTTGAATTCCTGTTTTCATCATTCAACCAAAATTCCCTTGAATTTTGTCTCTAGTACACTTCTTCCCTTGCCAACACCTCTAAGTACTCTTTCGAAAGCTCTTTCTCAGCCAAATATCTTCCTTGGTCCATACTCGCTATAAATACTTCTTCATTAAGTGCTTGAATTTTCTCTTCTATTTCTTTCTTTTTGTAATGAAGATGTGAACTTGAAGTGCTCTTTATTCCATTGAATCGATTACTTCTTTATATATTTCAACTTAAATATTACACAATAAATTTGTGTTCCTGCTTGTGAGCCTTCTTCCCACCATCTCAATATTATATTTAGGAAATTTGGATCCTTCATCCACATATTTTCAAATTTGAAGGAGCATCTCTTGGATTTTTTTCACCTTCTATGCTTAATTGTATTGGGAAGTGGTCTTAACCTAAGAAGGGGATCAAATTGCATTCGAATGTGAAGGTTAGGTTGCTCAAATTACCTCTAAACAAAAACCTATCCAATTTTTATGAAATTTTGTGGAAGCCCAATCTTCTATTGGTCTAAGCATAAGATCATTTCCTCATCGACACCTCTGTTAAGAAGTTTCTCCCCACAAAATATTCAAAGTCCAACTATGATTGGTATTTCTTTTGGACCCCTCCTAGTTTATCCTATTTGTGTAGGATTGTGTTAAAGTCTCCACTTAAAATATATAATTCATTTGGGTTACTACTTATGACTTGTTCTAATTGTGTCCAAAAAAAATTCTTCCCTTGTGGGGATGTTAGGTTGTATACATGTATGAGTAAGAATTGAAGATTTTCTATAAGAATTTTTCCCTTGCAACCTTTCCAATACTTTTTTTTTGCAAACCTCTCCACCTTAACTCTTTGGTACTTCCAAAATATTGCAAGTCCTATAAAAGCCCCTTCAACTAGAACCATTTCCATACTCTAGAATTTTACTTTTCTCTTCATATTTTCTATTTTTCAGCTATTTGATTTTGTCTCTTGAATCATAAAAATGCTTGCTTTCAACATTTCCATTTGGTGCTTTAACACACTTTTTGTTAGAGGTATTTAAGCCCCTAACATTCCATGAGGAAATATTCATGGTTCTTTGGGACGGGTTTTTCCCTTCCGAGATCTCAACATTCTACGTATTTTCATCTACCCTTCTGCATCACCATCTTCGCTTAATTTTTCTTTATTTATTTTCCTCCCTTTTTTCTTTCCTTTTCTACAATTTTGGGAAACTTTTGCAAACTCCTTTTTTCTTATTCCAAGTTTGTCCATGGTATTCATGTTAGCTTCATTTTCCTCATTCCTTTCTTGGGTTTTCCATAAAAGGTTTCCTTCACATTCCTCTATCTCACCTTCTTATAATGGACATGTGATTTCAATTTGATTTCCTTCATTTTCATCCACCAAAGTTTCTCCTGAGCTTTTCCTCTTGCAATCCTTTGTTTGTGACAGTTTGTGATCCCAAACAATTTACATACAACTAAGGAAACAAATATCTATTTAAGATGGTGTCGAGCGGAGGGCGGAGCAGGGTGTGCGAGAGAAGTTTTTTTGAACCTGCAGAGGGCACGGAGGATGTAAAGGCCGAAGGTGAGACTGATGGAAGGTGGGTTATGCCTGGGTACCTTTTTCCTTGTGTAATGGATGCTTGGGTGGGCTTCTTGTTTGTTGCAGATAGCGCTTCTCAATTGCCATGTTGTGATGTCCTTTTGGGTTGTTCGTTGTGCACCCTATGTTGTATGTGAGTGGAAGAGGTTGTCATCCAATGTGCCTCTATTTTGAATGATATGCTTGAGCAAAGAGGTGTCTATTGTCTCTTTTTCCATATTTTCCTGTGGAATGCATTTTTTGATGGCCTTTCTTTCATGAGGCCTTGGCTTTTGGCTAGTGTTCTGCAGAAGGCTGACAAGATTCGGCTCTGTGTTGAGCCTTTCTTAGTTTTTTTTCCTATGGTGGTTGTATGTTTGTGGCATTGGATGCGGGGGTCTTGGAGATCTCTTTTTATTTTTGGTGGGTTGTGGTTTTCACTAGAGCTTCTTTGCTCCTTTGGTTGTGGTGTTGGTTGTGGCAGCTTGGTGTTGTTTTTCTTGCTCGGGGTGGAGGTTATTCTACTCTCTTCTTGTTCTAGCTTTGTCAACCTGATGTTTTGTGGTTGTTGTTATCCTTGCAGTTGGTGTCAGTGTGCTTGGGGTTCTCTGAGGTAGATTGGTGGTTGGATGGGCTTTTTTTTTCTCCTATTTAGCATAATAGGAAGGCTAATGTGATCTTCATGCTGGCCTGTTCTTCTACTAGGTTTCTCTTGGTCCCCCTTTTCCCCCTCTGGCTATGTGTCTGGTGGCACTCTTTTGGGGGTTCTTGCTCTAGGAGTGGTTTGGTTGCTTCCAGTTTCCCTCTTGTGGAGTGGTAGTGTCTTCTTTTGGTTGGAGATGTGGAGTTGTGGCCTATTTGTGGCTCTAACTGGGATGTTAGGGTAGCTGGATGGTCTTATTGTTTGGCCTTCTCTAGGTTTCCTCTGTTTGTGGGCTTCTCTTTCCCTTTTGGGGCTTGTTTGCTTCTGCCCTCTTTGGGTTTAGGTCTTTGGTAGTCTTTTGGCCTATGCTTTACCTAGCTAAGTTTGTTGGTTTCTAGTGTTTTGGAGGCCTTTTGGCGGGCTTTTTCTTATGGGTGGATGTTGTTGGGGTTTGGGATCTTCTCTTGGGTTGAGCTACTTCATGTTTTTTTTATGTTTTCTTAGTTTTTTTGGCCTTATTTGAAGTCTCAGATGTTTGTGAGGGATGGGCTTGTTGTTGGGTTTTTTTTCCTAGTTGAGTTCTTTCGTGAGTGTTGTGAAGGTGGACATATGGTGTTTATTTGAGATTGCTATCCTTGTCCATAGTTTGTTTCTGGTGCAGGGTTTACCAAAGGATGTTATGGTTTTTCGTTTGACTACTGTTTTAGTTGTCTCCTCTGGTCCTATGGAGGTGGACCTCCCTCGGCTATTCTTATTGAGGTGGGCAGTGCTCCTATGGAGGTGGAGGTGGAGGGTGTTGGTGATTTTTGGCTGCGGTGGTCTTGTTGCTTGTAGCATCCTCTCCAATAGAGGGAAGCTCCCTCCTTTTGAGATGGTTGAGGAGTCGGTTTCCTACTTCCAGAATGTTTCTATGAAGTTGGTGTTGTTGGTGCTATCCTTGTTGCAGGTTGGGTGGTATTATTTGGAGCTGCCCTCCTGGTTCGAGAAGGGGCTATGTGCCCAGTGGTTTGTTGTGCTCTCTATATCCCCTATTGAGGTGGGGTGGTTGAATTTTCTCAAGTTTTTGTTCAAGGGTCTGATGGTGTCTTACACCATTATGCAAATTATCTTTTTTGGCTCAGTTGGGTCTTCAATGAGCGATTGGTTAGTTGATGCCTGGTAGATGTAGGCGGGTTATGTGTGTATCTAAAGGGTTTCTGGTCCCAATTAAAACCAAGTTGTTTTAGGGTCTCTAGCCCTTACTTGTTTGTAAGTTGCAGCGTGTGTAGTCTTACTTATATTTTGAGGTTGTTGTGTGGTTGCTGATGGTTTGTGATATATCTTAATTTCATCCTGCCTTTCTTTGTATTCGGTTTCGAGCCTGTTAGAAGATTAATCTTTACTTGGTAAAGGTTATTCTTTAATTGTAATTTTTTATTAACTTGTAGGAATATTCCAAAGGAATCCCTACAAGTCTTTTGTCTTTTTGTCATCTCACACATGTGTGAGGATAACTTATTTTTTAATTCCTTTATTAAGGAATATTTGTAACCACCTCCTTAAGAGGTGACACTTTGCACACACATAGATGAATGGTGGCATTCATTGAGTTGGGAGTTACATTCTAACTCCTCTTCTCACCTCTACTTATTGAGGTGCCTCTCCTCTCATTCTTCAAGATTCAAGCAAGCAAGCTAAGGCTGAAGCTCTCTCTCTCTTTGTATTATTCTTTAGGCATTTTGCCTCCATTCATAATATTGGGGTTTTTTCTTGTTTTTTCCCCTTAACAAATTCTTGTGTCTCTCTTGCTTTGGTGGTGCTTGGTTTGGCTACTTCAATTTATTTGGTAATCTCTTTCCTTCAAACAATTGCTCTTTATTAGTACTTTTCATTGCTCTTTTCTATTTCCTTTCATGGTATCAGAGCTTGGTATTACTAATATCTTGTGAGCTATATTGTTGAAGGTTTACCATATTTTTCAGCACATCATTGGAGACATTCTCAAAGAGGAGAAGAAGATCTAGTGCCTAATCTTGGTTGTTTTTTGTCTTCTAACCCTTGTGCAGGTTTTTTTATCTAAAGTTTTAAAGTATTTTAGTTTGCATGCATACTTAAGTTTATGCAGTTTTTTTTCTTTTAAACCATCAAATAAAGGGTTATAGTTCAAGTTTTAAAAAAAAACCCATTTTTTGCATGTTCAAATTCTTGTAAAAAATCAAATTTTTTTTAGAAATTCTTTTCTAACCTATTTTTATTGTGCAGGAATTTCAGTTTTCTAATTTCATACTTCAAATAATTTGTTTGCATTTAGTGCAAAAACCCAACAAGGGTTTATCTTATTTTTCAACTTTCAATTTAAAGTTTATTTATTTCTTCAGTTTATACAAATCTTAATATTAGATCTGTAAAAAAATCCATTATAATTTGCATGCATGTTTATTTTTTCCAAAATTTTAGAAACCCTCAAATAAAAGGGATATAATTTAGTTTTCTATTTAAATCTTATTTGCATGTGTGTAAAAAATCAATTTTAAAAAAAAATTAATCTGCTTCTTTGTTGTAAAAAAAATTATCACTCTATTCTGCAAATTTTTTTAGGGATCTAACCCTAGTTCAAAAAAAAATCCTTTTAGAGAAAGGCTAATCTTGCTCTTTTCTGTTTTTTTTTCTTTTCAAAGCTTTTTTAAATAAATGAATGTAGCATTAAAAAATTAAAAAAATAAAAATTTTCATCTAATAAGGGGCCTCTGTTGCTCCCTTCACGACCTCCACAATCCGTAGCCCTCTGTTGCTCCTCAGCCCCGCTCACAACTCTTACTGTTCATCGTGCAGCCCAACTTTGAAGCCGAACCCTCGCCTCCCCTGCATTTCACATTCTCTTTCTAAAACACTTCTGCCGTTATTTTGCTTTACCCGCCCATTACCTTTAATACTCTTTTTCAAAGTCATCTTTAAAAAGTCTGCGCCCACTTTTTACTACTTTTAAAGTGATGTTTACAAAAGTTTTAAAATAAGGAAGGAAATTTTTAAGCTACGTAGATTTCTAATAAGTCTTTATAAAGTTTTTTATATATTTTACTTTTAAATAAAATCTTTAAAGGTTTTTTCCTCGTGCCTTTTTTTTAAAGGGTGTAAGAAGTTAAGGTCTTTTAAGTAATTCTTTTAAGAATTAGTTATATAGTAATTTTATTTTATTTTTAAATTAAGTTTTTTTAATATTAAATATTAATTAATTAGTTATTTTTAGATATTTATTTTGTAATATCAAATCAATATTATTTTTTATTAAAGAGTGTTTTTAGTAATTTGTTTCAATTTTCAAAGAAGTTTTTTTTTCTAAGTGAATTTAATTTAAGGGGGCCTATTTTTTTTAAGAGGTTAATTGTAGTTAAAAAGGACTAATTTTTTGTTAAGCTTAATTAGTGTTATTTCCTTTCTCAAATTGTAAAGTATTTATTTTAGTAAGATTTTTGTGCACTTAAATATTTTACAATTATGATATTGCTATCAGGATTCAACCGTGTAGTTTCGAGTCAAACTCATTGACCCATGTTTCATGAGTAGTGGTTCAACAAGAACCCATCTCTCAACTTTAATTCCTGAAATTAAATTAACTAGTTCTAACTATCATTCTTGGAAAACTCATATTTCTTTTATTTTTCATTTTAAACATCTTTTGGATGTTGCTAAGGATCCCAAATCTAAACCAGGTTCGTCTGCATCCAAAGATGAAATTGAAAAATGGAATCTTAAAAATGAGAAAGCCCTTGGCCTCATAGGTATCTCCATGTCACCCGAACTTTATGTTCATATTGGGACATGCACAATTGCCTATGAAGCATGGGACAAACTCAAAACAATTTATGATAGTATAAATGAATCAAGAAAAATTCAAATTCAAGATCAACTTGAAGATTTGAGGTATTCTGATTTTAAATCTATGGATGAATTTTTATTGAGATTTGATGCTTTAAATAGTCAATTGGATGGTTTAGGAGTTAAATTAGATAATCTTAGATTAATTCATCTTATTCTTAAAAAATGTCTTCCTAGACAATTTCAGCAATTCATTACTAATATTCATGCTCAATTAGCTATTCCTTCTTTAGCTACTCAATTAACTTATGATATTTTTCATGATTTATTAAGACAAGAAGAAGCTAAGTTAATTCAGTTTGGTACTCTTAAGTCTAATGAACATGCTTTCTTATCTAATCATAAGCAAAATTTTAAACCTCATTCTAAACAACAACATTATAATTCCAAACCTCATTATAATAATGGCAATGATCCTAGAAAGTTTAACTCTTCTAAGAAACCACATTGCACTTATTGTAATAAGGATGGTCATTGGCAAAATACTTGTTTTAAGAAGCAAAATGAGAAAAAGCCTGTCAACTTTAATTCCTGAAATTAAATTAACTAGTTCTAACTATCATTCTTGGAAAACTCATATTTCTTTTATTTTTCATTTTAAACATCTTTTGGATGTTGCTAAGGATCCCAAATCTAAACCAGGTTCGTCTGCATCCAAAGATGAAATTGAAAAATGGAATCTTAAAAATGAGGAAGCCCTTGGCCTCATAGGTATCTCCATGTCACCCGAACTTTATGTTCATATTGGGACATGCACAACTGCCTATGAAGCATGGGACAAACTCAAAACAATTTATGATAGTATAAATGAATCAAGAAAAATTCAAATTCAAGATCAACTTGAAGATTTGAGGTATTCTGATTTTAAATCTATGGATGAATTTTTATTGAAATTTGATGCTTTAAATAGTCAATTGGATGGTTTAGGAGTTAAATTAGATAATCTTAGATTAATTCATCTTATTCTTAAAAAGTGTCTTCCTAGACAATTTCAACAATTCATTACTAATATTCATGCTCAATTAGCTATTCCTTCTTTAGCTACTCAATTAACTTATGATATTTTTCGTGATTTATTAAGACAAGAAGAGGCTAAGTTAATTCAGTTTGGTACTCTTAAGTCTAATGAACATGCTTTCTTATCTAATCATAAGCAAAATTTTAAACCTCATTCTAAACAACAACATTATAATTCCAAACCTCATTATAATAATGGCAATGATCCTAGAAAGTTTAACTCTTCTAAGAAACCACATTGCACTTATTGTAATAAGGATGGTCATTGGCAAAATACTTGTTTTAAGAAGCAAAATGAGAAAAAGCCTATGAAGCAAAATAATCAACATCAAAATAAACCTAATAATAATAAGTTTCAAAATAATGCAAATCAATCTAGACGTGCTTTTACTTGTAGTTCTAATGTTTCTCAACCTCTTGAATGGGTTATTGATTCAGGTGCATCTCAACATGTTACTTCACATAAAGAAGTTTTTGAGTCTATGCAACCTAATATATCAAATGTTCCTCTTCAACTTGCTAATAATCATACTTGTAAAGTAGAAGCAATTGGAGATGTGAATGTTCCTAATGGTAAATTGCATGATGTTTTATATGTTCCTGAATTAAAGACTAACTTGCTTTCAGTTGCTAAGCTTTGTCAAGATTATAAAATCGAATTTTACAAAGATATGTGCTATGTTATTGATCCAAAACAAAACAAGGTCATTGCTAATGCTAAATTAGACAATGATAATTTGTTCAAATTTTATGAGTTTGCTCAATCTAGATGCTCTTTAATATTTACCATTGATTTTAATGTTTGGCATGAAAGACTTGGTCATATAAATGCTAACAATATTTCTTTAATGCAAAAGCTTAATATGGTAGATGGATTGCCTAGTATTGTTCCATCTAAAATTGTATGCACAGGATGCATGAGTGGTAAGATGCATAGGGAGCCCTTTCCACATGGTCAATCATGGAGGGCAACTCATAAGTTGCACCTAGTTCATAGTGACCTTTTGGGACCCATGGAGAATAACTCCATCCAAGGATCAAGGTATGCACTTACTTTTGTTGATGATTTTTCTAGAAGAACTTGGATCTATTTTCTTCATAGTAAGGATCAAGTTCTTGATATATTTTCTGAATTTCATAAATTTGTTGAAAGGCAATCTGGTTTTAAACTTAAAATTCTTAGAACTGATAATGGAAAAGAATATGTGAACAATGATTTTAATAGTTATTTGAAATCATTTGGTATTAAGCATGAGCTAACTATTCCCTATACACCTCAACAAAATGGTGTAGCGGAAAGGAAGCATAGAACTATTGTTGAAATGGCTAGATGTATGTTACATGCTAAAAATATGTCTTATAAATTTTGGGCAGAAGCTATGTTTTGTGCTACTTACATTATTAATAGGACTCCTACTAAAGCTTTAAAGGATATAACTCCTGAAGAAGCTTGGTCTGGTAGGAAGCCCAATCTTAAGCATTTAAGGATTTTTGGTTCAATTGCTTATGTTCACAAACCTAAACAAAAGAGGCAAAAATTAGATGCTAAATCTTCTTATCATATTTTTGTTGGTTATGATGAACATTCTAAAGCTTATAGAGTTTATAATCCTCTTACTAACAAAGTTAAAGTTGCTAGAGATGTATGCATTGCTGAAAATGGTGTTCATGATTGTTCTAAAGTGCATAATATTGATTCTTCTCAAAATAAAGTTATTGTTGTGGAGGATACTCCTCAAGTTGAAACTCCTCTTAACCCTCCTAATGCATCTCTTACTCATAGTGATAGTGATGATGAAAATGTTGAAATTTCTCCTCATGATTCTTCTTCTAGTGATGATACTCCTACATCTAAAAGAATGCCAAAATGGTTTAAAAGTTTGTTGCAAGAAAGTGAGGATTATTTAGCTAAAAATCCACCTAAAAGAAGAAAGGCAAATTATTGTAATTATGCTTTGATGTCTAACATTATGAATTCAAATGATCCTCAAACTTATGAACAAGCTAAAGATCAACCTCATTGGCAAAAGGCTATGCAAGAAGAATATGATACTTTAATTGCTAATAATACTTGGGATTTAGTTCCATTACCTCAAGGTAAGAATCTTGTTTCATGCAAATGGTTGTATAAAACTAAGGTTAATGCAAATAATGAAGTTAGCAAGTTTAAAGCTAGATTAGTTGCTAGGGGCTTCTCTCAAATTGAAGGTTTAGATTATAATGAAACTTTTGCTCCAGTAGCTAAGATGCCCACTATTAAATTAGTTCTTGCTTTAGCTTCTCATATGCATTGGCCTATTCATCAAATGGATGTTAAAAGTGCATTTTTAAATGGTGATTTACATGAAGAAATTTATATGTCTCAACCTTTAGGTTTCATTAAGGAAGGAAATGAACATCTTGTTTGCAAATTAAAGAAATCAATTTATGGTTTAAAACAATCTCCTAGAGAATGGTATTCTAAAATTAATGCCTTCTTTTTATCTCAAGGTTTCATTAGAAGTAAAAATGATCCAAATTTATATATTAAGCATAGTGAAGATGATATTGTGATTATTATTTTATATGTTGATGATTTAATTATCATTTCTAGTTCTAACAATTTGATTAGTGATGTTAAGTCTCAACTCAATCAACAATTTCAAATGACTGATTTAGGCCTATTACATTATTTTTTGGGTATGCAAATTTGGCAAACACCTAAAGGTATTTTTATTTCTCAACATAAATATGCTCAAGATCTCTTAGATAGATTTAAAATGAATGATGCAAAGTGTGTTTCTACTCCTTGTGAATTCGGAACTAAATTAATGGTTGATATGGAAACTCCTTTTGTTGATCCTACTTTATATAGGCAATTAGTAGGAAGTTTAAATTATCTAACTCTTACTAGACCTGATATTTCTTATAGTGTTGGATTGGTTTCTAGATTTATGTCTAAACCACAACAAACTCATTTTAAAGTTGCAAAAAGAATTTTAAGATATGTTAAAGGCACTCTTAATCTTGGTCTCTTTTATGATGCAAATTGTGATTTTTCTTTAAAAGGTTATACTGATTCAGATTTAGGAGGTGATCCCAATGATGGGAGATCCACTTGTGGTTATTGTTTCTTTGTTGGATCAGGTGCAATCTCATGGAATAGTAAGAAACAACAATCTACTTCTCTTTGTTCTACAGAAGCTGAATATAAAGGTTGTACAAATGCATCTAAAGAAGCATTATGGTTAAGAAGATTACTTGAAGACTTGGGTCTACCTCCAAAGGATCCTACTCCTTTATATTGTGATAATCAAAGTGCTATTGCTTTGGCAAAGAATCCAATTTTTCATGCAAGGACCAAGCACATTGCTCTTCAACATCATTTCATTAGAGAGCAAATTGAAGACAAGCAAATTTCTCTTTTGTATTGTAAAGGTGAAGATCAAGTTGCAGATATTCTCACCAAAGCTCTTTGTAAAGATAAATTTCTCTTCCATTGTAAAAATCTTGGATTACAACCCATTGAAGGGTTTGATGTAACCTCCCCAAGTAAAGCTTAAGGGGGGATGTTAGAAGATTAATCTTTACTTGGTAAAGGTTATTCTTTAATTGTAATTTTTTATTAACTTGTAGGAATATTCCAAAGGAATCCCTACAAGTCTTTTGTCTTTTTGTCATCTCACACATGTGTGAGGATAACTTATTTTTTAATTCCTTTATTAAGGAATATTTGTAACCACCTCCTTAAGAGGTGACACTTTGCACACACATAGATGAATGGTGGCATTCATTGAGTTGGGAGTTACATTCTAACTCCTCCTTCTCACCTCTACTTATTGAGGTGCCTCTCCTCTCATTCTTCAAGATTCAAGCAAGCAAGCTAAGGTTGAAGCTCTCTCTCTCTTTGTATTATTCTTTAGGCATTTTGCCTCCATTCATAATATTGGGGTTTTTTCTTGTTTTTTCCCCTTAACAAATTCTTGTGACTCTCTTGCTTTGGTGGTGCTTGGTTTGGCTACTTCAATCTATTTGGTAATATCTTTCCTTCAAACAATTGCTCTTTATTAGTACTTTTCATTGCTCTTTTCTATTTCCTTTCAGAGCCCCATCAAAACTCGTATTTTACCTCTAATCAAAATAATTTACATACAACTTCCATATTTGAGGCTTTTTCATCAATTTTGTAATTAAGAATGTCCTTCATATTTGTGTTCAATGGAGGACAATCTACCATCAGGTTCTCCTTCTGTATTTCATCATCCCTTTTTTGAGTGAAACCCTATTTTCTTTGTGTGTTGGTCTCCCTCTATTTCCAACTTTTTTTCTTTTTCTTTTCCTTTTGTTGTCTTTTTTATTTTTATTTTTATTTTGGGCATGACTCCTTTGGATACATTCTTTTGAAGCTTTTTTTGTAGATTGGAGGGGATGTATCCAATTCTATACTCTACTTTTACCTTCCTATTTTTGTAATGATCTCCAGCTCATCCCAGAAGGTCGAATTTAAATCTAATTCAGCATATATTTATATAAACCCAAAATTCAAAAAAAAGATCCTAGGGAATCTCCAATATCTTTGAGGGTTTCTTCATTCCAATATTCTGATGGTCGATTGTATAATCTAATCCACATCAATGTTTTCCCAATTAAGTGGGATAGGGGATCAAAATTTGACATTCAATCAATTATGTAAAACCCAGATCCATCCATCATTAATGGACCTTGATTGAAAATTGTATCTTTATTTTGTTTGTTTTTACATTCTATCAATAAGAAATAATTGGGCTAATATTTGGTAATTACCTCCTCACCCCTTTTCCTCACCACCATTTCTGAATTTTCGCCCATGATGCCCTAGGTCCTGCCCATTTGGTGAAGAAAGTTGTAGATCTTTCAGTCAATTTACAATGGCATTCTATAGATCATTCAAGTTGATCACAATTGCCTTGCTATTTAGTGGTCTTCGCTCAAATCTTCCATCTTTTCCTTCTTGAAAATCATTTCTTAACCTCCAAGATTTTATAAACTCTAGATTGTGACCACCATTTCTCCAATCTTCTCTTTCTCTTTGCTAGAAGAGTTTTCTTTAGCTTGCTTGCCCTTTTTTCTTCAAAGTACCCAAACCTGACGAGATTCTATTAGCACTCGTGGCAACATTTGGGATCTCTTTTGTTGCATGCCAATCTTCCACGACGCCTTCATGGCTATTTTTGCCATCTCAGTGATCTTCCTCATGAGCTTCTACTTTGCTCCTTGCATCCAAATTCCCAAAGCAT
The DNA here is from genome assembly GCA_007258455.2 of Sequoia sempervirens. Classification (NCBI taxonomy): domain Eukaryota; kingdom Viridiplantae; phylum Streptophyta; class Pinopsida; order Cupressales; family Cupressaceae; genus Sequoia; species Sequoia sempervirens. The sequence goes on along the minus strand of VDFB02270651.1, from coordinate 216,218,787 downwards.
ACCAATTTTTTTAGATTTAAAAATATTTTAATTAAACTTACAATCTCCTTCTCTAGATTCTACTCTTTGTAGCAAAGATGTATATTAAATGAAATAAAAGGCCTATAATTTTTGTAATTTTAAATTTAAAGGTTAATGTTTTTTTAGGAAGTTTATTACTAAAGAAAGAAAATATTTTGATTTGTTAATTTGAGGTATTTTTATTTTTTAATTTTAGTTGAAAATTTGATGGACACAAATTAAGTAAAAATATAAACTTTAAAAAATTAAAAAATTAACCAAACTGAAAATATAGAAGAAAATACAATAAAAATACAATTAAATTTATGTGTCCACTTATATATAGTAAATAAAATTATTATAATTTAATAAGAGAGGTAGTAATGGACACTCCCATTTGATTGACATGCTCTCTTAAAGATGTGGCCATCTTGGGAGAGAACAAAGAAAATGGTTAAATGTGTCTTTAAAACCCACCAGAGGTTAATCCTTTTTGTTGTTAAGTGGGTGCTAGGAGATGAGTTCTTGGTGACGAACCACAAGCATAGAGTAAATACCGACATCTCCTCAATGTTGTCGGCTTCACTTCTAGATATTGGGGAACATGTGGAGATGGCTAAAGCATTCTTATCAAAAAGTAGTTTTTGCGTAAATTGGATGTGGTTCAGAAGGTGGTCGATTTGTGGTGGTATCCTTATCCCTTCAAACATCCTCAAGTTGAAGGAACAAAGGGCTATTATGAAAAGGTTCTCTTTTTTTCTCTTCTAGGCACACTAATCTTGATCACCACCACTAGAATGCTATGGACTCTTTCTGAAGAAGATATTGGGACTTGAGGCCACAAATTGGATTGAATGGCTAATGGAATTCATCAACAAGGAGTAACTAGGAAGAAATAAAAACACTTAAGGGTGGGTAATATTATGTAATCAAAATTGGTTTATAGTTATCATATGATATGAACAAATTTGTGTGTAAAGCTCTTGTTTTGGTGTCTTCAAGTTGGATGGAGCTCTAAGTATGTTTATAACAATTTCAAGTCTTTAGGGAGTTACATATTATGGCTTCCATATTTTGGTGGCTAATGACTCTGGATAGTTGTATGGGTAATACCCCAATACAAATGAAATGCAATTTTTTTTTTATGATCTATAAAAATAGGAACAATCCCCAAAACTGTATTTTACCTATATAAAAAAGATTATTCTAATGTAAAATAAAATAACTCTTAGAAAGGGGAGTGAATGGTGAAAAGAAGAAGAGCATATAAGCAAGACGAAATAAAATACAATGAGAAAATTAATGAATGAAAAAATGAATGTTTGATCAATTTATCCAACATTATGTGCATTGATTCGAAGGAACTAGAGAACACTATGATCATAGGTAGATTCTTAGAAAAAAGGATGACAAGGAACAAAATATCATAATGGGTAGAAATGCATTGGGAATCTGATATGGTATTCAATTTCATGTTGAAAGGATTCTTTGTGGCGGTTTTCAAGTTGAAAGAAGAAACATAATACTAATTGAGAAACAATGGAAATAGGATTCATAAAATTTTTTTTGCAAAAACAGAAACCCAATTTCAACCCGTTACAAACCTCGCCTGTAAAAGGGTCAACTTGGATGAGATTATACAATTTACCTTTAAATATTGGTATGCAAAAAGCTTAAACAAGATAAGTGATTCTATAGATAAAACCCTATAGATCGATATATGAAATGGAGAATCCCTCCTATACACTAGGATCAAACTAATAGTGATCAACAAAATACCAAGGTGCATTCAAATTCACACCGATGCAGGCTATTGGAATCAAGAAATAAAATTAGAAACACTAAAGTTTTTATGCCTCAAATGGAAAAAAGAAACCATTTTGACTCAGTGTGTCACCAAAACCCCCCAAAAATATAGATGTAATGGAAGAAGAAAGAGGGAGATTCAAACCAACTTGAAACTACTCCATCTAGTGAAAAGATGGACAATCCTATTGACAATAACAATACATCACATGTTGTGGAGATTGATCAACCCAAGCATAACAAAAGGACTAAGATGAAGCACATGATGAGAACTTCCAATCAGAAGAGGAAGAGTATGAGAATGAAATAGACTTAGCAGATATTAGATGCATAAGCCAAACAACATCAAAGATCCTCAAATTGGCTCTTGATATTACAAAAAAGGCTACAAAATAAACAAGCAAAAGAGGGAGGAGTGTTACACCTCACCCTAGATTCCTAAATTATTTTTCACTTTATGATAATTATTATGATGAATCATGAGATTATGAAAGTCTTTTATATTGTGATGAAATTATGCAATGATATGTCTATGCTTTCATGGGATTATGACATTATGTGATGAATTGGATGAAATGTTATGAAAGGAATCTCTTTTCTTTTAAAGCAATTTTTTTTTAGAATGTAATGTTGATTATGTTATAGTAACTCTCTAGTCTAACTACCATTGTTTTCCTGAGTGACCATGCAAGACAAACTGAGCACCTCCAAGAGAAAGAGGGCGAGTATCCCCTGGGAGGAGGGAGACGTTGAGGATTCTCCAATTATGCCATCTGAGCAAGCAATGGTCATGTAATGATCGGTAAACCCAAAAGAGTCTAGGGATGTCTTTAGCATGCTTTGAGGTAAGTCAACCTAAGGCAGTTGGGTCATGTTCATCCTTTTCATTTGGTGTGGCTATTTTGGAGTTTAATAACATTCTTGTTCTATATATATATATATGTGTGTGTGTGTGTGTGTGTGTGTGTGTGTGTGTGTGTGTGTGTATTCAAATACGTATTAAGTGTGATAATATAACACTATTATTGATGGTTACCAATATTAAAAAGGCAAATGGATGTTGATCATCTTGATCATCACTAGGTTAGTTATATGGAGGCGATTATGCCAATATCTTGTGTAATGATCAATGTCATCAACCATGCATATGCCATTATTATCCATGCATATGCAATTATTATTTTTGAATATTAATATTCTTACATATTTTATGATATTTTGAGATGGCTAAACTAGCCGAGGGCTTATGTCTTGCTTGACCTTTGATTTATAAAAGAGCACGTGGCTTTTTGGGTTCGACTTAAAAAAGAGGAGCTCGTTGGGTTATAGATATATTTGTGTGGCTAAAGTTCTAATGTTCAAAAATGTCGATGGAAATCATGCCTTGCTCTACTCTCTTAGAGGAGCATGCTTAATTCTTAAGGTGATGTTATGAATGTTTAAAATTTCTAATAATAAGCATGATGGGCCACGACATAGTAATTTACGGTGGTTCAAGTTATCTTTTAATTCTCTTTTGATCATTCTTAAGCCGTGGTTAGTATCTAAAGTTGCACTTATTTTTGCATAATGTTAAATTGCACGTAGCTTTGGCAACATCCCTCTCGAACTTGGGTGGAGTAAAAACGGTGCAATAACCACCATTCAAAATCGATTAGATTGAACCTTATATCACGGGGCCATTTTTGGCAAGAGAGGGGATGGCGACAACTATTTTCTTTTGGGAAGATCTTTTACCTTTTCCTGAAACCGTTTGTAACTGTTTTGGAGCTCATTCTAAGTGACATTAGCTCTTTCATTTCCTCAACAATAACAAGCTTGGATAATCTAGATTCTCCTGCACAATAATCTTGGGTGTTCCATTGGTTATTTCCACTTACTTTTTCCTTCTTCTAAGTTGAGGGTCAAGAATGGAAGTTTAAAATGTTATTGGCTTCATTCTCGATATTGTTCTAGCCCTTTGTCTTTTTGACTTGTAAAGAATTTGTTTATTGATGATGTAGCTTCTTCGTTGAGAAATCTTCGAGGATTTAGTAGTGCTATTTCCTTGTGTGAAACTTACTATTTTCTTGTGTTGAAAATACTATTTTCAATCTTATGTCATCAAAAATATGCATATAAGCTTTATGCCTAACGTACACGTGTCATTATGTGTGACTGGGTTGAGAATAAAGAAGTAATGTAGCAAACCTAAGCACAATTAGGTGCTAGTTAAGGTTGAGAATGCACCTTGGGTTAAGGAATAGGTATCCTTATTACCCTATTTGAAAGACTATATGTTATAAATGGTTTCTTAAAATTGGAATTCACCGTGAATGGTAAAATTTCAAGGGTTTTGTATTATGTTGGAAAACCATTCAATTGGGGAATTTTATAATCGAGGACATTTTCTCTACAATACAACTAGTTAGATCAAGTTTATGTTTTATCGGCAAGGAATGCCTTGAGTTGCAATCCTAAGAGCAGCCACTTCCTAAGTTAGTACTCTTTGGACTAATGGCGGTATCCAAGACTAGGTAGTTACTTTGAGTAATTCAGGAATTTGAAGTGAGGTAAACCAAATCAACTCAATTGAAATATGACTTGACAGTCAAGTGGTGTTGGGTAAAAGTCTCCTTTATTTACCATTAAATGAAAAAGAAGTTTGAGTCATCTTGGGTATGAATCTTCTTCATGACTATGTGTCAACGCTTACATTACGCAAATTTATTGTAAGATGGAACCAGTTGGTCTACCATTGTGTTTATCCTTAGTTAACGATATTTCCCTGAAATGCATTAAGGACTAAAACCTAAAGGAAGTTATATACTTAGTGAGGATCTAACCATTACACTGTAAACTTTATGAATGTATTATTCATATTATATGGTGACCAGGAAGGTCAAGAAGATATCGTTTTGTGTCAGGATTGTTTGAAGTTTATGTCTCGAGAGTCTAAGCTCTTAAAATTCAGGGTTAAGACTCAAGCAAGTGGATGAACCCAAGACCCAGGTAGTTACATGGAAGTAACTCGGGTGTTCGAGTCAGAAATAACTTATAATCCAAATGAGATGTTTCTTAGTGAATCTTCCTAATCTAAGGACTCTATAACAAAGCTAAAATATTGAACATTCGAGACTGTAAAAAGAGGAAGGAATCTTTAGCTTAAAGAATAATAGTTATTATTATATGTGTTGAAAATTTGTCAGTTCTTCCAATTTGGGACTAATTGAAACTAGTCGATGGTAGTAAAGTCATCAGCAATAACTGTATGTGCATAGAGTAAGAGATCAAACTTTCTCATGGTTAAAGACTTGAATAAGTGGTAGTCGCCAAGTTCCTAGAATTTATGAGAACGTAACATGGATATTCAAGGTCAAAAAAGTAATTTAGTTTTGAAATTTACTGACTTATTATTTATAAGGACTTGAACCAATGGCAATTTCCAAGACTCGTTAGTTACACTAAGAAACGCAGGGTTTGAGAATGGTCCGACACCTTATCAACTCAGCTGAGTTATGCTTAGTAAGACAAGTTTTGTCCTATTATAAGTTTCTTGAATTTATTCATTGGGTGGAATAGTAGTTCCAATATACCTTAGGTCAGGAAAGGTATTCCAAGAAGAGTAGGGTGAGTAAACATACGACTTCGCTTTTAGCAACGATTGTATTTATGATACAAATACTATGGCCATAGTGAGTGCATTTTTCTCTACATGCACTTGTCGGTTCACTATGACCCAGATACATAGCTAGTCAGAGATGTCATACATAGTTGGAGGGTATCCATAGTTGTGCAACCATATTAGTTGAGTAGGGCACAAGACCAGAGCTCAAATGGCAGATTTAAGAGGGTTCTCAAGTAATCCCTTCATTGAAGGGCAAGGCCCATTTCCAATTAGGAAGGTGTGTGGGGGACCACTTAAGTCTGTGGTTGAAGGTAAAGCACCCGGGTGATACTCTCCCTCTTGTAGATGGCATGTCGAGTCTTGGAAGACAACAAGAATCTAGATAAGGATCTCTGACCTAACTCTCTTTTAGTATTTGTTTATGGTTTACTAAATTGTAATCATTGAATTGAAAGGGAAAAGTGTTAGATGTTTATTCTTTTCAATTAGAAAATATTGTATAAATGTTTTGTTATATCTTTAAGGTAACAGTTGTGCAGAAGCATGTTCCATATTTAAAGAAAAAAATTGTATCTCTTTTCACCTATGTTTTTAGTTATTTACTATTTGGTGAATAATTCATGGTAACTCCCTGTAATGAGTAGGATGTTATAAGGAGGAAGCTCTAACAAGTGATCAAACATCAATCAAAACTTACCTGTTGAGATCTAAGGGGGGATTTCCCTTGGAGAGAAATGAAGATTCTTATATGGAATGTTAGGGGCTTAAATGACCCTAACAAAAGGTTGATGATCAAGCACCAATTTGACAATCAATTGATTGAATTCATACTATTACAAGAAACAAAATAAATGAATTAGAGATGAAAACTTTCATCAAACATTGTAAAGGATTGGAAGGAATTTATGTTGAAGCTACAGGAGCATCTGGTGGATTGGAAATACTATATAAACCAAACAAGATATTGATCGCAACCCAAATATTCAATACCAATTAGCTATCGACAAAGGTATGCAGCCTAAACATGGATTTAATTTTTTGATCTTCAATATATATGGTTTGATGAAATCAACAAATAAAATGAAACTATGGAACAAGATAAGCTAGGAATTCTCAAAACTAGTCAACCTTGACTTTGTGGTATGAGGAGACTTCAATGCAATAATTGACACCCAAGAGAAACTAGGTGGAATATGGAAACAAAACCAATCACAAATAGAATTCATAGAATTTGTGAATCGTAACAGTATCATCAACATTGCTCCAACCAATGAAAAATTTACTTGGAATTATCAGAGGGCGGTCTTCACTAACATTGCCAAAAGGCTCAATCGATTTCGCTTTCTATTTCTTGTCTCTCAAAATCGATATTGCAATACTCTCAAATAAGAAAAATAATGATATCATATCACTTCCTTATTGATCTGACTATACAAGAGGAACATAAACCATGATATGCCAGTTTTGTTTCGAAAAAATGTGGTACAAAATCCTAAACATCATGGGACTCCTATATAACTAGTGGACATAGCCACTAAGTGTACAAGGAATAAGAATGCTAAAAATACAAAAGAGGCTACAAAACATCAAAGAAAAAGTAAAAGTTTAGAATAAAACAACATTAAAAAACATACTCCTAGAAAAATAAAGAATTGAGATGAAAATGATGACAATCAATGAAAAAGTAATAGTAGATGATATGATCTGAGAAGAATATGTCCAAGAAAAGGAACTCTTGGAACAATAAAACCCGTAATACCAATTTATTCCACAACACCTCCAATTAGCATTGATATATTTAATAGGCATCATTGTTTTAGATTATGATAGTGTCACTATATGGTGACACCTAGCAAAGTGCATCACTGAAATTCTTTTGGGCGTCGCTCTTTCCTGTAAAAGTCAAAATAAGCGAAATTCGAGATAGAAATTGATTAAATTTGATCAGTTTTTCCCTCCTAGTGCCAGAATGTGATCAAGGATATTAGTATGAGATGATTACGCTTGATCCATGAATCAAAGCATAACAAAGCCACTAATACTCAATATAAATAGGATTAATCGAATTGAAGTTAAACTAAACATTCATCAAAGCAAAGTATTCTAAATTACGAAAACATTTAAAATGCCTACTCTAACCCATTCGAAACTTATCCCGTTTTGGGAGTGGTGTCGCATTGATGTGGAATGGCAACCCTTTCCCAATCTTGTGATCAATGAGCTTGTTTCAATCGATTCTATTGAAGAGAATCGATGAAACGGTTGTGAGATGTGAATGGAAACACGATTTATGCTAAAATGAGTATGATGCAAAAGTTAATCTAACATGATTTTATGCTAAAAAATGTAGATATGTAATTGCTAAGCTAATCTAAATGAGATTTAAACTAAAAAGATTCAAACCCTAATTATGTAATTAGCTAAATGGATGCATTATGGAAGCCATTAATGGAAGCTAAGCTATTATGCAACTAATTTAAACTAAAATATGCTAAATGTGTGCAAAATATGAGTGAGTGTGAGTGATTTCAATAGCATTAATTTTCTCTAAAAGATGGATCCATTTGTCTCCAAATAGTGATCTATTTATAGGAAAACAAATGAGAAATGGAGGGTTGAGATTGAAAACTCTAATCAGCAGTCAAGGATGGAGGAAATTAGAGGCATGGATCATGGATTCTCATCAACAGGTGAGAATGCAAGATGAGATTTAATCAAGGGTTCTCATTCCTTTGAACAAACACATTTTTGACCTATACAAGAGGTCAAAAGTTAACTTGCACAAGAAGTCACAATTTAACTTGCATATGAAGCTAAGTGAGAATATTCCCTTTTTCAAATGATTGAAGAGAAAAGATTATTCTTTGGAATATTCTCATGGGTGAGGAAAAATGATATTTTGCAAATTAAAACAAAGTTTAATTGTGCAAAAGGGGAGGGAATATTCCCCTTTTGGAGGAATGTGCAAAGGAGGCATATTCCCTTGCAAGTGGGAGGGAAATTAGATTAGTTAATAATTGATAATCAAACAATGTTAATCATACAATTAGGGGGTTTTTGAAGAATTAGATGATAAATCATTAATTTAAATGATTTGATGAATGGGGAAAGGTGAAATGACATTTAATTAAATAGCTTAGGGTTATTTAATTAAATAAGAAGACTTAGGGAATTAAATTAAATAGTTTGATTTATTTAATTTAATGAGTTGAAATGTTAGCACGAAAGGGAGTGAATTAACCCGATTAAATTAATTAGGTTAATAGATGTAAATGACATAATTAATTAAATAGATAGGCTAATTTAATCAATTAAGTGAAAAGAGGATGGGCTTTAAGATGAAGTGATGTCAGTATACCTTATTCGAGTGTATGATATCATTCAGGATATTTTTTAGTGTCTACATTTTCCCCTCTTTGAAGTGAGGTACCTTCTACTTTGGTTCAAACACTAACGCTCTTCGGATGAAAAAATGTTGCTTAAATCAAAAAAAAAAAATCTGATTTTTTAGATGCCCCACTGCTGCTCTAGCAGAAGGAATAAGCTGGTTCCCTGCCCCCTTGAGATTGATTTAGAATTCTAACAAGTCCATGATGCACCGAGACTTTATTAGATTATGGTGATGAGACATGCATGATGATGATTTGCTCAAACTTGGGATTGGGGTTTCCGTTATTCCTTATTTTTCATATAACACATAGACACGATGCATCAAGGTATTGATAACCAGGATGGCGTTGTATCTACTGTAATGGACTTTCACTCTACAAACAGATAGGATAGTTCCTATTTATGCTTATGATATGCAATGCAATGTTTATGAGATGTGATGCAACGATTTAAGATGTTTAGAATAACAAATCTATATTATTCATCACAACTTAAATGATAATGATGAGGCAGGATGTATGTTTTATAATATGTTATGATTTATGCAAGATGTATGTGTGTTGATGATTTGTGGATGTAGGATGGATGCATTGATGATGTTTTTTTTGATTGTCATGTTACCAGGTTAGCGTGGAGAGAGGATAGAAGAAATAAGATGGACGACCATTGATTTTGATGATTGCTTCAAAAGATCCAACAAGTCTATGATCCACCAAGACTTTATTAGAGATGGTGATGAGAAATGCAAGATGATGATGATGAATACATGATGAGGATTTGCTCATATCTTGGGATTGGGATTTTTCCTCGTTCCTTATTTTTTGATATAACACATAGACAAGATGTATCAAGGTATTAATAACCAGGACGACGTTGTATCTAGTGTAATGGAATTTGACTCTGCAAATAGATAGGATAGTTCTTGTTCACATCTTGACATACATAAACCTCATTGGAATGTAAGTTAGAAGTCTAGAATATATTGGACCAGAGCATACACAATAGTCAATAACGTACTCCAAACAAACTTCCTACACACAACTAAGCAAGTATGCACCATGATTATTTTACAAGAGTATCCACAAGCACAAAAAGTGAAAGATAATGATTGATGCCCCATTCCTTTCTCTCTAAATCTGTAAGGTCCGGAAATCTCCTTGACTAATTATATATTCCTTAATTGTCAAAATAATTTAATAAAATAAAATGGTTATAAAAAGGTGTGGATCATGAGGATTAATTAATTTACTTCATCACTAAATTCAAATGGAGTAACATACATCAATGAATCAAAGTATATTAAAACAAGGTGGTTTCTTCATTAGATTTAGCCATGTAGGCTTACACCTGAATCATCATCTTAGTGATACATGTAAATTCAAATATTGTAATAAAAAATTAAGGAAATAACAAGATCATGAATGCATCCACAAAGAAACCATAACACAAAGATTTTCATGAGTGGAAAACCCTCATAGGGATGAAAAACCACTCGTAAAAGTGCCTCACTGGCTTAATGAAATGCCTTTCTAGCAATGCCTTACTAGCTACAAATTCTCAATGGTTATAAGATGCCTCACTGGCAATAATCATACTGTCTCATTGAAATGACCATTCATTCCATCTTTCTAGATATCATGATTATCACACATAACAAGGAACATAAGGAAGTTCTTTTACAAGTTGCATAAGTCTTTAAGCAACAATTTCAAGTTTCACCATTGCATCATCCTTGCATATGAAATTAAGGTAATGCTAATATATCATGAATCACTCCCAAGTATTTACATATAAGACCATTCTACCTTCAATGATTTCTCAAATATCACACAAGTATGTTGAAAGCCATAAGCCAATTACATGAAGCTTCATGAAAGTAATTCTAGGCCTACTAGAATGCACACATGAATATGCAACAAGAATGCTTACTTCTAGACTCAATGATTCATAGAGGTTTTTTCATTAAGAAAATAATACTACAAAAGAGTTAAGAAGGTATAGCTCATGTATGTATGAGAATACATATATAAGCTAGAGAATATATGAGTATTCATTCTTATAAGTACACAAAAATGACATGAGTTGCAAATAGATGCTAACAAGATACTATCTTGGGTTATCGACGTCTTACCTTTGTCACGTTCTAGACTGTAGCTATGAAATTAATCAAATGGCTACATTAAGTAAAAGAGAAGAAAGAAAAGAAATCATTGATCTCAAATGTGATATAACTTTTCTTCCTACAAGAAAATATATTCAAGGGTCGTTAGAATAACTACATGAGTTAGCCTATATCTCTAAATAAAATGTAAGTATTAACTTTACATCAATATACATATAAATACCAACATATGCCCATTTAATAATGCAATTTATATTTATAGTTGCTAATATTGTTGGATACCTTTATTATCTAATAAAACTTTCAAGATTCAAATGACGAGCGAAACGTTATTAAAAGACATAAGGAGAGTAGGTAATTATTATCCATAGGTAAAATTAGAGTTATATATATTAGGGCAATGATTACCATATTTAAAAGAAAACTATGTTTTTGTCAGGAAGAAGTCCTAAATCATACTATATTTCGGATTTCTGAAGTGACACAAGGAATACAACATAACATACCATTATATTCAATGAATAAAAGAGTGGATAAAAGAATAGTTATTGCTTAGTTCTCATAACTTGCACAAATTTCAATAATTCAAGCATTCCTTCAGAAAATAGTTACATTTTGAAGTTTGTTATTTGATTTCATTGATTCACAAGAGATAAACTCTACTTATGTTTTACATTTCGTGAGGAATTCAATAAAGTCAACCACTACATTCCAACAGATAAAAGTAATTAGATGCACATGTGTTCTTATCTACTTGATTTCAAGGTATCTGTTTTCAAATAAAAGACTTAATCTAAATAATGGGTTTGTTTAAATTGGAAGAAAAACTTTCAAATAGAAGTGTATACATGTTAAAAGAAAAATTGGCACAAATCACACAATGCCTATGTATATATGTATATATATATATAGAAAGAAATAAAAACAATTTAATACACAATTATATCATTTAAAAACAGGAATTTTAGTCATTCTGAATCAAGTTTCAAATTTTTATTATTTTCTTAATTTAAATTTACTCTCATTCATGTTGTACTTGTTATTCGTTTATATATATATATATATATAGAAATACACATGTATTCATCTATACCTGTATATGTATATATATATATATATTTTTTTTACTTTTTCTGAATATTACTTTTGTAATGAAATTAAAAATACACTAACAGCCAGATATATATATATATATATATATATATATATATATTCATTTCTTTAAATTCTACAATGATCTATTCTCAGCATGTTTCATATAAATATATACTCACTTTCAAAAAATTACATTTTGTAAGCAAAATCAAATATACATCACTAGTTATATATTTCATTCAATTTTTCCCAGCTTGGTTCATATACATTTGTATATATACAAGCATACATATATATTTATTTATGTATATATATGCAGTTGATCATTTAGTCCTTCTAGCATGTTTTAACAGAATACCCAAACTTACATACATATGTATATATAAACACATTTGCATTTGAAAATAATAACAATACGCAGGTTCAGTGTGTTTTCTAGGTGAATGAAAGCAAAGTTTGTTGAATTTTATACAAGGTTTTATTCACCGTTCAAGGCAATGACAGGGGCGTCGGCCTCCTCCCATGGGAGGCACTGCCTGTGGAAGGTAGCGCCCATCCCGCAAGCCGCACCCTGTGGGATGGGCCGTTGTCTTCCAAAGCGCCCTCCCATGGTCCAAGGTGTCTCCCCCTCCCCTTATATGGCTTTAGTTTCCAAAAGAATAACAACAAGTTTTGGCTCGTTCTGAATGGATTACCACTTGAAGACACAATTTTGCATAAACCCCACCCGCAAGAATACTTAATAATGGTAATATATACGAATAAATATACAGTATAATATATATATATATATATATATATATATATATTATTTTAGCATAGAGATAGTAATTTAACTTTAAAGGATAAAAGGATTTACAATCTTGTACAAGAAAGATCTAGTCAGCTTCAAACAGAGAATATAGCATTTAAAAACCAACGCAAGCAATTGGGGATTTGACAAAAGGATTTCTCCTTTCCACAATACAGTAAATAGTTCACACATTTGAAATCAAAATACAATGGAGAAAGGAATTTAAAAACCTGGAAATCACTTCCTAAAGATTTTCTTCTTCTTGTTTCTCTTTCCTCTCTTGTTTTTATTCCCTTCTTCTCCATTCTTGATTTATTGTGCTTCCAAAACCTACTTCTCGGTGCCATTTTCAGTTATGTTTTTGTAGAGAAGAAAAGAAAATTATGAAAACTATTGTGTATTTTCGTTAATGATTTTCCTCTTTTAAAGATTTCTCCCCAATTCCCAATACCTAATCTTGAAAATAAAAATAATAAAGTTTTTTTTCAATGCAAGATATTTATCTTTGATAAATAATAATAAAGAATTCTATTTTAATTGCAACTATGTAATTATCCACAGTAAATAGTGAAGAAATTCCATTTTAAATTGCAAAAGTAATATTTACCCTTAATAAGCAATAAAGAAATATTATTTACTTGCAAATTAAATATTTACTTTAAATAAATAATAAACAAATTTTATTCAATCGGGAATAAAATAGTTATTCTAAATAGCCAAACATTATCATTTATTTGGAATAAATAAAATCTATTAAATTATAATTAATTCCTCTTTGTTTCATTGCACTTTTATTTCATTGCTAATTAATTTAATCAAACATTGCAAAATACGAACCATAAAAATAGGGGTCATGATATCCTTCTCCCCTTAAAGAATCATCGTCCTGATGATCAACTTAACTAAAGATGAAGACATCATACCTCTTTAATTTTGTGTTACCTTAATGTCAAAAGTAGCCCACCTGTTAAAGAAATCATTTACTTCAAACACCTATCTGTTCATAATAGCAAAATTTTATGTGGCTGGCATCCAAACACTTGCACACCTCGTTAGCACATCATGGCTTCATCAATTCACTCTATTTACCTTATCTAATAAAAGCATGCAACTAGTTCATTTCTTTCATATAATTTTCTATATCCTATTCAAATCTTTTTCATATTCTAAGATATTTACCAATGGAAAGAAAATAGTTATGTTCATTTTGGTCAACATGCCTACTCATATGAGATGTTAAAATAATTGCCTCTATGATGATAAACAAGCATCCCATACTACTTATTATCATCATTAGCAGATTAGAGTACAAAAGAAAAGTCTCAACAATCTGAAAAATGTCAAACAATTACAATAAGGTCTTCCTCTTGGTCAACAACATAAAAGATAAGAAGATCACTTACTAACCAAAAGGTTCAAGTTGATTACCATAGGAATCCTAGAATTCCTGATATCAGAAAGATCATCCAAACCTCAATATTGATTCAACCGTTTATTAAATTTCACAACAAAAAGTAAATCTCACTCTATAATTGGAAAAAGTAAATTTATATTAACAAAGATATTCGTAACAGTATGATATGTAGAATCCTTTACCTTTTTACAAATGCAACAAGAGTGCATCTGAGAGAAGTGCATTACATGCATTGACTATACAAGCCATACAATGATCCATGCAATGATGTATATCCAGCTCCTGAATTACATAAAGAAAATAAAACATTTAATCAATCTTCAGCTGCCATAACTCAGGGGTCATTTGCAAGCCAAAGGTCAAGAGCATGGTTAAGGTTCTTTTCCCACCCAACCATGAAGAATAACACTTCCACGGGATTCTTCCTAACTTGAAGAACACCCAGCCCTACATGAGGTGCCTAGAAACCAATAATAATAGGGCAGGAGGGAAACTCTTGATGCATGTCTGATGCCTTATATGCACTCTTATACTAGAATGAACATATTTCTTGCATACAAGATGTGGCAGAGAAACATATAAAAATTCTAGGCTTTCATTATCCATCTATTTCAATGGCACAACTTGCTTTGGCCAAAGCATATATATAAAATTTGGTTGATCTTGGAAAAGAAGATCACCTTCTCTGTTAACCCACATTTGGCATCATGTCCTAGAAGGTAAGCTTAAAATTTATCACACACAACACTTTCAACAAGAAAAATCAAATTGCATAGAATAAGAACCAGATGATATAATAGTGCATAACATGCTCAAGTGCACATAGAATGAATAATTAACAAACAAGAATACATAAACCCCTGGTGCCTAACTCGCACAGGGTATGAATACATAATTTTCTTGTAGTGCCTCACTCGCATAAATATGGAACATGCCTTGCATACAATTAGCATTATTCAATTCAAGTTTTCATATAGGAAATATGGTAAGTGCATCTCTCACACAAGTGCATCGCTCGCACAAAAGGTGAAATATGCATAAATCATAGTAGTACAGTTATAGTGATCATCACTCTATCCAATAAAAACAATGAGTGTCAAAAGTATATCTCACACACAAATTAAGAAAAGTAATCATTACTCAAGTACTTTATCCGCACAAAGGAAACAATAACTTACTTAGTGCATCACTCGCACAAGAACAACAATAACATGAAATATGCATCACTCAAATTAGTATAGTGAACATTTCCCGTTCAAGTGTAAATAGTGAATAATTAAAGCAACAATTTTCTATGATATGTATACAATCATTCATACATATGTTTCATTCACATGGAGCATGAGAAGTGCATTATTGTGCAAGCACTTTCACTAAGAACAATCAATCATATAGGATTCATCACCTCAATCACTTTTGTCTTGTCTAATAGACAAAGCAAGATATTTATCCAATCACCTTCTATCATGAATTACCACTGAAGATTCTCAAGACATCAGAACCTTGCATTTTCAAAAGATCTCATGAATTCTATTAGATCCAAATCTTGTAGGATTAATACGTTGCTCAACAATCAACTTTCCCCCTAGTACTGATACAAACATTCTTGCCCTTAAAACATCCTTCTTAGGTTTCCTACCTTCAAGAAGGCTCAACCAATATTTTCCATTATCATCAACTTTATTTACTTTGCAGGTGTTCTTTCTTCTTCCTCCCATTAGAAAGTTCTTCTTTTCTTCTTCCTTTGTATCTTATCAACCCATTCATCCTTTATGTCATCAGAGAGATCTCTCTTCACAATATATTTCTCTTATTAATCCATTTTTATTGCACATCGTCATTTGTGGGTTGTCACCATTTACTATCCAACTTGGCTCACTTCAAATAACACTATATATTACCCATCTTGGCTTTTTCAAATATTCACCATCACTCCTATTAGAAATTATTATGAAATCGCGACTAAGGCGAAGAGGTTTCACACCTCTAGATTTCCTTGAATGACCAAACTACGCCTGAACTTCTAATCTGTTATGATTAATCATCTAAGAATCACTGATACTAGGGTTCACTTTTCAATGCAACAGGTTCATATACTATAATGCAACCTAAGCATAGAAGACTTGAGGCTCGGTGTTGAACCTGAGGGCTCTGATACCAAAATGTAAGGTCCAGAAATCTCCTTGACTAATTATATTCCTTAATTTCCAAAATAATTTTATAAAATAAAATGGTTATAAAAATTTGTGGATCATGAGGATTAATTAATTTACTTCATCACTAAATTCAAATGGAGTAACATACATCAATGAATCAAAGTATATTAAAACAAGGCAATGTCTTCATTAGATTTAGCCATGTAGGCTTACCCCTGAATCATCATCTCAACGATACATGTAAATTCAAATACTGTAATGCAAAATTAAGGAAATAACAAGATCATGAATGCATCCACAAAGAAACCATAACACAAATATTTTCATGAGTGGAAAACCCTCATAGGGATGAAAAAACACTTGTAAAAGTGCCTCACTAGCTTAATGAAATGTCTTTCTGGCAGTGTCTTACTGGCTACAAATTCTCAATGGTTATAAGATGCCTCACTGGCAATAATCATACTGTCTCATTAACATGACCATTCATTCCATCTTTCTAGATATCATGATTATCACACATAACAAGGAACATAAGGAAGTTCTTTTACAAGTTACATAAGTCTTTAAGCAACACTTTCAATTTTCACCATTGCATCATCCTTGCATATGAAATTAAGGTAATGCCAATCTATCATGAATCGCTCCCAAGTATTTACATATAATACCATTCTACCTTCAATGATTTCTCAAATATCACACAAGTATGTTGAAAGCCATAAGCCAATTACATGAAGCTCCATGAAAGTAATTCTAGGCCTGCTAGAATACACACATGCCTATATGCAACAAGAATGCTTACTTCTAGACTCAATGATTCATAGAAGGTTTTTCATTAAGAAAATAATACTACAAAAGAGTTAAGAATGTATAGCTCATGTATGTATGAGAATACATATATAAGCTAGAGAATATATGAGTATTCATTCTTATAAGTACACAAAAATGACATGAGTTGCAAATAGGTGCTAACAAGATACTATCATAGATTACCGACATCTTACCTTCGTCACGTTCGAGACTGTAGCTATGAAATTAATCAAATGGCTACATTAAGTAAAAGAGGAGAAAGAAAAGAAACCATTGATCTCAAATGTGATATAAATTTTCTTCCTACAAGAAAAGATATTCAAGGGTCATTAGAATAACTACATGAGTTAGCCTATATCTCTAAAGAAAATGTAAGTATTCACTTTACATCGATATACATATAAATACCAACATATGCCCATTTAATAATGCAATTTATATTTATAGCTGCTAATATTGTTGGATACCTTTATTATCTAATAAAACTTTCAAGATTCAAATGACAAGTGAAACGTTATTAAAAGACATAATAAGAGTAGGTAATTATTATCCATAGGTAAAATTAGAGTTATATATATTAGGGCAATGATTACCATATTTAAAAGAAAACTATGTTTATGTCAGGAAGAAGCCCTAAATCATACTATATTTCGGATTTCGGAAGTGACACAAGGAATACAACTTAACATACCATTATATTCAATGAATAAAAGAGTGGATAAAAGAATAGTTACTACTAGTTCTTATAACTTGCACAAAGTTCAATAATTCAAGCATTCCTTCGAAAAATAGTTACATTTTGAAGTTTGTTATTTGATTTCATTGATTCACAAGAGATAAACTCTACTTCTATTTTACATTTCGCGAGGAATTCAATAAAGTCAACTGCTACATTCCAACAGATAAAAGCAATTAGATGCACATGTGTTCTTATCTACTTGGTTTCAAGGTATTTAATATTCTGTTTTCAAATAAAAGACTTAATCTAAATAATGGGTTTGTTTAAATTGGAAGAAAAACTTTCAAATAGAAGTGTATACATGTTAAAAGTAAAATTGGCCCAAATTGCATAATGCCTGTGTATATATGTATATATATATAGAAAGAAATAAAAACAATTTAATACACAATTGTATCATTTAAAAACAAGAATTTCAGTCATTTTAAATTTACTCTCATTCATGTTGTACTTATTATTCATTTTTCTATATATATATAGAAATACACATATATATACATCTATACCTATATATATATATATATATTTTTAATATACTAACAACATGTTTCATATAAATATATACTCACTTTCAGAAAATTACATTTTGTAAGCAAAATTGAATATACATCACTAGTTATATATTTCATTCAATTTTTCTCGGCCTGTTTCATATCATCGGTATATATACATGCATACATATATATTTATATATATATATACATACAGTTGATCATTTAGTCCTTCCAGCATGTTTTAACATAATACCCAAACTTACACACATATATGTATATATAAATACATTTGCATTTGAAAATAATAACAATACGCATGTTCAGTGTGTTTTCCAAGTGAATGAAAGCAAAGGCTATCAAATTTTATACAAGGTTTGATTCACCGTTCAAGGCTATATATATATGTGAGTATATATATATTTACTTTTTATGAATATTACTTTTGTAATGAAATTAAAAATACACTAACAACATGTTTCATATAAATATATACTCACTTTCAGAAAATTACATTTTGTAAGCAAAATTGAATATACATCACTAGTTATATATTTCATTCAATTTTTCCCAGCTTGGTTCATATAGATCAGTATATATACATTCATACATATATATTTATTTATGTATATATATATACAGTTGATTATTTAATCCTTCCAGCATGTTTTAACAGAATACCCAAACTTACACACATATATGTATATATAAATACATTTGCATTTGAAAATAATAACAATACACAGGTTCAGTGTGTTTTCCAGGTGAATGAAAGCAAAGGCTATTGAATTTTATACAAGGTTTGATTCACCGTTCAAGGCAATGATAGGGGCATCGGCCTCCTCCCATGGGAGGCGCTACCTGTGGAAAGCAGCGCCCATCCCGTAGGTCACAGCCTGTGGGATGGGTTGTTGTCTTCCACAACGTCCTCCCATGGGCCAAGGCATCTCCCCCCCCTCAGGCCCTTATATGGATTTAGTTGCCAAAATAATAACAATAGGTTTTGGCTCGTTCTGAATGGATTGTCATTTGAAGACACAATTTTTCATAAACCCCACCCATAGAAATACTTAATAATGGTAATATATATGAATAAATATACACTATAATATATATATGTATTATTATTATTTTAGCACAGAGATAGTAATTTAACTTTAAAGGATAAAAGGATTTACAATCTCATACAAGCAAGATCTAGTCAGCTTCAAATAGAGAATATAGCATTTAAGGACCAACACAAGATTACAAACAATTAGGGATTCGATAGAAGGATTTCTCCTTTCCACAATACAGTAAATAATTCACACATTTGAAATCAAAATACAATGGAGAAAGGAATTTAAAAACCTAGAAATTGGATTTTCTTCTTCTTTCTCTTTCCTCTCTTGTTTTTCTTCCCTTCTCTGTTCTTGGTTTACTGTGCTTCCAAAACCTACTTCTCGGTGCCATTTCCAGTTATGTTTTTGCAGAGAAGAAGAATATTATGAAAACTATTGTGTATTTCCATTAATGATTTTCCTCTTTTAAATATTTCTCCCCAATTCCAAATAACTAATCTTGAAAATAAAAATAATAAAGTTTATTTTTCCATGCACGATATTTATCTTTGATAAATAATAATAAAAAATTCTATTTTAATTGCAACTACGTAATTATCCATAGTAAATAGTGAAGAAATGCCATTTTAAATTGCAAAAGTAATATTTACCATTAATAAGCAATAAAGAAATATTATTTACTTGCAAATTAAATATTTACTCTAAATAAATAATAAATAAATTTCATTCAATTAGGAATAAAATAGTTATTTTAAATAACCAAACATTATCATTTATTTGGAATAAATAAAATCTATAATTAAATTATAATTAATTCCTCTTTGTTTCATTGCACTTTTATTTCAATGCTAATTAATTTAATCAAACATCGTAAAATATGAACCATAAAAATAGGGGTCGTGACATCTTGATAGACATCATTGAGAGGTCCTTAGAATGGGTCAATAAGGTAAATCATAAGAAAAGATCAAAGACAAATAGTCAGTGTTATCTATATCTCTTTCTAGTTTAATTTAGCTAAGGTGATTTCTAATACTAATGTCCATCGCAGGAAGGATACATCCTAGGACATGTTGATCGGGGGTTGTTTGATGTGGGATGATGATGAGCTTTATGATAAGTCATTGATATAAACTTCACTGACACATTTACCTATGATCTAGACTTTAGATTTTGACACTTAGGTTTTCACTTTATGACTTGCAATACTTGTTTTCTATTTGTTTTTCCAAAGGTTGAAGGTGACGCTCGATTTATTATGGATGGAGGTTTATTGCGAGTGAAAGCTAAATAGGATGGATGGTTTTGGATTTTCTAAAATATTTCAATGTTTTTTGGTATTTTGAAAATGTTTTTGAGGTTGTTTTTGGTCTTTTTGAAAGTTTATGTGGATGTTTTGGTTTTTGATTATTTGAGTTTGTTTAGGATTTTCTAATTTTCTAATGTTTTGTGTTTTTCAATTTTCAAATGTTTTGGGATTTTTCGATAATATTTGAATGTTTTGGGATTTCTGAGATTTTACAAATGTTTAGGTATTTTTCAAGTTTTGTCCAAGAACCTAACCTAAAAGACCTATCCTAGGGGCCTCAAGGGTTGATCAAAGATAAGCCTTGTCTACGTTATACACGTAGAGACCATGCAGTTCGACTGACTCAACTTATTCAAGATGAGATATTAACAGTTGATGGATTGCCAGTTTATTATGACAAACTCCTAAAGTATTGACCTAGGGTGTCTCGGGGGAACTTCAATGATGTCCTTGCCTACGTTCAAGCTCAGAGTCTCGTAGTTCGACAAGGGTATTGTTTTTGGATTTCTGATGTTTGACCTTTTTAGGGATTTTGATGTGTTTTGTATGTTTTGGATTTTGACTTTACAATTTTCTGAATGCTTTTGGATTTCAGCTATACATGATTTTGGATGTTTTTAGATTTTTTCATGAGCATTTTATGAATGTTTTTGGTATTTTTGTTGACCTCAAGATATACAAGAACTTGATTCAATCCATAATGAATTTCCCCCAGTGTTAAATGATAGACTACCTCGATATATGCAAGACAAACTGGCCTTTGGAATATGCCAAGTAGTACTAAGGGGATATGATACTTCTCAATATCAAGCTATGATGTAGATGCAAATGAGTGATGGAATAAATAGGATCAATGATGTGACGAATGGATGTGATGAATGGATATGATGGAATGATAGGATAAAGAGCCCAGGTAGATGGAGGTGCTTTATTTCCGCAAGGTACTTGTTTGCCAATTTTTCACCAAGGTACTTGCCCAAAGCACCACTGAAGTGGTTTTCCCTGGAGGATGATTGTTTTTCTTTGATTTTTCAATCCTTTTTCTCATTTTATCTTTGGATTTTGATCATTTTTTGATTTTTTTGTATTTTCAGATTTATACCCTTCAAGACTAGACATAAAACTTTTTAAGATGCAAGTTGTTATTTGGTTCCTGCAAGGGTTCACCTTCAAGTGTTGACAATTGATATGCTCCTGATCCATAGCTTGTTGTGATGACAAAGAGACCCAACCAGTTAGGCTTAAACTTTCCTTTGTTGTCTTGATCTAGAAGATTTTTTTGATTTTACTTTAGGACAAGGTCCCCTACCTGGAAAGACCAACATTTGATCTTCTTGTTATAGCTTTGTTTTAGTCAGTTTTGATATACTTGCGAGTGATTAGGGGTGTTAAGACAATGCTCATTTAGCCAAGATATTTTGTACTCTTCATCGTTGATCAGGTTCTGCTGTGACACTCGTAATGATGGGAGCTCAACCTCAATAATCAAAATGGCTTCTGATCCATAGACCAAGGAGAAAGGGGTTGCACCTATTAGTGTGTGGATACTAGCTTGATAGGCCCAAAGAGCGGGATTTAACTGCAGATGCTAGTCACGACCAGCTTTGTTGACCGTTTTCTTTAGGATTTTTAGAATGGTCTTATTTGTAGCCTTAGCTTGACTGTTTCCCTAAGGGTAATACAGGGTAGAGAATCAATGTTGGATGTTGAATCTTTGACATAACTCTTTCACATCTTGATTCTTAAAGGGTGTTTTGTTGTATAAGATTAGGGTTTGTGGAACACCATAACGACAGATGAGATAGTTTGGGATAAATTTAGAAATTTGATTTCTCGTTATGTAGGTCATAGGAATGCCTTCGACCCACTTGGTAAAATACTTAGTAGCTATTATGATAAACTTGTGGCCATTGGATGAGATTAGAGTGATTTTTCCTATGAGGTCAAGTCCCCACTATGAGAAAGGCTAGGGTGTGATCATTGGTTGCAATTTTTGAGTCCCCGTTGTGAGAAAGGCTAGGGTGTGATCCTTGGTTGCAATTCTTGAGTTGGAGCATGATTCAAATCTCCATGTTGTTGACACTCAACACACATTTGCACATATTGATGAGCTTCACTTTCCATGGTTGGCCATTAGTACCCCGTCCTCAACAGTTTCTTAGCTAAAGTCATATCGCTAGAATGGGAACCACATATGCCATTGTGTACTTATGTTAAAGCGGTCAAGGCTTCCTCTTGGTTTAGACATCATATTATTGTCCCCTCGATGCTTTGGCGGTAAAGGGTATCACCAAGGATCACGAATCAAGATGCCTTCTTAACAAAGGTCATTTTAAGATTCGAGGTGATATTGGATGGGAGGGTTCCTCTGCTTAGGTAGGTAAAGATGTTATGGTACCACTGGGATCCAAGACCAACAATGACACATAAATTTGGATTTTGGGATTTCAAAAGTTGGTACGAGAAGTTATTCTACTAAGAATTTGCATTGCAGGACATTGTTTGGCATGTCTAATAGTGACTTGATTGTTACCATAGCATCTGCTACTTGGTTGTTCATGCGAGGAATCTGCTCAAAAGTTATATCTATGAAAAGGTCCTCAAGACTTTCTACCATCATCTTGTAAGGGGTAAGCTTGTCATCCTTAGTTTAGTACTCATCATTGACTTGGTTGATAACCAGTTGTGAATTTGGTATTCGTCATTGACTTGGTTGATAACTAGCTGTGAGTCTCCATAGACTTTTATTTCTTGTGTCTGCCATTCAACTGTTATCCTTAGACCTGTGATTAGGGCTTCATACTCAGCAATGTTGTTAGTGCACAGAAATGATAGCCTATATGACTTTAGGATGCAATCACCTTGAGGGGTGATGAAAAGAATACCTGCTCCTGATCCATGTTGCGGGAACGATCCATCAAAGTACATTTTCCACTCATTTGTAAGATTGACAAGAAACACTAATTCATTTGGGAATTCAAATATCAATGGGTTCTTGGCATAGATAGGTGTCTCTAATAGTTGGTTTGTGATCACTTATCCTTTAATTGTCTTGTGCTCCACATACTCTACATGTCAAATTCTATTAAGATCATCACCCATTTATCCATGCACCCAGTGAGAATTGCTTTGGATAACAAGTATTTCAATGGATCAATCTTTGCAATAAGTTTGATTTGATGTGACTGCATGTAGTGTATGAATTTTTGTGAAGAAAAAACCAATGCTAAGCAGGATTTCTCAATGGATGAATAATTCATTTCATAGCCCTCTGAGGTCCTACTAATGTAATAGATAGCTCTTCCTTTCTCATTTTCATCATGTTGTGTTAGAAGAGCACCCAGTGCTGTTGATGTTACTGAGATATACAGGATCAATGGTTTATTTGGTATTGATGGCATGAGCACTGGAGGTGTCATTAGATACTCCTTGATCTGTTGGAAAGTTTTATCACACTTATCATCCCACTTGTAAGTTATTCCTTTATGGAGAAGATGTGAAAAAGGGTGGATTTTGTCTGATAGTTGCGCTATGAATCTTCTAATGGACTGCAATCTTCCTCGTAACCCTCTCATTTGCTTTAGTGTTTCTAGTGGTTCCATGTCGAGGATGGATTTTACCTTTTCTTTATCAATTTATATTCCTCTTTGTGAGATGATATAGCTGAGAAGTTTCCTTGATGTAACCCCAAAGACACTTTTTTGGGTTCAGCTGTACTTTATACTCTTAAAGCCTATCAAAGATGGGTCCTAAGACTTGTATGTGCTCACTTATTTTCTTTGATTTTTGATGTATATCAAGGGTAATAAATCTCAAAAAAAACCTTAAACAACCACTTACAAGTGCCTTTGTTCATCAAAATGTGGGTTTTCCTTCAGAAACCTTCATTCTCGCTTGTAGTCTTTCAAAAAGGCATTTTTTGGCATAACTTCCCAACCAAAACTAAAATCCAAGAAAGAAAACATGTTTTAGATACCCATTTGGCCATTATTAAACATATCTCAAAACTAGGGTGGGGTTCTTTGTACAGAAGGCTTCAAATTTTGACTGCCCTACTTTTAAGACAATTTTTTTTGGACTGTTTCTCTACAAAATTAGAAATTTCTGGTGAAGAGATATTTTTTCCACGTGAATGAAATGATCCCAAAACTTTTATGGATGTATATGATGCCAAGACAAAATTTTCCACCAATTTGTAGCATTTTTCCATGGAGGAAACTCGAGTTATGGCAGTTTTTTGCAAGTTTG
The DNA here is from genome assembly GCA_007258455.2 of Sequoia sempervirens. Classification (NCBI taxonomy): domain Eukaryota; kingdom Viridiplantae; phylum Streptophyta; class Pinopsida; order Cupressales; family Cupressaceae; genus Sequoia; species Sequoia sempervirens. The sequence continues at coordinate 216,193,749 of VDFB02270651.1, read as the reverse complement.
AAAACTTAGGCAGGGTTTAGAACGGTTTTCACAAAAATGTTCATATCTCTCTCAAAACTCAATGGATTTGAGTCAAACAAAAATCATTGTGAATTTGATGAACCCCAACAACTTTCCCAATCAACTTCTGGTTTGTACCAGCAAGTATAAATTTGTACAATACAAAAGAGTAGCAAAGAAACGTTCAGAATTGCAGAAAAAACAAAATTCTTTTATTGCTTTCACTTCAAAATTTCATCAACCAACCTTCCCTTCAACCACACAAGGCCTTTTAAAAATTTAAAATCATTTATCAACTATCTCTAACCATATTTCAAATTATAAACTAACTAAACATCATTATGTCCACTTTTGACAAAAATGCAAAAAGTTACTTGACAGCAATGTGCAACTTTGACAATTTTGCATTTACACACTACCTTAACCCCTAATGACCCAAACTAGACTCCAACACACATGAAATGGTCCAAGAAGACCTTATTGCATGAAAACATCACAAAAAAAACAAAATATCAACTTCTTGACCCTTTGACGCATGAAAGAACTGTGGGTGCCCCTGCACCAATTTTGCCAAAATATCATCCACATAATCTTCTACTGTTTTGTGGATCATGTTGTGAAAGATGAGGGTCATTGCTCTCTGATAGGTTTCTCCTACATTCTTTAGCCCAAATGGCATCACGTTCTAGCAATATGTCCCCCATGGACAAGTGAATGCAGTTTTATGTTGATCCTCCTTGGCAATCATGATTTGATTTTATCCTAAAAACCATCTATGAGTGATAGTATTTCATGCCAGGTTGTTAAGTCTACTATGATGTTGATGTTAAGAAGATGGAAATCATCCTTCGGGCATGCTTGGTTTAAGTCTCTGAAATCGGTGCATATTCTAATGCCACCAATGGGTTTTGAGACTGGTACCAGGTTTGAAACCCACTCAAGATAATCTATTGGTCAGATAAATCCAACGTCAAGAGGCTTTTGTAACTCAAGTTTTACCAAGAGTGTTATTTGAGGGTGCATCTTCCTTAACTTTTGTTTTACTGATTTGGCTTCAAGATAGACTGCTAAGTGATCCACAACCACTTCTAAATCAAGGCTTGGCATATCTGTGTATGACCATGCAAAGTTAGCTTTGTGCTCTTTCAGGAATGTTTCCAAGTTCTTTTGTTCTTCATCTAACAAGGATTCAACATAGAAAGTGATTTTGGGTGCTTCTTCTGTTCCCACATTGGCTAGAGTGGGCTTCTCTGCTAAGACTATTGATTTCTTTAGATGTGTTGCACTAAGGGGGAGATTGATTCCCTCATCCTTGGGCACCTTAGAGAGGTTTTCACCCTCGGATACATCCTTTCTTTTTACTATTCTAGGATTAGAGAGTGCCACAGTGTGGTTTTCACTCGAAGATCTACATGTTAGTTGCATTTTATCAATTTTGCGACTAAAGGACTTAATCATGTCCCCAGACTATGCTCCTCTATCTAGCTCTATGCCAAAACCTGCCTTGTGAACTACCCATGGTAAGTTGTCACAGAGTCCCATGAATTCTAAGATTGCTTCATCATTTTCAAATAAATCTAGAATCGGTGATCCTTGTTGGTCCAAATCAATGAGTTGCAGGTATACTAGGCATATTTCATTTGGTTGGTCGATCGAAGTGAAGGATGTTATGGATATCATGAGGAGGGATTTATTCTCAAATAGGCCAGCAGCATCAAGGGGTGAGTCATCTAAGGTCATATCACATGATGTAGGTAACCAAGAGGAAGCCTCAACCCATTTAGCGGGAAGTACCTTTGCCAATAAGGGTGACCTTACTAGTAGTACAACCTAGGCCAAGATTCTTTAGGTGTTTCTCAAGAACGATGGGTTCTAGCAAACCATTATCATTTTGTCCTAGTTTCTTGTTCTTGGTATAGCCCCATCCCTTCATTAGCTGCAAACCTTTATTGTCATCTTCCATGGGAAGAACAAGAACAGGTCGTTCATCCTGGTAGAGGAGTTTAGAGACATCTTCCTCATTAACATCTTCTTGATTCAAAACTCCCCACTTGGTGAAGGTGGTAGCTTCCATCTTGATTGTCTTAGGCTCTTTATTGCTAGTTGTGGGTTTCCCATGGGATTGAGGAGAAAGGGGTAGTTCTCCTAAGATAAAGGTATCCTTCATTAGTTTATAATTTCCACAACCATCATCCTGGATCACTGCTTTGATGTCAGGTATGCTCTCCACAATGAGTGCTTTTGTTTCAGAGGTAGATGCAAGGGATGATGGGTCAAAAAATGAGGTAGAAGGTGTAGGCCCTTCATCATTCTTGGGTATTTGGGGGATTTTATAGAACTTAGTTTCAAGGTTCTTGCAATAGTAAAAGGGCTTAGGATCGCCATGGATGGTAATTTCTCTGCCCTCAAAGGGAAACTTTACACATTGATGATAGGTTGAGGCTACAAATTTTAAGGCATGGATCCATGGTTGGTTAAGTAGGATGTTGTAGGGAAGATCAAGGTCTAATACTTGACATGTAGTTTTTGCAATGATAGGTCCTACTTGGATGGGTAGTGCAATGATGCCTTGCGATACCTGCTCTTGGTCATCATATGCTCTGATGGTGGTGCTCTTTGTTTTCTCAATAGTATCCTCTGAATAGCCCAGGTTCTTGATCAACTAAAGGGTACAAATGTTCAGACCAACGCCTCCATATACTAAGACTCTTTTGACCTTGTTTTTATGAATGACAACCTCAAGGTGTAAAGCCCGGTTAAGAGAGGGTTGTGATGGTAGTTCTTGTTCCGAGAAGATGAGAAGGTGATTAGCGATATTCCCTACCATAGCTTGAAACTGATTTGTATCAATATCCTTAGGGATGAATAATTCTGACAAAGCTTTCTCTAAGATTTATCTATGTACGGGTGATAGCCTCAATAGTTCTAAGATTGATATCTAGGCAGGGGTCTTCTTAAGCTAATCTAGGAGATTGCACTTACTAGGGTTTGATGTTGGAAAAGTAGGTTGTGCCCTAGATTGACATGGGACTCCTTGGATGGTGATTTTTCCATTTGATGGTGACGATGATGATAACACTATCACGGGAACCGACTATGTTGGAATAGGTATGTTGCACGTTTGTGTAATCCTTAGCTTTTTCATTATTGTTCCCTTTGTTATGATTTGGCATAGGGTTCTTGTATATCTTAAGATCTTGATTCCCAGATGGTACCTCAATAGATATGGTATCGTTCTCTGTAAGGTTTTGGATAATATTTTTGAGCCTCATGCAGTTTGTCATTTTGTGTCCTTTGATCTTGTGAAAGTCACAAAGGTCGTTCTCATTGTACCAGGATGGTTTCTCTTGTGGTTCTTGGTAGTTTTCAAAGTTGGGAAGCATTATCAAGTTTAACTCTACCAATTTCTCCATGATTGTTTCAATGGGTTTGAATAGTTGTGTGTACTTGCGTTTAGGATAGTTGTTCTTGTTAGGGGTTTGCCTTTGTTGTGATTCAGTGTTGTTAATCTGATTGTTCTAAGGGGGTGTTGTTTGTTGTATAGTTGGTTGAATGTTAGCAACATGATTGTTGTTTGGCCTAGGAGTACTTAGGACCACCTTAGCATCTACCACACCATCATTAGTTACGTTCTTTTTTTAGCCCAGACACGAGGCTTGTCATTTGAACTATTTGATGGCCAATTGTCTTTGTAAGCTTGGGTATTCCCCTATGAGATTAGAGCTCTCTCGATGTTAAGGGATCTAGGGAAAATATCATCATAAGATGTGATGCACTACATTTTCAAGTGGAAGGATAGATCCGGGTCTAGATTTTCTATGATGATCCCCACTTGTTATTCATTGAGAAGAAGCCATTTGCTCTTACTAGCTCTTTGTCTCCATCGTTGTAAGAAATTAGCGAAAGTTTCTCCTTTTAACTCTTCTAGGCTTACGTCCACATCAAGGTTAAAGGAGATGTGATTGATGAATTTGTTCGTAATTTCTTGAAAGGTTTTGATATCGGGAGGCAGTTGAGATAACCAATCCATAGTAGGACCTATTAGACTTCAGGATCGATGAATTTGTTCATAATTTCTTGAAAGGTTTTGATACCGGGAGGCAATTGAGATAACCAATCCATAGCAGGACATGTTAGAGGTGCATTAGATAAGAATAATTGTAAGAAACCTCCATACACAACATTAAATTCTTTGACATGGTCCACAAGACTTCTTCTCCCTTTGTATTTATCAATTTTGGGGATTTCAAAGCCGGGAGGGAATGGTACCATTGTGATGTTTCGATCAAATCGATAGGGACATAGGTTCTGTGTATGGGGCTTCTTTGTCTTTCCCATCCGAAGGTCCTACATTTATTGTGGCAATGCCTTAATTTGTGATGCTAGATCAGAGTACGGGTTTGGTGGAGGAACATACGGTGGGATGATGGATGAGTTTTGATATGATGAGGTGTTGTATGGGGTTTATGGTGGTGTAAGATTCTATGAAGGTGATTGGGGTATTGATGTATATGTTCCTAACACATTTATATTGATGATGTTTTGTTGAGGATTATAGTAGAAACTTGGTTGTTGTTGTTGTGCATACTGCTGAGCTAGTAAGGCTTGATATTGAGCTTCTTGTTGTTGTTGCACCATTAGGGCTTGTTGTTGGGCTTGTTGTTGTTGTTGTTGTGTTGCTAATGTTGCTTGATGAGCTTGATGTTGTTGTTGTGCTAAGGTTGTTTGTTGTGCTTGATGTTGTTGTTGTGTTAAGGCTGCTTGTTGTTGTTACTGCTATTGTTGGGATACTAGGGTTGCTTGTTGTTGTTGTTGTTATTGTGCTACTAGGGCTACTTGTTGTTTGTTGCTGCTATTGTTGTGCTACCAAGGCTAATTTTTGTTGTTTCTATTGTTGTTGTGCTACTAGAGTTGCTTGTTGTTCTTGATACTATTGGATGGCTTGTTGATAGGCTTGTTGTGCTTGCTATAAGGCTAAGGCATGCACGTGTAGTGTAGGATCAGGTGGTTGTTGAGACATTTGTGATGGGTTTTGAGTGGTGATTTTTTGAGTGGGTAGTGGATTGGTGATGAGAGGTTGGGGGTTCCCTTGGTTCAACATTCCTTGCAAGACAGTGGATTGAGGTGGAGGAATGTAAGTTTGAGGTCCCATTTTATTTTGCACGCTAAAGGGGATTATGGGGAAAGACAAGGATGCTACCATTAGATTATGCGATGGGAATGACACAATAGGACCTTGAGTCCATTGATTAAAAGTGTTTCCTTGTCCCATGTCTTGAGCATTTCCTTGTGCTAGGGATGTAGACAAGGTAGTACCCAGATTGATGGGATTTGTTACTAAGGGATTGTTTGGATGTGGGTTGATGATGGATGAGATAGATGGGTTTTGTGAAACCAATGGTATGGATGAACTAGTTGGAAGGTAGGATAGAGATGTCCCTTCTTGTATTAAGGGTTGGCTTTGTGTGAGGGTATTTCCTTTCCCTTTTGGATTGACTTGTGATACTTGGTCCATACTACTTTGCATAATTTTGGGCACACTTGTGGTACTTGTGGGGATTGATGAAGAGGGGTGTCCTTGAAATGTGGAGGTTGTGGTGGAGTAATGAAGTGTAAGTGGTTTATATGGCTGTTTGGGATCTTCAGGGATGGAAGGAGTACCAAATGTAGGTTTCCAAGTGGTCGTTTGGGATGGGGGATTGGTTTCAAGGGTTCCCACAAGTGTGTTGCTTTCAAATGGAAGAGTATGGCCAAAGTCCTTAGCAAGACTAGCTACAAGGCTAGGTTTTGATGTTTGATTTAGCCCTCAGGATGGAGTTGTGAAGCCTTGTGTTAGATTTTGTGCAACAAATGATGGGGAGATAGGAGCTATACTTCCCAAGTCTTGATGTTCCATGATTTCCTCCCTAGTAAGTTCAAATGGATTGTTCGTGATATCTTCTATCTCATATGGCCCTGATGGTGATGAAGGTTATTGTGATGGAGTAACATGACTTCTTGGATCATAAAGGAGTTGGATCACTTGAGGTAAATGTGACATTGGTTTTCTTTATGATTCTCTTGTGTTGTGATCTCGTCTTTACCATAAATTTTCGGTCACCTCTAGGAGAATTATGTTGCGATTTGCAATGTTTGAACTCTCTAGATGACTCAAATCTAGGTAACAAGGACGCTCTAACTCTTTTTGGAGCAATGGTGATAATGGGAGATGAAAAGATAAATGATATGGAGAGTGATCTTTGCAAACTTTTTAGGACAACACTTTGACTTAAGTTTGAAGTTTTGATGTTTGGATAAAGGATGTTGATGAACTTTGGAAATATTTAGGGTAGACTCGTGACCTTAAAGATGAACTAGTTCAAAGATGATAACTAACTTACCTAAATGCATGGAAAAGGATTCATTTCACATACAAAGTAGCTAAGTTAGGGGTTGATTTGATAGATGTTTAAGTCAAAAGGTGTTGGTGCATTCAAAATTTTGCAAAGTTTGGTGAAGTGAAGTATGAAATTTTGATGGAGAGGTGGAGGAAATGTTTGATCCAATGTTTACCTAAAGTGAACCTTTGTTTAATAAGACCAAGGTAGTGAAAAACATGCTAAACCTCTAAAGTTTTCATCCTAAAGACCCAATGTTTTAGATAGGTTGATTATCATAAAAAAGATGTGGATTTTGACCCGTAAAGAACATATACATGTCTGGATGTTTCCTTAGTGTGTGTTCATAAAATTTTATTAACAACTTGTTTATGTTTTGGTAGAGTGCTAAAATGTGGTTTTGATTGCTTTTGAACTATGATGCCTAAGTTTGAAGTGACACCCTGTAGACCTTCTTTTGGGGATTTTTATTTTGTGTGAGATCATTTAGAGAAGTCTATGTCTATGGAAGAAAAGAGGATATTTATTCCCACGTAGGTGGTGGTAATATGGGCCTTCCATCCTTAATATTGGTTTGTTCCTCTTGCATTCAGGTGTTTGTTGTTTCCATGGTGGGTGTTGCTTGTTTAAAGGGTGGAAGCACCTGACTACTGTGATATTGGACTTTGTTTCTTTTAGTTGGTCAAGTTTGGTTGTTAGTGGCTGGAATGAGTTTGTTCGTGGGAGGCAATGGGATAATAATCTCTGAGTTCAAGTATCATTTATCTTAGTAGAGGTTTCTTTGCTGCCACATTGTCCATTATCATTGAAACTAGTGTCAATAAAAAATAATGAGTTTCTGGTTTCCATTTTGGAAAAGGATGAGTTCAGCCATGGTTCCTTCACTAGAATATGGGATTGAATGGGTTCAAGATATTTGGAATCATCTCTAGGATAAAATCTTTGGGACCAAAGTTAATATCAGGAAGCTCAAAGTGTCATGTTCATTTGAGACCAGGTTTGGTAGGAATGGGTTAATGTTTGCTGATTCAAACAATCCATGGTCAGTAAAATAGATCATTTCCCCAAGTCTTTCAGGTTCAGTAATGGTGATTCCCAGTTTCCAAGCACTAGACAGTGAGGCAGTTGAGTTGGGCAAACCCTCCTGTGCCTTTATAGGACCCACCAATCCAAGATCTGAGATCCAAGGTCTAAGTTTTCATTCAACAAATGATATAGATGTTGATTCCATGGGAACCATGGGTTGTGTCATTTGGACATTAACAATGGGCACAATTATACATGGATGCCAGGCTCCTTGTTCTATTCCATTTGGGCATGGTGGATAGGTTATGGTCAGGATAGAATTGCAGTTTCCCAGCCTTCAACCCTTCAGTGGCATTGCTTTTGAGCTTTCCTGTAATTTGTTGGGGGTATGTCTTATATAATTGAATTCCTCTCTAAAGAGATTTCAGCTATAAGTATTTCTCTTCACCCAAGATCACACGAAGCGCAAGGGGATTGGATACATACTATAAGTGCACACAAATAATGAAGTACACTTGGAGTGCTTCTCTTCACCCAAGATCGCACGAAGCGCAAGGGGATTGGATACGCACTACAAGTGTGTCACAACAAAGCAAACACTCATTCATTTTACCCTCTACAACTAAGCTGAATTCATTTTATGCACCAAACGAAATGTTAAGTTGCCTTGTTCAATTTTAAACGTAAAAGACAATGATGAAATGAGGGTTCAATTTTAGTCTCGTTTGAGCATTCATTTTAAACCCAAATAAAATTAGTGAGGTCCTAGAGCATAAAATGAAAATCATAAGAAATTGGGTTATAATTACCCCAAAGTGTCAAATGCTTGTTACAATCATAAGTTCTTAAGATGAGAATGCTTCTTCGCTTTAACTTCGTGTGGTCCAACCTGCAAAACCTTGTTAGTCTAAAAACCAAACCAACATTAGAGGAATGTTAGTAATCTGATGAATCAAAAAAATTAAAACACATGCTAAAAAGTTATCTTTAATTTTCTTACTAGAGTTGGGTGTCATTATTTACGATAACGTCGCTCAGTGAATGTGAGCGTCGCTCTGCAGAGAAAATGGTGAGCACGATAGCATTGCTATTTACAAATCTTTGATACCTCTAGAAAGTATTAGTGTTTCCATTTGTTTAATCAGCGTTGGAATATTTAATAGGTGTTGTTTTAGATTACAATAGTGTCGCTATATGGTGATGCTTAGCAAAGTGCATTGCTAAAATTCTTGTGGGCGTCGCTCTTTCCTACAAAAGTCAAAATGAACGGAATTCAAGATAGAAATTGATTAAATTTGATTGTTTTTTCCCTCCTAGAGCCAGAATGTGACTGAGGATATTAGTATGGGCCGATTATGCTTGATCCATGAAGAATCAAACCATAACGAAGCCACTAATACTCAATCTAAATAAGATCAATCGAATTGAAGTTAAACTAAACATTCATCAAAGAAAAGTATTCTAAATTACGAAAAACATTTAAAATGTCTACTCTAACCCATTCAAAATGTATCCCATTTGGGAGTGGTGTCGCATTAATGTGGAACGACGACCCTTTCCCAATCCCGTGATCAATGAGCTTGTTTCAATCGATTCTATTGAAGAGAATCGATGAAACGGTTGTGAGATGTGAATGGAAACATGATTTATGCTAAAATGAGTATGATGCAAAAGTTAATCTAACATTATTTTATGCTAAAAGATGTAGATATGCAATTGCTAAGCTAATATAAATGAGATTTAAACTAAAAAAGATTCAAACCCTAATTATGTAATTAGCTAAATGGATGCATTATGGAAGCCATTAATGGAAGTTAAGTTATTATGCAACTAATTTAAACTAAAATATGCTAAATGTGTGCAAAGCATGAGTGTAAGTGTGAGTGATTTCAACAACATAAGTTTTCTTTGAAAGATAGATCCATTTGTCTCCAAATAGTGATCTATTTATAGGAAAACAAATGAGAAATGGAGGGTTGAGATTGAAAAAGCTAATCAACAGTCAAGGATGGAGGACATTGGAGGCATGGATCATGGATTCTCATCAATGGGTGAGAATGCAAGATGATATTTAATCAAGGGTTCTCATTCCTTCAAACAAACACACTTTTGACTTGTACAAGAGGTCAAAAGTTAACTTGCACAAGAAGTCACAAGTTAACTTGCATATGAAGCTAAGTGAGGATATTCCTTTTCAAATGATTGAGGAGAAAAGAATATTCTCATGGGTGAGGAAAAAGGATATTTTGAAATTAAAACAAAGTTTAATTGTGCAAAAGGGGAGGGAATATTCCCCGTTTGGAGGAATGTGCAAAGGAGGCATATTCCCTTGGAATATTCCCTTACAAGTGGGAGGGAAATTAGATTAGTTAATAATTGATAATCAATTAAACAATGTTAATCATACAATTAGGGAGATTTAGAATAATTAGATGATAAATCATTAATTTAAATGATTTAATGAATGGGGAAAGGTGAAATGACATTTAATTAAATAACTTAGGATTATTTAATTAAGAAGAATTAGGGAATTAAATTCATTTATTTAATTTAATGAGATAGAATGTTAGCACGAAAGGGGGAGAATTAACCTAATTAAATTAATTAGGTTAATAGATGCAAATGACATAATTAATTAAATAGCTAGGCTAATTCAATCAATTAAATGAAAAGAGGATGGGTTTCAAGACGAAATGATGTTAGTATACCTGATTCGAGTCTATGATATCATTCAGGACATCTATGAAGAATCGAAGCATAATGAAGCCACTAATACTCAATCTAAATAGGATCAATCAAATTGAAGTTATCACTATCTACAGTTAGTGAGGAAGATTGCATAAACATAACAACTGCTACATATTTATACAAAGTGAGAGATTACCTAAACATCAATTGTCACGAGGGAAGGATGGAATATACACAAAAAGCCTTTGAGATTCTCCTAGTCTAGATAAGTGAAAAGATATTGAAGGAATTAGATCATAGAGATAAGTATTCTTAAATGGTGGGAATGATGAAATTCTTTGGTGCGCTGCAAAGTCGAGCAAATACACCACCATAATTGGATACCAAATATTAGATAGGGAATTCAACAATGCATCATGGTCGATCGTATTATGTTGGGGCCCAAATGTACTACCTCAAACCGAAGTGTTTACATGGATAGCCCTTCACAATTGCATCCTCATAGGAGATAACTAAAGACACTTGGCTTCCTATGATTGTTTAGATGTCCATTATGTTAGAATTTAGAGGAAACAATGAACCACCTACTGCTGCAATGTGAGGTTTCATAAGAATGTTGGACAAGATTACATAATACATTGTGGTGGCAAGGCCCTCTCCCGAATAATCTTTTGAACCTTTTTTAAGATGGCCACTACCAAAAAAAGGCTTGCAATGGGAAAGTGTATGGGCCAAAACACCTGCCATGATAATAGGACAACTGTGGAAAGAAAGGAACACTAGAATATTAAAAAAAATATCATCCAACATGGAATCCATAATAAGTAAAATTGAGATTGGTATATGTGAACACCAAAAAGTTCAAACAAAACATAAAAGGAAAAAGTTTGACTTGATGTGGGATGATATAATACAAACATTATGGCCACAAATGAAGGTACTCCCTCTTGGGATAGGTATTATTGGACCAAACAAGGAGGGAAGAGGAAGAGCCAAATGACTCCTACATTTGCAAGGCAAGCTAAAACTAAACTTTGATGGGGCCTTGTGGGGTAATCCTCGGACCTTTGGAACGGGTTTCATAATATGTGATCAAAAAGGAATTTTACAAAAGGCTAGATTGGTGAAATTACCAAATGGAACCAACAATAAGATTGAGTTCATTTCCCTTCTCGAAGGAATTAAGGTATGTGGACATAGAGGGGGGTTTGATGGTAGTGATAACAACCAAATACTCTGAGTTGGAGAATGACCATGTGGACAAACCATATATACACACATTTGACAAAAATCAAGGATTTCATAGTACACCACATCTACAGGGAAGCTATCAAGGCGATTAACTACCCTTCTAATCATGCCACCAACCAATGAGAAATATTTGTTACTTCAAATTGATGTGAAGATTGGCAGGAGATACATAAGATTATTAACATAGAGAAAGATGCAACACACCTACATTGGTATTTGGTGAAAATATAATAAAGAACAAACTTGAGAGCTCAAGATTGCACTGTTAACTACAAATCACATTGTGCATTCATTAGAATCACCAATATGATGGAATCCAACATACCTATCCTATAAAAATCTAGAGGAAGAACCTCCCAACCAATAATGAACAACATACCAATCCCAAGTTGTATCTTTTTGTGTGCCTAGAAAGATGTCTTCATTCAACTGCAACATGTTTTATGATTAAAGATCTATCAATGGTGATGACAATTAGAATGGTCATTAGAAATCACAAGTTGGATGTTGGCCACATATACCACATGGTTCCGATCAACATCTTCCTTTCAACTAATGTGTGGACCATGAGCAGGAAGATGATTGACAAACTCATGGCCCAAAACTTGTTGAGGGAGGATTACATTAGAGAAGCCATCAATGCAATATATGCTTTTAACAAAGCTCCAAATAAAGGTAACATCTGCGATGTTGTGGAGTATGGAAAGATAAATAAGAACAAGAAATTAGCTAAAGCCATTGATCTATACTATTAGTGCTTCAACAAAAACAATCTCCAACCCTTCCCAGACTTCACTATCTCAAATCAAGGCCTCTTCATAGATGTAGAAGTAGACACGATGATCGAACTTGCCACTAACTTGATAATGATCTACTCATACAAGTACAAGTAGGGGAAATAATGTAATGATGATAATATGTAACTAGTTTTATTTGACAAAAAAATAAAAATAAAATAATTAAAACAATTTCAAATTTAATCTCTCAACATTTTTAAAAATAAATGTATTTAAGATATTTATAATAGTTAACATATACAAACAAATTTTAAATATGTGTAGTAAATATGTGCCAACGAAGAGAATCCTATATCCTTTAATTTTCTTCTTCTATAAAAACTCTCTTGAAAATAAAGAACTAAAACTAGCAATTGTGCCTTAGTGTGCAATGGGTACGTTGAAGAGGTGTGGAATGTCAATTAGGATTTTTTTGGATCATTTTTTGCATTCCCATAGTACATGAGGTCATTTGGTAGGTCAAGTAGCGATATTTTTTGTGCAACAAAGGTCATAATGGAGAAGTGATAGCTTCAAATTAACTATGCATCCACTTACAAGGATCCAAACACGACTAAAACAAAACCTATAAATCAGGATGATAATCAATCTCCATTACCAATAGGCCCATGTTATATTTTCAATAGGGAGGGTGGGAGGGTGCGAGAGAGGGAGAGATAGGGGAATAGAGAGAGTGAGAGGGGTAAGAAGATAGAGATAGGGATAAATATCTATAGAGGAAGATAGAATTAGAGATAGAGATGGAGATGGAGATGGAGATGGAGATGGAGATGGAGATGGAGATGGAGATGGAGATGGAGATGGAGATGGAGATGGAGATGGAGATGGAGGTGGAGGTGGAGGTGAAGGTGGAGATGGATATTGATTGAAGGATATGGAGAGAGAAATATGGAGAGGAAAGAGGTATAAATAGAGATGGAACCGATAAATATAAAAAGACGGAGAGATAGGAAGTGATATGTAAAGAGGAGTAGAGAGAAGGAGATATATAGAGGTAGAGAGAGGGAGAGATAGAAAGATAAAGATATAAATAGATGGAGAGATAGGAAGTGATAAATAGAGAGAGGTAGATAGAAGGAGATATGTTGGGATAGAAAGAAGGAGAGATAGATAGATAGATATAATTTTAGAAAGATAGAGTGGGTGAGAGAGATCTAAGGAGAGGGAGAAACAAAGATAGAAAGAGGAAGACAATGTGAGAGGGGGAGAGGGACACACATATATATATAGAGAGAGAGAGAGGATGAATTGAATAAAAGAGAGATAAAGATAATGAGATCTAGATAGAGAGGGAGAGGGAGGGATAGGAAGATAGAGATAAAAGGGGAAAGAGAGATAAATTAGGAGATAGAGATAGGTATAAAGAGAGATAAAGAGAGGGAGGAGAGATAGAAAGAGTTATAGAGAGAGGGGGGGGAGAATGTGAGTGAGAGATAAATAGAGATAGAGATATGGAGTGTGTGTGAGAGAGTGTGAGAAAGAGAGATAGGGATAGAAAGAGGGAGAGATATAGATATAGATACAGTGGAAAATATCAAGGGGTAAGAGAGAGAGAGCTGTAAGAAGATAGAGATAGGGGAGATATAGATACAGTGGAAAATATCAAGGGGTAAGAGAGAGAGAGAGAGATGTAAGAAGATAGAGATAGGGGAGAGAGATAGAGATAGAGATAGAGATAGAGATAGAGATAGAGATAGAGATAGAGATAGAGATAGAGATAGAGATAGAGATAGAGATAGAGATAGAGATAGAGATAGAGATAGAGATAGAGATGGAGATGGAGATGGAGATGGAGATGGAGATGGAGATGGATATGGATATGGATATGGATATGGATATGGATATGGATATGGAGATGGAGATGGAGATGGAGATGGAGAAGGAGAGGGAGATGGAGAGGAAGAGGGAGGTGGAGGTGGAGATGGAGGGACAGATGGAGATAAAGATAGAGAAGAGAGATATAAAGATGGAGAGATAGGGATAGAAAGAGGGAGATATATGAATAGAAAGGAAAGATAGATAGATGAAACTTGGGAAAGATAGAGGGGTTTAGTGAGAGAGAGAGGGAGAGAGATGGAAGGAGAGAGGAAGAGGGAGAGGGATAAATAGAGATAGAGAGACGAAGAAAGTGAGAAAGGGGGTGATTGTGAGATAGAAAGATATAGGAAGTGATCAAAGATGTGTCATGGTTATACTATGAACTGAAAACCTCTTAAATATTTGTTTTGAATTCTACTATTTTTTGTTTCATTCATATAGATTAGTTTAAAAGGTGAACACCAACTGTCATGTAATGTACTTAAAATATAGTGGCTTTGGACCGAAGCACCATGAGTAAAGGCCAAGCATGGGTAAATGGCCTCACCACATTGATTGGGTAGGGAGGTGACATTACACCTATATTTATATAGAAGAATTATTCTTATTGAGGGGTTCCTCGCCTTTTTTAAATCATTAAGAAAATTGTTCTTTAGATAAATCTAGAGGATGTGATCTTCAATCAAATAGAAGATCATTACAATAGAGAGTTTACAAGATAAATTGTATTCCTCAATTCTTGTGTACTCTTAATAATGTATTATTGTGTTGTGTTATTGGATACAATATTTTATATGGTTTCAAAGTTCATTTGAATCGGTTATTCTTGAAACATTACATTAATTATGCTTGTGTCTTTTTTTTGAATAACCTTATTATATATGATTTTTACACATACAATTTTTAATTCAAAGATTGACTAATACCATAATTAGCTTGATGATACCATATCATAGAGAATTGGAATACTAGATTATATGACACATATGCCAACTAAACTAAAGCCTTGATACATTTTTAAATTTGTGTCCAAGAGTTCTAAAAGCTAGGTTCACAAGGATGTGATACAAATTACTTTATGGTGTAGGAGTGTGTCTAATATTTGTGAATGTTTGCTCACTAGCTAACCAATATATGATTATATGGTACTTGTTAGATTCATTATTTTGGGCTCTAGCTTTGTAGATTAGTTGTACATTTGAACATCTTCCTACCAATTAATTTACATTCTGAACAATTCTTCTACATATCATGGCAAGAATATCATCAAACATTCTAAAAAATTTGTGCATCTCATTTTTTATAAGGTTTGATAGTAACATTATATATATCATGTTTTGAAAAGGAGGGGAAAAATTTGCAAATATTATTGGTTTGCATTTCAAGTTTTCTTTGGTATACCATTAATGATATACATCATAGTTATGCCATTGGTTTTCATGTCTTGTTTTATTTGGTTTGACAGCAATATATACAACATACAAAAAGGAGAGTAAGGAACCTAAATAATAATGTTATTGTTTTGCAGGTATGTCTTGGCTATGATGAATGTTCCATCCTTGTTTCAGAAGTAGTATTTGGAAAACCATGTGATGATCCTGTGAAGAGTCTAGCAGTGGAGGCCATTTGCAGTCATTGACTCATCAAAACTTTGAAGAATACATAGTCATTTAAGACCAACTAGTGGCACATTTGATTTAAAATAATTGTCAAAGTACTATTTATATTTCAATATTCTTTTGACTAGTTCAAGTTAATTCATTTTGGGCTCTTTGAACTATTGAGCAGCTTCTCAAGTAATAAATTTGTTGTGAAAGTTTTTTAGTAACCAGTCAAGTTGCAAAGATAAATATAAACTGACAAAAATGCAAAGAGGTATTGTGTAATAGAATAGCATTTTATAAGAGGAAGAAACAATTCTTTATAAATGTGCAATTCTTTATGAATGTGCAAAGAAACAATGAAATTACTAAGGGAAAATAATATTTTCTATTGGTTGATAAAACATTGAAGTTCTATAGAAGCCACCTGAGTTCAACAAAATTCAATCTAAAATGATATAAATTGTTCTGCTAGTCTTTGACAGGAACTTTGATACCCTATAGCTCTTGTTCGGAAGATGCCACACTGTGCAAGCCTACTTGGAGATAATGCAACCAAAGATCTAGAATCGTCTACACAACAACTGAGTGCTCATCCCATGACCTAGTGGGGGAAATGCAGTTTGATTAATGCAAAGATTGCTTATTATATTGCACTACATGGCTAGGAAATATTAGTATTTTTTCTTTAAATAACATTAAGAAAGGAGATGATAGAGTAGGCAATTTAAGAGCTTCATTTGCTCTCTTCCTTCTCAAATGCACTGTTGTTGGGATGGAACTAGTGTAGCGTATTTTTTGTTGCATTAAATCCACATGGAAGCCTCTATAACAGTCGACAACTCAAACATCCCTATTGCCTAATGGGAAGTTTTGGTCATTTTTCAAACACTAGAATTTTTTTCTAGATTAAGCTAATTTTTTATTTCATAAATATTCTTTTTAAAGTAAGTCATGCCTAACAACTTAGAACTTGTTATCGGTTCAATAAAAACATTCAATTTTTTGGTTGTTATGACAAATCCAACATTTGAAAGAAGATTGTCAATACTGTCTAGCCTAGACATCTTTGTGCCATGAGATGAATGTTTCACACTGTAGACACCTAAATTTGGACACTTACATTTATCCAAATTTGTCCCTTTTCATCTAAACATCCCCTTATTTGCGTTAATTAGGTAATATTGCTATTATCTAATTAATACCCTCAATTCTGCCAAATCCCTAAGGTATTTAGTTAACAATTAAATACCTTACTGTTTAATCCCCCTTTCATCAAATGAATTAAATAAATATGAAATTTATTTAGTTCCTCCATGTCACATTTTTGTCTTAATCCTAACCCACCTCCTAATCTCTTCATTAGGGATGTGCACATGCCCAATCCTTTATTAGAATTTGTCACATCCTCCAACTTTTGCAAGTGGGGTTCTAATCCTTATTAACCACTAATTATCTTCTAATTATTGATCAATTAAGCCTAATCAGTACCTTGGTCAACACTCCCCATCCCCCAAAGAATTTTTAATTCCTTTTTATTCATTCAAGACTCCTCTCTAAACCATGTGAATTTTTAATTCACTTTTATCCTTCCAAGATTCTCCTTATCCCCATACAAGTTCTAGAACTTTTGACTTATCACATCACTCACATTTGCCAAAGTCTTCTAGAATCTTTGACTTGTCACATCAGTCGCATGTGGGTAAGTACTTACCTTTTTAAACACCTTGTCTTATCCAAGGTACTTCTCACCTCTCTTTTTGGGACCCTTGTCTTATCCACAAGATTCCTCAATCATGTGAATTTTATATTCACTTTTATTCATCCAAGATTCTCCTCTTCCCCATGTGATCATTAAGAGGTCACATAACCCTTATTCCAAGGTACTTACAATCACATGTCATATTCCACCTCATGTGTCCCTATCCATCTTTCCCATGGTGGCAAGATCTCAACCATCCATTCTTTTTAGGGCTTCTCTCCATAAAATGAATGATTTTTCTTTCATTCTCATTACAATTCACACACTTGCATTCTCTCAACATTAACACATTCTCATTCAACAACATACAACCTATATCTCATCTCAAGCTCTCATACTTGCATAACTTTCATCCTCCATTATTGCACATCTTCAAGCTTCCATTGTAGCCATCTCTTACATCCATCAAACTACCCACTTTGCTCATTTTGAATCCTCCTCTTGCATAGATCGTTTTGCATCAATTTTCATCATGTCTTGCCATCGAAGGAGTGAACATAATCAACAATCCAAAGCCAACCAAAGGATCAATTCAAGACAAAGTATAATCAATTTTTCTTTTATCTTTCTTTGTTTTGAATTCAACTAGGATAATCTTGAGGTGGCAGTATTCTTTTCCTTTCTGTTTGCATCTTGTCTTGCATCTTTTAGAGGAGGTTAAGATCACTGGTTCACACGCGCATTTGAAACTATTTGATTTTCTTTCCTACACCATTAAGTCCTTAGGATAATTTCTATTGCCTGAGCTCAAAGCCATTTTCAGTTCCACCCCCAATGAGAAGACATTATGAAACTCTACTTTGATGGGATAAATTTGCCTAACAAACCTGTTCTTGATGGTGCAAGGAATCACATTCCTTTGGAACTCATAAATGAGTTGGTTAAAAGGATAGCAAAGGCCAAAATCTCCTCGCGTATCCTACCTCTCAAGTCATCACCAATAAGTTGATTTCTTCCATGAAAGATTGTTCTTTGATGGCTCGTATAGTGTTTCTAATGGTGGCCTTGATGACTATTATAGTTCTCAAAATGTGATGGCGAAGGAGATCATCCTTTTGCAACAAAGGCTTCTCTATCGTATTTTTGGCGATGTGCATTGTACTTGGTGCATGGCTTCCTAGTTTATTGTTGGAAAAGGTCTCACCCCTCAATGCGACTTTTGTTGCTATGTTTTCTCTCTCTCTCTAAAGAACCACACTTTGTTCGACCATATCATGTCCTTCTGCATGACAATGGAGTGTCTCTATAAAGATGAGGGTTTTTCCACTTACTAAAGCGGATCCAATGAATTCACAAAGAATATCTAGAAAAATTCCTCAAGAAAATTCACCTAGTATGCCAAGGGTTTCAACAGCCCCAATGTGGCCTTTAGTTCCTACCGCTTTAAATTCACTTTCAAAAACTATGCTTGGACCGACATAACCTTTTCAAATTACAAAGCAACGGTGGAGTCTAGGAACTTCTTCAAGGAGAATCTTTTAGTGTCAGACAAAATACTCCCTATGCTCGACATTAAGGACTACATGCCTAGGAGATCGTTTATGCTCGCCTCCTTGTCAAACAACCTTCCCTTCAACACTGAGACTCTTTCAGAGTTGATAAAGACATTTCACATTCTAGAGAACTCTACAATGTTGATTATCATGGAGAGAACGCTACGAGAATGTGAAAGTGTAGTAGTGAAGGGAAAAATAAAGAAACACGCGAGGTCAGTGGAAGGCATGGCGAAGTTTGCAATGTCAGTGTTGGGCTCAAAGATGGAGATTCTCACCACAGAGACATCGCCATTATTATTCTGGTGAATCGTACCTTTGTGATCTACTTGCCATTATAATTTTTTTGGCTCACAAGTGAGTTTGAAGAGGGTCTAAATAACATGGAATTTTTCCTATCTTAGTGGAAGAGTTTAAATGCATATTTGGGATAGCTAGAGTCCCAAAAAAAAATAGTATGCCTACTATATATTTTCAACCCTTCCCAATTGGGTCTGTAATAGATAGTGGGCTCATAGGATTTCAATATTACCATATGCTTGAAAATAAAAAGTTGCAAGAAGATACCTATTCTCGTCATGTTCTCATGCCCCCTAATCAAGATAAACAAAGCCACATACCTATACATCCTCCATCTACACGTAATCCTCATAATCCTACCTCCATCGCTCCACATCATCCATCTCCTCACACCCAATCCCATTGCTATCAAAAGAACTTTGGATGCTAAAGAAAAAATGCATAAATCCAAACATCAACATGAATCTAAAGCTCCCCATGTCCCCTATCAAAGACATGGTGAAGAGAAGAAAAATCAAATACAAAATCAAAATCATATCCATCAATCACAAAGGCCCACCAAAGCAAAGATCAAAACCATGTGGATCCCAAAGAAAAAAGATGCAATACCTTCAAAAGAAAAACTTGTAACAACATCCAAAGTTGCTAATCCAAAAGCTAATCATACCCCCCTTTCATCTCTTAAATCTGTTTTGGGTCCTTATGTCCCAAAATTCACTATCCCATTATCCCCGCATTCTCCATCCATTAATCCTCTTATCCTTTCACATACACCACCACATGTGCCAATGTTGGTCCTGAACTCACCACCCCATCATTCATTCCATCCATACACTTTCCAGCATCCCCTCCATTATCCCACATATCTTCCCCATCAAATCCCTCTAATTCATTCTCTTGCATAATCCATTTATCCTAATATGGTTGTACCAACATCCACCAGTCACTTCGAACATGGGCTCTTAATCCTTAGTATGGAATTTGATGTTTGCATCCTTCATCCATCTCTTTATCGCATGTTTTCCACATCCACCCATCCGCCTCCCTATCCTTATCCATCTCCATCTGCATTCTGTCGAAAAAGTCAGGAAAATCCAAAAATTTAAAAAATTAGAAAAATCAAAAAAAAAAGTAAAAAAAAAAAGTAAAGAGAAATAATTTGTCCAATGGTGAAAACTTTGAAAACAAGCACCTTGGATAAGTACCATGATGAAAAATTGGAAAACAGGCATCATGCGTAAATCCCCATCCGTCATTTTCCACACTTGGGGGCAGCTTCCTGATATGCACTCCCTCCATCCGCTATGCTTCCAGCTATGCACCTGTCTTCTTGCTTTCATCCCTTCCATCCTACCTACCTTCTGCATCCTACCATCATACCCCATTTATCCAAATCCCTCCATCCTCCTCATGATCTTGATATTGATAGGGGCAAACATATAAACATTCTTTAGACACCTCTTGGCATACATTCCCCTCATCCGCAAACTATCCTAATCCTTATTCGCATTCATCTACCTTCCTTGTACACCCGTCATGCTACCAACAATCTCCCTTCCTTATCCATACATCCTATCCATATCCATCTCACTCTTTTATTTACCTATCCTTCTATCTTCCATCCCTCATGCCTCATCACACTTGACATATCTAGAGTGGGGGCATCTATCTTCCTTTGTGATATAGTACTTGGAGACCTCATTCATTCCATCAGAACAATCCCTTCCATCTTTCTATCCTCATATCCATCTCCCCATCCTTATCTTTCTATCTATCTATCTAAACAATCCTTATATCCATCTCCCCGTCCTTATCTTCCTATCCTTCCATCATAGCATCCCTTTTCATCTATCCATCCGGTAACCTTTTCCTCATCCAAATCCTTATCTTCCTATCCATCATAGCATCCCTTTCATCTCCCCATCCTACTCTTCCTATCAACCATCCTTATCTTCCTATCCCTTTATCTCTATCCTTATCCCATCTCATAATCCCTTGTCATTGGTATCTAGCTATAGGCTTCACTTCATGCAATCCAATTCCATCTATCTCATCGTCATCACTCCTACTTCTTTTGTGCATCTTTCCAATCTCCTATCACTTCTCATCACTTATCATATCATCCTCCCCATTCATCTTTTGATGATTTGGATAACTATCCCATCCTCAAGCTTCATGTGATCGTCATCATCCTATCCAATCCAAAAAATCTATCTTGTTTCGTCATATCGGTCCCATCATTTTATCCCCTTCTTAGGGTTATCTTGTCATCATCCTTTATCCATCATTTGTCGTTAGTCTTTAGTTGAACTACATTTCCCCTACGCTTTCACATAGGCAAGGTCGATCATTTGATCCACCCTCGGGGCTCTTTTATCATCTATCATTAGTCTTCAATGTCCACTTTTCTCCTTTATCATCTATCATTGATCTTTGCTTTTGTTCACCCGGTCTTTTTCATTCATCAAGGTCTCCATCGTCCTCTTCTCGCTTTTATCCATGGTCAGTCGTCAGCCTTTCATCGAACTACGAGGGCTCTACGCTTTCACGTAGGCAAGGCTAATCTTTGATCGACCCCCGAGGCCCTAGGTCACTAGGATGTGTCAATCATTTGTTTTGTGTCTTGTCTTCCTTGTGTCGTGTCATCAAGCTATGCCCTTATCTGGCTAGTTCTTAACAAATAGGATCCACTTGTATCATCAAATCCAATCGGTTCTAAATATCCTATGTCATATCGATCTTTTAGTTTAGTATCCATTATCGGTCTCAACAGGATGCATCCTTCCTAACAGACCTCATCAACCCCATTCATCCTCTTGATCTTATGGCAAAGGACGTTTTAAATTGATTGCGATCTTTTGATGCTCTTGGCTTTTATTTATCATTTGAGCTCCCTATCATCACTTGTCATGGCCGCCTTGATCCATCATATCATGATGTGCTTTGACTAGTAAACATAGGGGCATATCTTGATCTTTTTTTTGTTTGTGTCTTCTTGGTTGTCCCACGTAGTACCCACCAAGATCCCTGCGATCTTGTGTGATGCTGGGGAATCCTATGTGCTTATGGTTATCCCAATACCTGGCCCGACCAAGGTCATCGTGACTTTGGAGTATTGGGATAGCCTTCTTGTTTGTTGTGTTTGTTTTATGCATTAGACACTAATCTACCTTGGTCCTTTATACCTTGGTGTATCTTGTCTTCTACTATAGCAAAAATCAATGCTTTGAAGATGGAAAATTGCATTAGGATTGCATCTCATTTTTCATTCCATCATCTTGCATGTATCCCCCATCCTCTCACGTATCACAATCCCCCCATCCATTCATCCTTCATCACTCTCCCCTTTTGGCTTTTAGCTTGACTGGGGCAACATCATATTTGTCCTAACATCCATTTATGCTTCATCCATCTCATATCGCTTATCATCCTCTCTCATCCATCCCTTTCCATCATCTTCCTCATCTCTTCTTGCATCATCTCATCCATTTGGAGAGCACATCTGTGTTCTCTTGAACCCGCATGTCCTCTCGAGGGGGAATCCTGCATCCCTAATATTCATCTTCACCCCCATCATATTTCCTTCCTACTCACTCCTTTGAATGACTGGGCCATCTTTTCCGATCTAACCATCTTCTTCTCAGTTCTATGCTTTAATCTTCTTTGAAATGATGCTACTTTGTAACACCGTCTCAAATAGGGGCAAAATATAAACACCTAAATTTGAACACTTATATTTGTCCAAATTTTCCCTCTTCATCTAAATATCCTCTCATTAGCATTAATTAAGTAATATTGTTATTATTTAATTAATACCTTTAAATCATCTAAACCCCTAAGGTATTTAGTTAATAATTAAATACCTTACCCCTTTCATCAAATGAATTAAATAAATATGACATGTCACATCCCTTCCTTAATCTTCATCAACCTCCTAATTCCATCATTAGGAATGTGCACATGCCTAATCCTTGATTAGAATGTGTCACATCCTCCAAATTTTGCAAGTTGGCCCTTAATCTCTCTTAGCCACTTAACCCTCCTCTAATCCTTCATTAACTAGCCTAATCAACCTCCCAAAGAATTTTTAATTTCTTTTATCCTTATAAGAAATATTAAATTCATTTTTTTCTTCCCCATGTGATCTTTGACTTGTCACATCAAATCACATGTGGACTCTTCCCCATGTGATCTTTGACTTGTTACATCAAGTCACATGTGGACTCTTCCCCATGTAATATTTGACTTGTCACATCAAATCACATGTAGACAAGTGCTTCTCTTTTTGGAGCATTGTTTTATCCATGGGATTCTTTCAAAACATTTATTTTTCCGACTACTTTCTTTTTCCCCATGGAGATTTTTAAGGAATACTAAAATTCCTCTCATGTCACTTTCCAACCATTTTGAGACAAGAAGTTCCTTTTTGAGGAAATCTTCTCATCCCCAAGGTACTTGTCCTTCCTCCACATCATGTACCCTCCTTCCACCTCATTTACACATCACCATTTCTAATCCACTTTACATTCCACATGTCAAGATGTGAAGGCTTGTGAGTCCTCAACTCACCATAGCTCTTCATCTTGGCCTTGTTGGAGGAATCTCAACCATTGAATTCTCTAGATAATTCAAATTCCTCTATAAATACCCCTTTTTTCTCTCATTTAGGGACTTTTTGCATTCCATAGCCAAACTCTTGCAATTTTATCATTTGAAGCCACACTTAGCCGTATTTTCACATCTTGCTTTCACCATAGTACTTGCATCCATTATCATCCATTTTTCAACCATCTTGCATCCTCACTCTCATTTGTCATCCAAGGAGCATACACAACATCAAAAATCAAAGGTCAACCAAATGAGCAACTTAGCAAGGTATAATCATTTCATCTATTTTGTTAAGTTTAAAGTTTTTGCCCTATCTTGAAGTGTTAGGTGTTTATTTTGTTTTCTTGCATTTCTTTTGTTGCTGCTCGTTTTTGGGACAATATTTTCACCTGATCACATTTTTGGCATGCCGAGTGGGACCCACATACGAGTCTTATTCTTTCACTTTTTTTATTTTTTCACTATTTGCAGGTGCAGGTTGCAGAGGGGCAAACCTGACCTAGCAGAGGGGCGGACCTGCCCATCCAGGGGCATACCTGACCTCTAGGGGCAGACTTGACCTCTTCTAGGGGCGGACCTGACCTCCACAGAGTCCAAAAATAGAAGATTTGAAATTTTTTCTAAGAGAAGCGGACTTGAATTTTTGTAGGGGCAAACCTGACCTCTAGGAGCAGACCTAACCTTTTCCAAGGGTAGACTTGACCTCTAGGGGCGGACCGGACCAAAAACAACTTTTTCCATAAGGTAAAAACTAAAATTTAAGCATTGTTTTCAGCTATTTTGAGTATTTCTAACCCCTTAATGTGTGTTGTTTATGTCTGTGCAAGCATTTGATTAGCTATTGGTGGAAAACGAAAGAGAAATCACTAACAAGTTTCTTGCAGGTTATCCATTTTAAAACTTTTATCAGTGGTTTGTTTATTATTTTTTAGTAATTTAGTCACATAGATTAACTAGGAGGGGTCAAATTTATCTGGTGTGTCGTGCTTTCGGTAAGCTATTGACGTATCCAATCCCCTTGTGCCACTTGGCGATCCTAGGTGACGATAAATCGTAGCTTACTAAGTCCTTTTGAGTCTCCCATTTTTCTTTTTCTTAGGGGACCTGCTTGGGGATTTCATCACCCCAAGGGACGATTCCAACCACGCATACTAGCGGGGTATATAAAAGGGGGAAAGTGAAATTTGTACCTCAATTTAGTCATGTCGTTATGAGCGAAGTGTCGGGATGACATGAAGAGTTGGTCTGAGCCTTTAGTATCTTGCTAAGGTTCTCGACTCACGCTTGCAACGGGCTGGTGTTCATGGTTTGGGCCTCACGTATCAAGTGTATATCGAGGACTCCCTGGAAACCATGTTTATCCTAGAATAGAGGACTTTGTTGGCCATACCCATTCTACTAATCTTAGGATTGTGCTGCTTGAACTATTTTCTTTATGTTAAACCAGTGATTATCTGTTCAATCGAGTCAATCTTATCCTTTGATTACTATTTCTTGTGTTTTGGATCATTTTCCTTGGTCATCTTTCCAAAAACCAAGTTTAGACTTGTCTAGGGGCAGACCTGACCTTTTGCAAGGGCGGACTTGCCCTTTGAACCAACCCCTTTTCAATCTATTTCAGTCAATTTTGCCCAACTTTAGTCAAACAGGTGTACCTGACCTCCAAGGGCAGACCTGACCTCTTCCAGGGGTGGACCTGCCCTTCAAGGGCAGACCTGACCTCTTCGAGGGGCGAACTTGACCTCTTCCAGGGGTGGACCTGACCTCCAAGGGCGGACCTGAACTTTTTAGGGGCTGACCTATCCCTTAAGTAGTTAGTTTTATCACCCGTTTCATCATTCCAAACAATTGTTTCATCGTTCTGAGTGCCCGTTTCATCATTCTGATCACTCTTTTCCCCATTCTGAATATTTGTACATCCATTCCATGAATCCATTCCATGTCTCGAACATTCATCCCCTTGATCCGAGCATCCATTTCCTTGTTTCGTGCACCCATTTACTTGCTCCAAACAACTATTTTTGCCCCTTTTTCATTGAATAGGAAAACCTGCCCACCCAGGGGCAAACCTGCCCATCCAGGGGCGGACCTGCCCAAAACAACATTTTCCCCCCTCCGTTCAATCATTTAGAGCACTCATTTGCCCATCATCAACACTTTTTTGTAAGTCATTATTTCATCGAACAAACCACATGGGTGCTACTTAGAACATCATTAGAGTCCATATCCATCATCAAATAATCCATCCCAATCATCTAGACTTTGTTTTGAGGGTTTTGATATTTATGTCGAAACTTCCGGAGGCCATAACTTTTGACTTGGGTGTCCAATTAGGCTAAAATTTTATGGGTGGTTGCGTTATGAGGTGGCATGTGGATTCCCAACTTATCTTGAGTTAATTGGACCCCGTTTCAAGACATTTTCGGGGCTTCAAACTTTCATCTTGACCCTCAAAATCGCAATTTAGTGTTTTTTCAGTTTTTAAAAAATTGTTTTCGTTAATAACTCCGAATGCATGTCTCAGATTTGGGATGTTAGTTGGAAATTCATCCTATCTTAGTTTTGGGTATTTTCTTAGAAAAAATTGGACTCTCAAAGGTATGTCTGTGAAATTTCCTAAAATGGCAAAATTTGACAATTTTTTAAAGCTGCTAAATCTAGAAAAATCTGATTGTCAACACCTTACATCCTTTAAACCCCTGAACTTGGTGTAGAATCAATCCCATCACATCCTCCAATCATCCTAATTTGAGCTTCAATCCAATCCTAATCTGAGCTTTAATCTACTCCCAATTTGAGCTTTAACCAAAATCCTAATATGCACTTGCCCTACCTTGGGCGACCTGCCCCTGAAATAGTTGATTTCACCCTTCGTTTGGTTGTTTCGAGCACCCTTCTTCGCATCCCGAGCATTCTTCACCTCATTACGAGTATCCTTTCATCCATTCCAAGAGTTAGTCTCCCAATCCGAGCATTCGTTCATCCATTTCAATCAATCGTTTACTCGTTTCAAGCTTTCATTCATCCATTTTGAACATTCATTCACCCTTTCTGATCATTTTTTTACTCATTATGAGTAAACATTCATCCATTCTGAACCTTCTTCTATCATTTTAAACTCTTGTTCAGCCATTCCGACCATTCATTTACTCATTTCAAGCTTTCATTCATCCATTTTGAACATTCGTTCACCCTTTCTGATCATTCGTTTACTCATTCTGAGTAAACGTTCATCCCTTTCGAAACTTCTTCTATCATTTTGAACTCTTGATCTGTCATTTTGATCATTCGCTTACTCGTTCTGAGTAAACGTTTGTCCATTCTAAACCTTCTATCATTTTGAACTCTCGTTTCGTCATTCCGATCATTTGTTTACTCGTTTCAATTAAATGTTTATCCATTCTAAACCTTCTTCTATCATTTTGAACTCTCGTTCTGTCATTCTGATCATTCGTTTACTCATTCTAAGTAAACGTTCGTCCATTTTGAACCTTCTTCTATCATTTTGAACTCTCATTCCGCTGTTCCAATCATTTGTTTACTCATTTCAAGTAAACATTCATCCATTATGAACCTCCTTCTATCGTTTTGAACTCTTGTTCAGCCATTTCGTTCATTCGTTTACTTGTTCGGAGTGATCTTTCATCCATTTTGACTTTCCACCTCCTTGTTCTGAGAGTCATTCATCCATTCTTAGCAGTTTTTTACTCGTTTTGAGTAGTCCTTCATCCCTCTTGATCATTCGTTTACTCATTTCGAGTAATCATTCATTCATTTCGAACCTTCATCTTCTCATTCTGAGAATCTTTCATCCATTGTGAACAATCGTTTACTCGTTCTGAGTAGTCATTCATCCCTCTCGATCATTCGTTTACTCGTTCTGAGTAATCTTTCATCTATAGATTCCAAACCTCCTCTCATTTCGAGTAGTCGTTCACCCATTTCAATCAATTGTTTACTCGTTCTGAGTAATCTTTTGTCCATTATGAGCTTTCATCTCCTCATTTCAAAAGTCGTTCATCCAATCCGATCAATCGTTTACTCATTTTGAGTATTTGTTCATCCATTCCTATCATCCGCTCCCCCAACTAGATCATCGTTTTCCCCATCCAAATCCCTTGAACTTCATTTTAGGTTATCATCCGAATTGACCTAAGTGTTTGAATTGATCGTCATCATCAACATTTGCTTAGGATTGTCATCCATCCTGAGTCAGTTAATCATCATCGTCGGCCCAATCAATCCACTTTCAATCTTAAGGTGGATTTGGTGCCGCAATCATCCATTTATCCTTTAATCTGATCAATCAGTATCCTAAGTCACCTAGGGTAATCTTTGAATGGGGTTTACAATCCCTTTCATCATCCTATATGATCCATCAATCGATCTTATCAATCATCTATCGATCTTATCCAATCCAATCCAGTCACATCCCTATCCGGTCACCTTTGACCCAATCAATCTACTTCCATCTCGAGGTAGATTCGGTGTCGTAGTCATCCTTTGATAATCAAATCAGAATCAATCCCATCACATCATCTAATCATCCTAATTTGATCTTTAATCCAATCCCGATCTAAGCTTGACCTAAATCTCGATTTGAGCTTTAGTTCGTTTCCATCCAAAATATTTGATCCATCCTATTTATCCTTTCATCATCATGAATCCTTATCCCCCATCAATAGTAGTCAAGGGAAACCCTAAGTACAACAACGATAATAATGAAAGTCTTGTCAATCAAGAGGTATACGACATAGATCCCCTTAATGCTATCATCGCTAGTAAACTTTCTTCACCCGCTTTCCAAAATCCAATCACCCCTTCAAACCATCATGTTATGTCTTCATCCATGCCTAATCACACTCCTTATGTTATCTTTGACAAGGGATATTCACTACCTTCCTCTTCCCCATATCCATCATATCCTTCATCTACACCTTCCTCTTATCTGACACCTGCACCTTCTTATCTTAATCCCCCATCCACATCCTCCTATCTCAATTGTTCATCTGCATATGCCCACTATCCTAATCCTCCATACCAATATGCCCATCCTACTTATACATCCACATCTCCCTATCTCAATCTGCCATCTCAATCCTCCCATCCTAATCCACCATCCCAATACCTTTATTACAACACATCGCCCATATCCTCTTGTCCTAATCCACCGTCCCAATATCCCTATCTTAGTTCCCCATCTACTTCCTCTAGCATTGATCCACCATCCATGTCATCCAATCCTAATTCACCATACCAATATCCCTATCTTAACCCTTCATCTAATCTTAATCCCCCATCTACTCCTAGTCCTACATCCAACCCTAATCCTCCATCTACTTCTAGTATCCCATCTACTCCTAGTCTTCCATCCAATTCCGTTCCTCAATATAATCCTTCAGTAATCCCTAATCCTCCATCTATTCCTATCACGCCATCTCAGCCTAGAGTATTCAAGTTTCTCACTCTGGAAGCTCTCCAAGGACTTATAAAATATATCCCCCACTCCACACATTGAAGTCGTGGAACCATGCCATCCCAACTCATCATCCACGATCATTAGTGATGAAACCCTTCTCCATCCAACACCTATCATTGATGATACCACCCCTAGCACTACTCAAACAGTTGAAACCATCACACCCATTGAATCCATTGAGCCCCCATCTCCTACTTTGAGAACCGTTGAACCCATCGAAGATAACCAAACCCCATCACCATCTTCTACTCCTAGATCCACCCAATCCATCAAAGACACCCCAATCCAATCCACTTCTCCTACCCCTAGTATCACTGAAATCCCCTCTCATGAACTTCACAACTCCTCCATCCTTCCATCTCCCCCACTTGGGGAGTCCATCCAACATTCCTCCATTATCATGCCTCCCGCACACGATGATTCATGCCAAGAGCTTGATCCAAAGCATGCCATATCCCCTCCTCCACATCAAGATCTTGTCGTCCCGTCTAGCCCATCTCAAGATCATAGTCTCCCATCCGTTCCATCCCATGATCCCCTTGCCACTCAAGATTCCACCACTCCATCTCATGAGCCCGCATCTCCATCTCCATCGCATGAGCCCTTATCTCCCACTGCCAAAAATCTAGATCCTATCATGTCACCTAATCCCTCTCTTGATCCCTCACCAACTCCCTGTCTCGATCAAGAAGTTGCTACCCCCTCATCTTCATCTAATGATCCTCCACCATCGCCTAACCATTCTATTCCCACACCACTTTTATATCCCCTTGGTACTCTCACATGCTTCCATGGTGGTCTCCTTGCAGAAGAAAAGCAAAGCATATACGCCACCCATCATCCCCCACCTAATAATGGACTTGCATCATTCTTCCAGAATAACAAAAATCCTATTATGGATCGAATGCTTAAGAACATGAATTATCAAGGAAAAGGCATGAGCCTTCATGAGCAAGGTATTTTAGAACCCATCTAGGTCAAAGAAAAAATCTGTATGCAAGGTCTTGGACATATTTCTCAAGACTTACAATCTAAAGATGTTGGTACAACCTATAGACCTCCTCAATGAGCCTCATCCAAAAGAAATATAGGCTCTTCCCATCACTCCACCAGATCATTTGTTGTCATCCACCCTCCTCCATCGTACCACCTCAAAACAACCATCCATATTCCTCCCTCATCTGCTCCATCCATTTTGGGTCCTTATGTCCCTCCACCCACTACATCTATTTTGGGCCCTTATATCCCAAGATCACATCCTTCATCTCGTCTTGTTCTCATGTCCCCTAATCAGGATCAACAAAGGCACATACCTATACATCATCCATCTACACATAATCCTCATAATCCTATCTCAATCGCTCCACATCATCCATCTCCTCGCACCCATCCCATTGCTATCAAAAGCACTTTGGATGCTAAACCAAAAATACATAAATCCAAACATCCACATGAATCTAAAGCTCCCCATGTCCCCTCTAAAAGACATGGTGAAGAGAAGAAAAATCAAATACAAAATCAAAATCATATCCATCGGCCACAAAGGCCAACCAAAGCAAAGATCAAAACTATGTGGATCCCAAAGAAAAAAGATGCAATACCTTCAAAAGAAATATTTGTAACAACATCCAAAGTTCCTAATCCAAAAGCTAATCATACTCCCCTTTCATCTCCTAAATCTGTTTTGGGTCCTTATGTCTCAAAATTCACTATCCCATTATCCCTGCATTCTCCATCCATTAATCCTCTTATCCTTTCACATACACCACCATATGTGCCAATGTTGGTCCTGAACTCACCACCCCATCACACATCCACCCCATCATTCCATCCATACACTTTCCAGCATCCCCTCCATTATCCCACATATCTTCCCCATCAAATCCCTCTAATTCATTCTCTTGCATAATCCATTTATCCTAATACGGTTGTACCAACATCCACCAATCGCTTTGAACATGGGCTCTTAATCCTTCGTATGGAATTTGATACTTGCATCCTTCATCCATCTCTTTATTGCATTTCTTCCACATCCACCCATCCGCTCCCTATCCTTATCCATCTCCATCCACATTCTATCGAAAAAGTCAGGAAAATCCAAAAAATTAAAAAATTAGAAAAATCCAAAAAATTAAAAATTAAAGAGAAATAATTCATCCAATGGTGAAAACTTGGAAAACAAGCACCTTGGATAAGTACCATGATGAAAACCTAGCAAACAGGCGTCATGTGTAAATCCCCATCCATCATTTTCCACACTTGGGGGCAGCTTCCTAATATGCACTCCCTCCATTCGCTATGCTTCCAGCTATGCACCCATCTTCTTACTTTCATCCCTTCCATCCCACCTATCTTCCACATCCAACCATCATACCCCATTTATCCAAATCCTTCCATCCTCGCGATCTTGATATCGATAGGGGAAAACATATAAACATTCTTTGGACACCTCTTGGCATACATTCCCCTCATCCGCACACTATCATAATCCTTATTTGCATTCATCTACCTTCCTTGTACACCTGTCATGCTACCAACAATCTCCCTTCCTTATCCATACATCCTATCCATATCCATCTCACTCCTTTATTTACCTATCCTTTTATCTTCCATCCCTCATGCCTCATCACACTTGACATATCTAGAGTGGGGGCATCTATCTTCCTTTATGATATAGTCCTTGGAGACCTCTTTCATTCCATTAGAACAATCACTTCCATCTTTCTATCCTCATATCCATCTCCCCATCGTTATCTTTCTATCTATCTAAACAATCCTTATATCCATCTCCCCATCCTTATCTTCCTATCCTTCCATCATAACATCCCTTTTCATCTATCCATCCGCTAACTTTTTCCTCATCCAAATCCTTATCTTCCTATCCATCATAGCATCCCTTTCATCTCATCATCCTTATCCCTTTATTCATCCATCATAACATCCCTTTCATCTCCCCATCCTACTTGTTGTGCCCTCAGCACACACGCCCCGTTCGGAATGGGGACCCTCTTTTCTTTCGCCTTGTCGGGTCATTTTTCTCACCACCTCATTTTGTGTGCCTCATTTTGGTGTCCCTAGTGGTCAGCGTTCCTCCAAAGCCTCACCTCGAGTTGACAGTGTTTCATCTCCCCCATTTGGCTAATTCCTGGTGCCTTGCGGAGTCTCCTTGGCAATTTGCCTCTGCCAACGGCCTTTGGGCCTGGCGGGTCCGTGCTGATGGGTTTCCCTAGCTGGGTTTCCCCTTATGCTCGTCATTTCAAACGGCGAAAGGTTTTCACCTTCCCGCACTCCGGAACCCGGCTCTCAATTTGCCGTTAATGAAAACTTATGAAAAATTTGGGTTGCTTTCGAAGCCTCTGGGCCCGGTTGGCAGGACTTCCGCATCCGGAGTTCCTTGAGGACTTCGCCATCCCCGACGAAAAACTACGAGCGGCACTCCGCCCGTCACACGCCGAGTTCCCTGTCGCCATCGATGATTTTTTAACTGAATTTTGAAGACGGCGAGCCTGCGACAACTTCCCGCCCTTCGGGCCCCGAGATCCCTTTCACTGGCTAATTGCAAAACAACATTAGAGCGGCCATCGCCTCACGTCTTCCCGGTATTCAAACCCTAGACATCCCGCCGCCGTCCGCGAATTTAAATTCACCAACCAATTTGCTTGTCGTATTTGCATTTAATGAGGTCATTAATGGCAGGAGGGGTATAAATATCAAGCCCCAGACTGTCATTTTCACTTGTCAGGATTGTAGAATAGGTCAAAACGCTTGCCGAAGAAAGTTCACTACCTTCGTCGATCGCTGCCTTCATACCCATTGCCATCATTTACTGATCCATGGTGAATTTAGCAGCTTGCCTCATCGGACTTCCGATGTAGGTTCGCCCCTTCCCCTCCCGTGAGGTTTTTTCGTAATTTTAAACACCTAAAGTTGAATAACATGGATTAAAAATGCATGGGATAGATAGATAAATGCGACGCACACAAAACCCATGTATTAGAATCTTTGAAAACCTCCCAAGCATCCCATAGGGTCCATCCGGAACCTTCATTTGAGGTGGTTGTTCTTCATACAGGGAATTCGAGCCCTTCGGGCCTAGACCCTTCCGCCGCCACTAAACTTATGAAAAGAAACATCTTTTTTCCGATACGACAAATCTCCCTTTTGGGCCCGATCCCCTGGGCCTCCATCATTTGATTGCTATCGAAGTTTTGCAAACTTTGAAGTTGGCCTCCATTTCGCCTTCTCGAGCCCAAGACAATGGGATTCTGTGTCCGAAATTCCACTAAGCATT
The DNA here is from genome assembly GCA_007258455.2 of Sequoia sempervirens. Taxonomy (NCBI): domain Eukaryota; kingdom Viridiplantae; phylum Streptophyta; class Pinopsida; order Cupressales; family Cupressaceae; genus Sequoia; species Sequoia sempervirens. Next base: position 216,160,258 of record VDFB02270651.1, on the reverse strand, counting down.
CGCTGTTCATGAACGGCAAACATACCCCGTCTTCCCGACCTCCGAGGCCCGCCTTGCATCCTGTTGTCTGGTGTTTTTGCTGAGAGTTAACCCTTCGTCTCGATCCTGGGTCCCGGTCCGCGGACCTCTGTCGCGACTTTTCTCGGTCGAAGTAGCCATCAAGCGATGACTTTCTGCTGCTCGGACCTCGAGCCTGCGTTCGTAGCGAAACACCGAATGTTGAAATGTAATGTCCTCGCCCCCACCAGGCCCCGACCTCCAGAATTCCGTCCTATGCCAACCGCCTTGAATGGAGAAATACGCGCCCGCCACTCCAACCTCTGGGCTCCGCCCCCTACTCACTGGAAGAAACTTCACACAGAAAATAAGATATTTGGGCTTGACGTCGGGTCTGATCCTCTAGACTGCTCTATCTGGGTTTCCATTCCGGAGCGGTGAAACCTCAGCATCTTTCCGGCGCTCAGGTCCTGAACCGCCTGCCGTCCTTTGGCCCTCCAGGTCCCGGAACTCCGTTTCTAGCTGGCTGCTTCCAACAGCGAACGTCTGAAAGCTTTCTAAGCCTGAACTTCTAGGGGCCCCAAAAGTGACCTAAACGACCTCAAAATTGAAATCTAATCTTGACCCATGTGCTTAAATTCAACCCTCTTCAGCATGAGCCCCTCAAGCCACCAAAATTTGAAGTCGAGAAATCATCTGGATCATGCTACCCTATTCGCCTCCCCAAAACAACATTTCTGTCAGGGAAGTCCGACCCTCCAGGGCCGGATTGTTTGAAGTTCCTCCAGTAAATGGCTAACAATATTTTGAAGTGAACATTTGATTTCATCAATCATGCTTTGTCTAAATTAGGTTTTGACTAACACTCATACCTTTGTAATTGGTCATACTCATTGTGTCCATGTTTGCAGAATATATGGAATCGAGTGCAAGACCCTCAGGAGGAATTGTAGAGAAAGACAAAGGAAATAAATCAGGCAAAACTCCTCGTAGGCAGGAGGATAAAGACCAAATTAAGTTCAAGTTCCAGGGTGAACTGCTGCGATCGAAAGTCACCACAAACTAGAAGGAAATCTCTGACACCAACATTGGCCAGGTCGATATTGATGAGTTCAAGAAAAGGGTCAGAATTCACCCAAGGACCGATAACGCCAGATTAATCAGGTAGAGCGGAATTGCAAAAGCTGCAGGTTTCCCCCCATCCCTTATTGCTCCTGAGCTTGTCATGGCCTGCTAGTAAGCCTACCAACCTGAAACAAGGACCATCATTGACAGGGATGGGAATGTTCTTACTGACATGTCAGCCGAGGGGATCACAAAGACCTTCCACATTCCTACCTTTGAGGAAATGGAAGTACCCATAATGGAGGAGGGAAAGGTGATGTGGAACGAAGACCTGATGGGTTGTAGAAGATTGATAAACCAGTTTTGGCTCAAGGAGAAAAGAGGCAGTGCTGTGAAGGTCCCTCATGAACTCTTCAGCAGCGATTTCCATGAAGACTATCACGACTTAGTGACCATGCTGAGTCGAGTGATGGGCCTTCCTTTTGCCACATTCTTTCAAGAATGGATGGTGTACTTCATTGAGCAAATCATCTGTGGGAACGAAGATGTCACCATGAAGGCCTCATTATACTGGGGAGGTATTATTAGCAATTGCTTTCATGAGCAGCGTATGAATATTAAAAAGAGCTCCAAATTCTACATGATCTCCTATCTGGTCTATTCACTGGCAGAGCAGAGGCAGTATAGCGGGCTATTTGTGGCGCCCGAGGAGGAGCTGGGTCGAAAGCTAAAGGCCTATGACCGATATCCCCTGCTCCAATTCTAAAACTTCAAGAGGGAATACTGCAAGGTGAATGACACCTTTATGGGTCACATCATCCGATTACTAGGAGGAGATTTTGAGAGGAGAGTCTCTCACAGCGTGTGGGCATTCCTAAAGAAATATGCTTTCCTGTACCTGCAATTACCCAAATTTACATACATTCATGCCCAAGGGTTCACTAAAAGACCGAACAAGCTGCCCCAATACCCCAATGACTAGATAATACTATTGGAACTCTCTCAGCAGCTGCAACATGTCCACACCCTCCTCAACAACAAGCACTTGGTAGGGATCTTTTATCCCTTTACCTTCGGGGAGGGCATGTATAAACTGCAAACCTCCCAATGTGTTGGGAATTCAGAAAAGGAACTGGCAGAGTACCACTTCCAACTACACACTCCTCACCCACGGATATACCCGTATGGGTATGTAAGAAAAGCACTGGGGCCAGAGTACGCCCATTTACATAATGTTGAGGATTTCTGGGCAAATTGCCAGGATGACAAAGAGGTGTGTGTCAGGCACTATATGAGGATGACTGCATACTTCGTAAGAAGGGTGCAACTGTTCCCCATACCGGATCAAGTAGAAGAAGATGAAAGCACTGTCATGGATCCCCGGTATAACGCAATTGCCAACTTACCACTGCCCGCAGTCGATTGGGATGAGCAGGAGGTCGATGACCTAGACATCGTGACTAAACCCATCGTGGCCTGAACCAAAGAATGGGTTAATAGACAGGTGAACCAATTGAAGCAACAGGGAGTGGTTCTAACATATGAAGGGCTGAAGAGTGAACCCAGTACCACTGAGGATGTCGCCGCCACAACTTCAATGGGCGGGACATCCAAATCTCCTTCTATCACCAAATCAAAGAAAAGGAAGGGAACGGAAATAGAGCAATCTTCGGATCCCAAGGTTTACACAAGGAAGGATTCTGGAGGCTCACCTTCCAAAAAGCTCAAGCGAACGGGGGGCACCATGGAGCCACCTGTAATCAACTGGCCCACCGTTTGTCTCCCTAACAATGGTCGCCACGTCCCTGCCAACGATGGACATCTCAGTCCACCTTGCCCCTTCACCTCCGACTGAACCTGTAATAGTGATTGATTCCTCCTCCACTGTGACTACTCCTCCTTCCTCCACCGCCATGTCACCTACATCGCTCCCATTAGCCACAATAGCAGCACCAATACTCGCTCCCACATTGCCTGAGGCTTTCTCGAAACACATGCAAAGCCTCCCTTTCGAGCTCTCCCAAATCTTTATGGATCCCACCCTTTAGGTTGCCTTAGCGTAGGTCCTCGCTTCTACCACACCCTTGCAACCTCCCATGGGACCACCAGCAATGGAGGACACAATGCTGATATCCGAAGAATTAGAGAGGCGGGAGCAAGAGGCCTCAAAGTCAGTTGAGGAGGAGGCTGATGAATATTATGAACACCTTGAGTATGAGCATCGACATATTGATCGGGTGGCATACGAGGAGGAAGGAACAGGCTCTTCTGAAAGTGGGGATGAGGAGGAGGATGTCAGCGGTAAGGTCATCATACAAACCTTTGATGACAATCTTGAAGAAGAAATGGCCCAATAGCTAAAACATGATGAAGAAGAGGCAGAAAGGTCACCTCTTAGAGAAGAGGAGGGCAACAAGACAACACAAATTGTAGAAGCTCCTACAAAGGAAAAACAACTGGAGATTGTGTTGCCTCCCACAGAAGAAAAGGACAAAGAAGAGGACCAGCCCGAGGGGTACATGCACAAAGACGAACAGATTGAAGACATAAAGGAAAAGGAAACTGCGGAAGAAGGGAGTCCCTGAGGATAGTTGATTACTAAACCTCCCATCAAATGCCTCACATTCATCCTAGATTCTGATGAGGAAGAGGGGGACAACACCAAGATGAAAGGTGCACAAATGAAAGGCCTCGCAGAGAAGGGCGAAGGCAATCAAGAGCCATCAAAAGAAGAATTTTCCATGCCCGAGTGGTTGGAAAAACAGCTTGAGAAGAGGACTCTCACTCCTAAGGATCCAAGAGCAAGGCTAGAAGCTATCCTAGCCTGAGCACAAAGCTCAACTAGAAAAGAGAAAAGACCTAAAGCAAGATCCAAAATAACAATGGATGCCTCCGGATCCCGAACCGCACAGATAGCAACGCCCATGGTGGGCCAGGCTGGTATAAGCTACAACATTTCCACCATCAACTTGGGGACCGCTACCAGGGAGCAAAAGGTAGGATACCTTGAGGAGTCAGTGGCCATAATAGTGCACTTGATAAAACAAGACAAGGTCTCGAAGGACGAACTCAAAGCATAGGTGGTCGCCTTGACGGATTACATCCAACAATGGTCTTCAATGGATGACATGCCTACCACATCCGTAGCTCCACCCCAACTATTGTCCAAAGAGAAAATTGACAAGTTGGAGAGAAGAAAGAACTTTGACAAGACCACAAAGAGCTGGTTCCGACAGGTCCTGTATGTCGGGAACATGGGTATTAGCTGGGCAGTTCGAATAGCCAACAAGTTTTTGGATCTGCAACAATCTCTGGAGAGCACAAAGAATCTCTGCACCGACTTCCCCACAACATACGACTCCACCTATCCAAAGATTGAGGCCATCCTCCAGTTACCAAAATCCATATGGGAAAAGGAGCTTGCATTCAAAAGAGACGATCACTAGCTGATGGATGTGTGGATGCAGGATTTCAATAATAGGAAGGAAAGGTTGGAACATATAATGAGTAAGGTGGATCTGTACATTGAATGGGTCAAAGAGATTAGGGTGGAATGCGCTCGATATCTCAAGCTAATGATAGAGTATGATATGCCCATAGTGCAAATGGATCCAGAGAAGATAAAACCTTACTTTCAGAAGAAGATGGAGGACGGGATGTCTAGTGAAATAACAATGGAATTCATGAGTTTTGCCGCCCGTGCCTTTGACCAATCAGATTTGTTCTAAGATCAGGGCATAAAATATGATGAAGACTAGAAAAAGCTTGAAGATAATGCAAGAGAATGGAGTTATCAGATGTTGCGATACGAGATCATTGAGGTAGACAAGCTCCAGCTGATTATTCTAAAATTCATGGAATATGCAACTTTGAAGAAGCAGGAGGACAACCCCGTTATCAACGAGGAGCCCTCGAAGGAGTAGCTACAACAAAAGAGCAATCAACAAAAGACAAGATGCTACAGTGCCGTCACTAAAGGACAAAATAGGGAAAAGACAAAGATGCATTTTTTAAATTGTAATATATTGGGGGTTGGTGAAACCCTACTTTGTAATGAATCTTGGCCACACAATGAAAATCAATCTTGGCCATTCATCTAAATTTTTGGGCACTATAAATAGGGGTCTCCTCTCATTTGACATGCTGCTGAAATTTATAATGAAAATATATTGACTTGGTGTATTTTCTGATTTCTTCACATGTTTCATGGTTCAATCTCCATTGTTAGATGTTTTAGTTAGATTCACATTGTTGTTTTAAGTTAGTTGTATCTTTGCTTTGATAGATTTTAGTTATGTTGTTCTGTGATTATAGAAATTTCTGCCGTGTTGATGCCTTCTAGCCCATACTTTTTGTTGTTTGTTGCTGGTAAATGGCCTTGCAAAGTTAGCCTGGGCTAAAATTTGAAGTTGCTCTTTGAATCTTTATCTTTATTCATGCATGTAAATGGTGGATGAATGGTAAAATATTTGTAGATCTTTGAAGATAACACAAATTTTACGATACTGTAGATTTCTTGGTTAAGTGGACTCTTGTTTGAAGGGAGCTATCCATAATAGAACTTCCATGATCACTGTTCACAGTTAGTTGCAGACCCAGGAACCTTCCCTCTTCCCTGCTCTTTTCTTTTTTTTTAGAAGTAGCTTGTGCTAAGGTTCATTACACATTGTAAAGCCAAACTTGAAGAAAACATCAAAGTTTTAGATTGTTGTTCAAACCTACAACAAAATACACTTTACTTCCCATCCTAGAAACTTTGGATTTGAAGATCCATCTTGCATTCAGCTACGTAAGTCCAGCCTGTGATTACCAGCAAAATCACATCAAAATCAACTGAGAAGTTTCATGCAAGTCATGACCTGACAACCGAGAGACCTTGGGGAGGTTTTCAGCAGCTTGTAGTTGGAGATTTCCTTTCAAGAGAGGTAGTGCACCTACGCACTACCTGTGTTGAGGTGTATAAAAAACACATCAACACTACTCTTCCTATCCACCCATCCTTATCTTCCTATCTCTTTATCTCTATCCTCATCCCATCTCATAATCCCTTGTCATTGGTATCTAGCTATAGGCTTCCTTTCGTGCAATCCAATTCCATCTATCTCATCATCATCACTCCTGCTTCTTTCACACATCTTTCCAATCTCCTATCACTTCTCTTTACTTATCATATCATCCTCCCCATTCATCTTTTGATGATTTGGATAACTATCCCATCCTCGAGCTTCATGTGATCGCCATCATCCTATCCAATCCAACAAATCTATCTTGTTTCATCATATCAATCCCATCATTTTATCCCCTTCTTAGGGTTATCTTGTCATAATCCTTTATCCATCATTTGCTGTTGGTCTTTGGTCAAACTACATTGCCCCTATGCTTTCACATAGGCAAGGTCGATCATTTGATCCGCCCCTGAGGCTCTCTTATCGTCTATCTTTGGTCTTCATTGTCCACTTTTCTCCTTTATCGTCTATCATCAATCTTTGCTTTTGTTCGTCCGGTCTTTGTCATTCATCAAGGTCTCCATCGTCCTCTTCTCGCTTTTATCCATGGTCGGTCGTCAGCCTTTCATCGAACTACGAGGGTTGTGCGCTTTCAAGTAGGCAAGGCTAATATTTGATCGAACCTCAAGCCCCTAGGTCGCTAGGATGTTTCATTCATCTGTTTTGTGTCTTGTCTTCCTTGTGTCATGTTGTCAAGCAATGCCCTTATCTAGTTGATTCTTAACAAACAAGATCCACTTGTATCATTAGATCCAATTGGTTCTAAATATCTTATGTCATATCGATCTTTTAGTTTAGTATCCATTATCGGTCTCAACAGGATGCATCCTTCCTAACAGACCTCATCAACCCCATCCATCCTCTTGATCCTATGGCAAAGGACATTTGAAATTGATTGCGATCTTTTGATGCTCTTGGATTTTATTTATCATTTGAACTCCCTATCATCACTTATCATGGTCACCTTGATCCATCATATCATGGTGTGCTTTGACTAGTAAACATAGGGGCATATCTTGATCTTTTTTTTGTTTGTGTCTTCTTGGTTGTCCCCCGTAGTATCCACCAAGATCCCTGCGATCTTGTGTGATGCTGGGGCATCCTATGTGCTTGTGGTTATTCCAATACCTGGCCTGACTAAGGTCATCGTGACTTTGGGGTATTGGGATAGCCTTCTTGTTTGTTGTGTTTGTTTCATGTATTAGACACTAATCTACCTTGGTCCTTTATACCTTGGTGTATTGTGTCTTCTGCTATAGCAAAAATCAATGCTTTGAAGATGGCAAATTGCATTAGGATTGCATCTCATTTTCCATTCCATCGTCTTGCATGTATCTCCCATCCTCTCATCTATCACAATCCCCCCCATCCATTCATCCTTCATCACTCTCCCCTTTTGGCTTGTAGCTTGACTCAGGCAACATCATATTTGTCCTAACATCCATTTGTGCTTCATCCATCTCATATCTCTTATCATCCTCTTTCATCCATCCCTTTGCATCATCTTCCTCATCTCCTCTCGCATCATCTCATCCATTTCGAGAGCACACCCGTGTTCTCTTGAACCCGCATGTCCTCTCGAGGGGGCATCCTTCATCCCTAATATTCATCTTCACCCCCATCATATTTCCTTCCTACTCACTCCTTTGAATGACTGGGCCATCTTTTCTGATCTAACCATCTTCTTCTCGGTTCTATGTTTTAATCTTCTTTGAAATGATACTACTTCATAACACCATCTCAAAGAGGGGCAAAATGTAGACACCTAAATTTGGACACTTATATTTGTCCAAATTTTCCCTCTTCGTCTAAATATCCTATCATTAGCATTAATTAAGTAATATTATTATTATTTAATTAATACCTTTAAATTATCTAAACCCCTAAAGTATTTAGTTAATAATTAAATACCTTACCCCTTTCATCAAATGAATTAAATAAATACGACATGTCACATCCCTTCCTTAATCTTCATCAACCTCTTAATTCCATCATTAGGAATGTGCACATGCCTAATCCTTGATTAGGATGTGTCACATCCTCCAAATTTTGCAAGTTAGCCCTTAATCTCTCTTAGACACCTAACCCTCCTCTAATCCTTCATTAACTAGCCTAATCAACCTTCCAAGGAATTTTTAATTTCTTTTATCATTCCAAGGAATATTAAATTCATTTTTTTCTTCCCCATGTGATCTTTGACTTGTCACATCAAGTCACATGTGGACTCTTTCCCATGTGATCTTTGACTTGTTACATCAAGTCACATGTGGACTCTTCCCCATGCAATATTTGACTTGTCACGTCAAGTCACATGTAGACATGTGTTTCTCTTTTTGGAGCATTGTTTTATCCATGAGATTCTTCCAAAACATTTATTTTCCCAACTACTTTCTTTGTTCCCATGGAGATTTTTGAGGAATACTAAAATTCCTCTCATGTCACTCTCCAACCATTTGGGGACAAAAAGTTTCTTTTTTGAGGAAATCTTCTCATCTCCCAAGGTACTTGTCTTTCCTCCACATCATGTACCCTCCTTCCACCTCATTTACACATCACCATCTCTAAGCCACTTCACATTCTGTGAACCCTAATCCAAATACCTACAAAACACAACAAATGAATACATTAGGAGATCAAATGCAAGCAAGAATAAGGATTCCTAAATAAATTAATTTGAATAGCAAAAGAAATAGAAAATGAAAGGAAGAACACAATGAAACTTGAAAGCATATCAAAATATATTCTAAAGCAAGCAAACTCCAAATTTCTTGAGGGAATTGGTGCCAATTTGATGTGAAAATTGGCCCTTTCCCAACTCCAATGATGCAATTTTGATTTGATGAAGAGATTTGATGATTGATCCATTTTGTTGATGAAGATTGAATGCTCCAAGCTAAAAATCTACATAAAACCTAACTATGCTTGGATGAAATTGATGATAAATTGCTATGGATTTAAGTATAGTAACTTTACTCAATTTGTGGATGATGAAATGATAAAATGAGCTCTTCATTTATAGAATGTCAAGATGAAGAGATGATCAAAATAGAGCAATGTGGGACTAATTTTCAATAAATGAGAAGAAGCCACATGTCATCATGTGAATGGTTGAGGAATGAGCACATTTTGAAGAATGTGCAAAGAGGGGGGAAATTCAAATTCAAAATATGTCTTGAAAAATGAGTTGAAAGGTGAAGCACATGCACATGGCTCAAGAAAAGGACATGTAAGAGATTTTAAATGTTTTGTTGGATGGACAAGTCCTTTTGGGGGGGATTTCAAATTTGAGGAATATTCCATCTTTAATGCCTTTTTGAATAAAAATAGATGATTTATAAAACAATTAAACTGATTTTCATGTGCAAGTTGCAAAATCTAGAGGATTTGAGTGATTAGGATTAGCATTGATCATGATTTGATTAATTTAAATGATGTTAGTTGATTTGACTATTTGATTTAAACTTGTGGGTTGAAATAAATCAAAAAAAGATGAAAATGATTATGACTTGGTTAAATAAATATTTTTGATTTATTTAACCAAAGGGGGTGATGTTAGATTAAATTAGATAAATGCTTGATTTATTTAATTTAATTAGATTAACTTTAGAGATTTAATCAAATAATATAGATTATTTAATTAAATAAAAATAGGAAGATGAAATGACCTAGCTAATTACACAGAGATAATGATTTAATTAAATCAAGAGATTTATTTAATTAAAAGGAGAATTATGATGACTTTAATCAAATAAGGCTATTTGATTAAATGGTTAGACAGAGGGATAATTCAGAATGAAGCGATGTTAGTAGATCAGGATCGAGTGTGCGATATCAATATGTATATTTTTGATGTCTACACATTCCACATGTCAAAATGTGAGGGCTTGTGAGTCCTCATTTCACCATAACCCTTCATCTTGGCCTTGTTGGATGAATATCAACCATTGAATTCAAATTACTCTATAAATACCCTCTATTTTCTCTCATTTAGGGACTTTTTGCATTCCATAGCCAAACTCTTGCAATTTTATTATTTAAAACCACACTTAGCCATATTTTCACATCTTGCTTTCACCATAGTACTTGCATCCATTATCATCCATTTTTCAACCATCTTGCATCCTCACTCTCATTTTCCATCCAAGGAGCATACACAACATAAAAAATTAAGGGCCAACCAAAAGAGCAACTTAGCAAGGTATAACCGTTTCATCTATTTTGGTAAGTTTAACGTTTTTTTCCCTATCTTGAGGTGTTAGGTGTTTATTTTGTTTCTTGCATTTTTTTTGTTGCTGCTCGTTTCTAGGACAATATTTTCACCTAATCACAGAGGCATTCTGTCAAACATTTCACTCCCTATTTTTTTCAAATTTCCATTTTTTGGTCCTTCCTGTTGGTGATGCATTCCACCTAAAGATGAAGTTGATTCTATCTATAATTTTTGATTTGCCTCTTTGCTTTATTTTGACGACTCAGATTTCTCTAGATTGTTCTGTTTTCATGGATTTTTTTGTTTATTTTTTTGTTCCTTACTAATTTCAAATATTTGTTTCTCTTGTAGAAGTTGAAAAAGAGCTACATACCTTAATTGGCCATCACATCATTTTTAATTGATAGAGGAGCGCTGATAATGGTGCATTGGTAATGTTGTGCAAGTAGAAGTGACTACCATGGTTGGCAATGGAATTAATGATGCACAAGCATTAGCAACAATAGATGTGGGGATATTTATGGGTGTGTAAGGCTTTATAGTAGCCAAGAAATCTAGAGATGTACCATTGTTTGCTCTCACCATGTACCTTTCCATGGATTCACTAAAGAACCAACAGTCGGGTGGCACCGAGGTTCCACAAGGTTTGCCATTTAAAAGTGTGGGAACACTTCAAACCAAGCAAAATAAATTTCCCATGGGTAACCACATTTCTTTAGGTTAGGAACTCCAAAATTTTCATCTAAAGAAGTAGTTTCTCGACCTTCTAATTTAATAAGAGAGGTAGGTCAGAGGCCCACAACAAGTATTCCAAATTCTATTATTTGAGCTATGTTTTCAACCACAGGTTTTAATACTGTGTTATTTGAGGCTTGAATGGTTACTATATTGTTCGATTAAGTCCTTTTGTTAATTGGATTGTGGCTATGACTGACAGCGATGTGTAACTATTGTTGTCAGTGTACAATCCTTGAAGGCTTGTTTAGTTCTGTCACTATTGTTGTCCATACACATACTGATCTGTAATGGTTTTATCTTTATCTTTTTCCTGCTTATGTAACTAATCTTTACTTATTCCAATAGAAAAAGTTCATTCCCTGCAGTTCAAGTTTAACTTAAATAGCACAAAATTTATGTGTCAGAAATAATTATGCCTTGCCAACTTGAAAACTATTAACGCCATTGCATTTGTTTGTACGCAATGCGTTTGTGGATATGATGCAATGCATTAAAGAATGAACAAAAAAATCATTCTCTTATTTTTCAACTTTCTAATAGAAGCGCAAAACATGAGAAGAATAGCCCAAAAAGTTATAGCAAACATCTTTTTAGCCAATTTTGAAGTGGGAAATACAGACAACTCAGATGATTCGAATGGTCCTGTATACCATCCCCTGCAAAATGAAACGTTGATTATTTAAAAATGTCATTATATAATAAAATTATATATTTATATTAACTATGTTATATATTTAATATTTATATATTTGTTACTTAGGTAATAAATAAAATTTCTGATAGCAATTTGATTTAAATAATAATAATAAATAAATATATTTAATATAAATAACAAATTTAGCTTCAAAGATATAATTTGAACCTTAGTGGATTGTAAAATCCCTCTCTATTTAAAAAATAAATTAAATTGTTAAATTTATTATTAAATAATTTAATAGTACTAAATAATATTTAACATTGATTTTCCTTAAATTACATAACTATATCAATTCCCAAAAACAAAGCATTTACATCCGCATAAAGGTATTGCATACGCATGAAATGTTGAGGTAACCCAGTCAAAGAGGCGAATTAAGCTTGGGATTGATTTATTTGGGTAATGTGTTAGGTGGATGCAATAGGGAAGCTGTAAGGCATGTAAATGTCAAGCAAAGACGAAGTTGGAGTAGGCAGTGTTGGAGGCAAGCAATGAGGAGCTGAAAAAGAGCTTAAACTCTATCAAGTCGAACTGCAGCAGGTTGTCCTGCAACTAATGACTTCCCACCATAATCGATGCCATAGGGTATTCCCCTGCATCTATGAAAGCCAGAAAAACCACACCGTCCTTCATTTTAACCATAGAATTGGCCCCATAAATCCCCCAAAATACATATAGGGTATTCCCATGCATCTACGAAAGCCAGACAAATCACGCCGTCCTTCATTTTAACCACAAAATTGGCCCCATAAATCCTCCAAAATACATACTTATTGTCCAGAACTAGATCAATCACAGGCTCAACCGGTCTAGTCTTAGTGGATCCCACTGTTGTGGCATCAAAGCAAGCATCAAAAGGCTTTACGAATTCCACGCGAGAGATACCCATGTCCTTTGCTTCCCTAACAAAGCCATCACAGATGGCAGTGTAGATGGGCGTCGCAGCTTGCGTGTATGCCACCACTGTGCTCAGTTTAGTTCCGCCGCTGCCCTGCAGATTCAACCTTAGTTGCTTCGGAGTTTGCAGTGTCGATGTTGGGCTCAAAGGTGGAGATGCTCACCACAGATATATCACCATTATTATTTCGATGAATCACACCTTGGTGGTCTACTTGTCATTGTCATTTTTCTGGCACGCAGGTGACTTTGCAACTTGACTTGAATTATGTCAGGCGACGAACGTGACATGCCTACTTTTGACCAATCTTGACGGGTATCAAATTTTGAATGGATCAGATCGTTCTAATTGTTGGCAAGCCTTCTCCGCCATTGCACGCCGTAGATTGCCAAAATCAGATTAGTTCACTTCAAATAGAATACGCCTTCGACGTAAATTATAAGGAAAATACCTTACCATAAAGCCTACATTAGGTCCCCTTCGTAACACTAAACAAATTTTAGGCACAAATTATCAAGTAGATCACAAAGGCAATGCATAGCCCCAAGAAAAACAATTTTTTTTGTTAGACGAACACTATCATTAAACGTGTCCCACGACGGTCCTTTGATCTTAAGACCGACTACTAAACCCCGAAACTAGTTGACGCGTGGACGCTTTTCGTCAATTTACGAAGTGCTTTAATTTTGCAACCTGGCTTGGAAGGTTCGTGAACTTCGTTACGTTTCCTAGTTGTATTTAAACTTCCAAACCCCAGCAGATTTAAGAAACGCTCTGAGTCGATCCTGGTGCACCGGCAGATTTTTATGCATATCCTTCCCGTGGCTTTGATTTATACATCTGGGATAGATTTTTATTCAGGTTTGACTCTCACTTCCTGAAAAATAAATTTCAAAGAGTGGAATGGAGATCGTAGATATTCTGTCTGTAAATGTTTCATTGGATGCTTGCTCAAGATCTCTTTTTCTGTGAATATGTTCTTCACAATTGGTTGTAGGGTTTTATTACTACAAAGCTGGTTCTGTTTTTCACTTTGTCTTTTAATTTTGAATAATAATAATTTGCCTATAATAGTCTTAAGGACTATTGACTTATTTTTCTAAGTTCTTCTACCGAAGGGTTTGTCGTTTTGATTTCACTGTGAAAGATAGATCTCTTCTCCCTTGTAGCATTCTTTTATTGTTTAGGTGAATTTTATTTATTTATGTGATTTTTTTCCACTTGTTTTAATCTTTAAAGGAAGATCTTCTGGTTGATAACTTCAAGTTTGTTTCTTTATGTGATTCTTTTACACTTATTTTTATCTCTAAACGAAGATTTTCTGGTTGCTGCATCTATACGCTAGGATTAGATTTATTGTTTAATTTTTTTTGGTCTTATTAACAAATATATTATATTGTACATTTCTGTGTACATTTTCTATTGTGAGTTAGCTGAGTTTTTTTTGTATCATCGAGGGTTTGATTTTGTGCATGGCTTACTGCAGTGTAATAATGAGGTACAGAAGCCCAAGTTACAGCCCTTCACCCAGGAGAGGGCATCGTAGAACCCCTAGTTACAGCTCTTCACCCAGGAGGAGACGTTATAGAAGCCCATCTTACAGCCCTTCACCTTGTAAGGGGCGTTATAGAAGCCCAAGTTACAGCCCTTCACCGAAGAGGAGGCGTGGTAGAAGTCCAAGCTACAGTCTTTCACCAAGGAAGATAAATCAGCGAAGCTCAAGTTATAGTTCTTCTCCAAGAAGAGCAAGCTACTATAGAAGGGGATCGATCTCCAGCCCTAGCGATATTCAACGAGGCCGTTATGGTGGACAATCAAGAAAATCTACTACAAGCCTTTTGGTCAGGAATCTTCATCCATATTTAAGGTATGTTCCTTCTAATTATCGCTTAGTAAAGGGCCTGTAATACTATGTTGCTTCTCTGGGCTTACTTGCTCCCAGCAGATTTTTTGGTTTCAGTCTTTTAAATGAGTTATTATTCTATTTGTTCTGAGCGAAATATTAAATTTATACTAACTCCTTTAACACTATTAACTTCTTAGCTTATTTTCTTTGGAAAAAAGAACATTTTGTGTTAGTAGTTTCCCTATGTGACTTTTTATAGAATCACGAGAAAATTGTCAAAAAGGGAAGGTGAATAACTACTTCAATTTTAAAATATTAACTTGTTTGTTTATGTTGATTGTTGTGCACATTTTAGGATGTATGTATACTGTGTAGCTAATTAAATAATTTTTGAGTAAACCATCAGAATGCACCATGAAGCTGATAAAACAAATTTAGAGTAAATCAAAGCATTTGGTGGCCCGAATTGAAGAGATTGCATTCGTACGTGTTTTTGTGTACCATTTAGCTAATAAAATAAACAGTGTATATCAGAGGGATTTTTAGTGACTGGGATTTTGAGATTTTGTTGGCAGGTTTTTTTCAAGTGCTTCTTATATATTTTTATTGTAGAAGATATTGTAAGTCCTATATTAAACTTGTTATCAGCCAAATAAGCTGGCTGAAGTTGTATGTTTAGTTGTTTGTTATTTCGATGAACTAAACTACTAATTGTTATAAGTGCACACTGACAGACACATTGGCATGGGTCTTTTCTCAAGTAAATGATATGCTGGACTCTTGATAAGCAAGAGGCACTTAATGGCTGATCATCGCAGTGAACTCCATTGATTAGATTCTCAAAGTTTCATGTTATGCGGGTAGAGAGTCGGCTTTTTGGGTTACCCAGACTATCATATCCTGGACCATGTGTAATTAGTCATGGGACATCCAGACATGAGCATGATTTTGTGATAAAAATATGAAGAACAAATATCTATTAGTAGGTTATATCCATGTTGGAGAATTCTTTTCCGTTGTAGTCTTTGGGCTCCTAGCTGCGCTATGACATTTTTAAAAAATTCTTTGTTAACCATCTAGGACTCAAACCTCACATCATTGTATTTTTGCTGTGCTGCTACAAGACCGAGCTATTTGCTCTCTACCAAGTAGATTAATAATTTTTCTTCCAACAACTTTGCTAAAGCCACAATTATGGTTTGGTATTTGTATCGTGGCACTAATGTCTTGTTGATTCTTTGTAACACCCATTATGGGCTATCGAAATCAAATAATTTTTTAATTTTTATTTTCAGACCTTAGTTTATGCTTATCGCAATGGTAGAAGACACAATGGTAGGATAGTCTTGACCTCTATGGGGGATATTGAGCATAAAATCCATAATGTTTAGGCCTTTACTGGTATTATTTGTTGTGGAAGAATGTGATCTCATAGCAACAATGATTTCCCTTGCTTAGTCATTTTGAGCTTCTCATGAAGTTAACTTCTGAGATTCTCAAAGGTGAACAATAGTGTCAATCTTAAGAATTCCCAACTAGGTTCAAAGCTTAGATGGTTGTAGTGAAGCACTTGCAATTGTGTGTAGGGGAAAATCGGTTTAATGCTTAGCAAGAGGGATTGTGGCAGCTGCAAGGGCATTCATTTGATTGAGATGGACAATTTGTGCAATCCTATTTTGACATAAGAAGAGCTTGCCCCTTAAATGTGTAGGGGCCTTTGGATTGTCTGGTTCGCTACATGATTTCATGGCCCAAAATTCCAATGACTTCATTCTTGTACATGAAGATATAGCCTAGGGCCCCACCAATGAGAATCTAGATGGTATAGATCACATAAGAGCAATGAATTGGGACTTGCCACTATGTTGACATAGCAGCACCAACCAATTATGTAGGAACAAACGTGACAACATTCAAATTATTTCATGATAGTGCAGGGGCCATAGGATGCTGAAGCATACCCTTTCATTGCATGGTTGATACAATGTAATGTCCCCTTTTTGGGATTAACCTAAATCTATGTACTGAATAGATTTTCGCCCTTCCCTCTTTCCTAACCCCAGCGAAGGATGGTAGAATTATTGTACCAAGGGCGCGTGAACAGTCTCCAAGTGGACTTCCTCAAGGTTTCCTACCCATCTTCT
This sequence comes from Sequoia sempervirens, assembly GCA_007258455.2. Lineage (NCBI taxonomy): Eukaryota > Viridiplantae > Streptophyta > Pinopsida > Cupressales > Cupressaceae > Sequoia > Sequoia sempervirens. Next base: position 216,143,657 of record VDFB02270651.1, on the reverse strand, counting down.
GACCATCCATGAAGTGACTAAATTACCCGCCTTTCCCTCCACAAGCTCCCTATCCTCAATTGGGTATTAGTGAAAGGGATGTGGCTCGAAATCCATTCTTATAGTAAGAATCATAATAGCTTATAAATTCCTGCAAGCATCATTATTGGACAATTGTAAATAATATCCATTTATATCTATACATGGTATTTGTCAATCACCTGTGATGTATATACAAATCACAATACATTTATACATATATATCTAAATACATATCTATCAATTATTAACATGTCATTCAATTTCTCAATACATTCATCATCATAATATAATAATATATTTAATTATATTCATAAATCATAAAAATATTTATAAGCATCAACTGATATTTGAATTAATTAATAACATATTTGATATTACACCTAAATCCACTATTCTTACCTTCTACATACATAAGTAATTATGAAATTTTATTCAAATATATGATAATACTTTACCTTACTGTCATCGATCTGCAGAAATATGTCTTCTTTCTTCCCACTGCCTTTTTCTATGATATATCCTTGATGATCTTTCCTTGATAATCAGTCACAGATTGTATTGCTTTTCCTTACTGTTCTCCATGTCCTCTATTTCTGAATGTTTCCTTAAATAATGATCCATATCTACAAATATATGTCTACTTTATTCCATTTCCCTGTTGCATGTACTCCTTTAGATCTGCATATTTCGTCTCCTAATCTGCATATTATCTCTGCTGCTATACTCAGAAATATCTTCCAGATTCTCTATTTATTTTTCCTTCTATCCTCCTCTTCCCACTCTCACACAATAATCGCCTTATACCTTCCCAAGAGGGACGATTTCCCTTAGGGACACCTCCTTTCACAACTAAACATAACTCTCCATCCAAAACAATTCACACCTATTCACTTTTTAATTGTTAATTACTTCCTGTTTATTTATACATGGATCGCACCCCTTCTTCAGTCAGAATAAGACAAAATAGCCACTTTTTTGATGACTTGTAAATAAGACAAAGGAATCGTAACACTTTAATTGGAGCCTTTTAAACCATATTAATCACTGCTTTTCTTTTGTCTTTATCTAACCTGGGCAATTCATTATGCTGCTGTTTATAATCATTGTTCTTTTATTATATAATTGCTGCTAAACTGTGATCGCTGTATATTACATTTTGATCGCTGCTGAATATTATTGTTGCCTCTAATATTTAATGCTGCCTCATAATTTGTTCATTAACGATATGTTATTATATTACATGTTTATTTATTTATTTTAATATATAAGTATGTTATAGTAATACTTAAATATTTATATTTTGTCAATTATAATCATAATATTATCTTATTATAAATATGATTATAATAGCATTAAATTGCTATTATTTCATTTTTTATATTTCTAATATGTATTTTATTTTTATTTATGTATATCTTAGTGTTATAATTTCGGGGGCATGACATACAATCCCAAGAGATTTTGATTCTAACACCTTTTGGATAGTGCGTGAGCTTCACATGTTGCTTAATGACATCATTACTTGTTTGCTCAACATGAAAGGTAGAGGGCTCACCACAATGGCTTGGATTTCTTATGACAAAATAGCGCGATGCTATTTTGACTGCACTATAGAATTCCTAAGTAGCCGAATTGGGTACGGGTACGGGTACGGGTACGGTATGCGGGTACGGCGATTTTTTTGTTTTGTTTTGGTGTGGGTACGTTTGGGTACGTCTGTACTTAAAATGTATAAAAATCATAGATATAGACATATTTGCAACCTAAAAAAGTAAAAACAAGAAGTAAATTTAGAATACCACCTATCATGCATATGCTAAACAAAACTTAGTACTACCATAAATATAACAAATCTGAAATACCATTATACTAAATTAATTTGATATCAAATTTTCAAAACTTGAATGTTACGATAGGTATATAATTATATCGAATTCATTGTTCGTTGGTTCAACATTTAAAACAAACTCAAAGTAATAGTTAATACAATTAATGATAGACATTATATGGGTCATTAGGAAGATTAAGAGCAACATCATCATTGACATTAGATGATCTAGGTAAATTAATAGAACCACATGCAGCCCCGCTAGCACTCTCATTGGAAGCATGCTGGATATCTGACTCCATAGTGTCAGAAAGTAAAGATTGTGTGGCAGCTGAAAAATCCAAATCAGTTCGCTCTGGATCTACATCCCACAACCTCATGCCTCCTTCCTTATACTCATTCTTTTTATGAGTAAGAAGGCGCAAGTTGGAATGCACATAAACAAGCTCTTCCGCCTTACTTGTTGCCAATCGGTTGCGTTTCACTAAGTGGATAAAGGAGTATGTACTCCAATTTCTCTCAGGTGAAGAGGAACTAGCAACCTATTGAAACAAAGTGAGAGGAACTTATAATTAGGAACTAGCAACCTATTGAAACAAAGTGAGAGGAACTTATAATTATAAAGCTGTAAATCAAACTTTAAATTTGAAGTTAACCATTTTATTATTTTTAAAATAGTAAACAATATAATTTAGAGAGTGCAATAAAAACTAAGTAACTTACTTGTGATAAAACTTTGATCGCAAGAGCTTGGAGATGTGGTGTTGTAAAGCCATTGACATACCACCAAGAATGAGCATCCATCCTATACTTGACAATTGAAGCACCAATACTTTGATTTTCACCAGATACAAAATCAGCAAACTTAGCACTAACTAAATACTCTGTTTCTTGATCGGGGAAGAGTCTACTAAGTGCTTTCCTACACCCCATACCAACTTCTAGATTTGAATATGGTTGCACTCTTGATGGCAAAGCAAGAATCTCATCACTATAAAACTTGGGAGTCAATGCAAATGCAAGAAGATGTAGTGGGGTGGTCATTTTGTTCCACCGCTCAACACAAATTGTTTGCACCTCTTTGAAGAAAGTTTCTTCAGGATCTTGCTCTTTTTCGTTGATGATGATTTTCATTTGCTCGATCATTGTATCAATGCCATCATATACCTCTCCCAAACATGGCTTATCCATGTCAGTAAAACGGATCATACTCATGATGGGCTCAGTGAATCTAAGAAGATATTCTGCTCGTTCCCACCAAGTGTCATCTAGGATCATCCGTTTTACATTTGTTGCCCTTTCAGTATTGGATTGCCTCCATAGTGACCAACTTTGACTAATAACCATGCTAGAAAGTGCCCCCCGCACCTTCACAAGTCTCCTCAAGACAATCGTGTTCGATGCAAATCTAGTTTCTGCAACCTATTCAAAAATTTAAAATTAAAATAAAAATATAAATAAGACATGCTTGAGTTTAAAAAATAAAATAGTAATTACTAAAGTGAAATGTAAAATTTAAAAGTTGAAGTGTTTCAATTACCTTCAACAACTCCAACACTGAAAATGATCTAAAAATGGCCTGTGACATTTGATGGTTTGTGATGAACATTTGGATCTCTTCAGCTTCAGCATACATTTGTTTGATCCAATTTATTTTCGCACCCAACTTTTGTAGCATGAGGTTAAGAGAGTGAACAGCACAAGGTGTCCAAAATATGTGCTCAAATCGTGTCTCAATCAACATGCCTGCAGCTCTACAGTTCTTTGCATTGTCTGTTACTACTTGGATAACATTTTCAGGACCCACATCTTGAATGCACTGTATAAGGATGTTAGCAATAAATTGTGCATCCTTCACTTGTCCTTCACAATCCACGGCTTTCAAAAACATTGCCCCTTTAGGGCACACTGCAATCACATTGATTAATGGCCGGTTTTTGACATCCTTCCATCCATCAGAAATAATTGACACCCCTGTTTTTTTCCATGAATTTCTAATGGGAATCAATGCATTGTTTATGCCTTTTACCTCCTTTGCTAGTAAGGTGGTACGCACCTTCTCATAACCTGGCCCTGTGTACCCTTGTGGACAGTCACTTGCCTTTCTCAACATATCCTGCCAATATGGTGATCTTACAACATTAAATGCCAAACCGTTTGCATATAGACATCTTGCAACGGCTTGATCTGCAAGGTCTCTAGCTTCAAGCTTAAATGCAGTTTCTAATGGCCCCTTGCTTCTCTTCACACCAACAGGATCATCTTCACTTCTACCCAAAAATGGGTGGCTCTCTACTACAACATCATCAAAGTCACTATGTGTTGGAGAAGGAGGAGGCCTCTTTGATCCCCTTCCACTTCCACTTCCTCCTCCTCTCAGCAAAGGATGGTTTGTGGCATGACCAGCTCTTGCATCTGCTTCCTCTTGCTCTTTAATATATGCTGCTACTTTGTGAGGATGTAACCTTTTACCATTTTCTCCTGCACATACTGTGATTCCTTGTCGAGGAATGGCACATAAATGGAATTTCACACGACTGTATGAGCTAGTATACTGAACTTTACAATGATTGCATATCCAAACAAATGTTCCTCCCCCTTTAATTTGTTGTATAATTTGTACATATTTCCATAGAGGTGAATTTGGGTCGGTTTTAAAGGTGGGTCCATCAATAGAAGCAGAACTGGTTGCCATTATATTTCCTACAAAAAATTCAAAAAATAGTTATTGAATATTGAACAATAAATGTTAAAAACATATAATGCAAATATCAGCATTATGATTAAATAGTAAATACAATTATGCAAAATACTTCAATATTTATTACTAAAAATAACAATTTAAATTAATAAACGTTTAATAAATAATATGTAATTACTAATTAATATAATTACAATTTAATAATTTATATTTATAATTTTAATTTTAAATTATAATTGATTATTATTTATTAAAATAAAAAATAGCAACATAAATAAATTTTAACATTAAATAAACAAAATAATAATTAGATTTATATTTATTATTTACATTTAGTAAATTTTAAAGTTTTAAATTTTAAAATTTAATTATATTAAAATACTAAAATAAATTTAATTTTTTATATATAATAAAATTATAAATGTAAAAACATTAAATTGTATAATATTAAATATTATTACAATAAAAATTTGTTAAAACTTAATAGTTAATAGTTAATAGTTAATACTAAATAAATAAAACTAAAATTAAAAAATAATAATAGTTAATAGTTAATAAATAAACTAAAAATAAAAAATTATAACTATTATAAATTTCTAAACTATAAACTATAAAAAAAATTCAAAGTCGGAGAAATACCTAAAAATGGCGGACAAAGAATGGCACAGGAAACTGGAAACGTGTGAGATCGCGTGAGGAAAAAGACGAATCTCTTGCACAGTCGACAGCTTTCTGCGGAATCTCCTGCGCAGTCAATGGCGTTTGTTCTTCTTGCGCGACCACGAAAACGTGAGGAAAAATACAGGTTTCTCCTTGCACGACCACGGATATCTGTCTATTTGCAATGGCGGACGAAAACACTAAGCAAAATGTGCGGCCAAAAACAATGCAAATAGGTTAGGGTTTTTTATTTAACCATTCGAAGTCGCAAAAAGTTTTTGAAAACTACGTCGGAATCGGATTGAAAATGCCACGTCACGAAAAAAATGGTGTGATTTGAGGAAAAATCGGTGGGATTCGTCGAAACGTTTTTTTAACAAAAAATCCGAACCTTGTTCGAATCCGTAGGGTTTCCAGAACAAATCCGTTTGAAAACGTATCCGTACCCGGAATCGGCAGGGTAAAGGGCCGATTCCGATAACACAGTAGAATTCTATATGATTTGTTCGAGCCATTGGATCAAATTCCAATTAGATGGGTGGCTTAAGCTAGGAACGCAAGAACACTAATAGACCTTGCGGTTTATGGTAAACTATCAAGTGGCAAGTTGATGCTATCATTGTTGACATGCACACAATCAAGCAAACAAGGTATGATCTTACCGTGATTTCAAGGGTCGTTTAAGTGCAAACAATGGGATTAAAAAGGAATTAATGGTCAGAATTCCCATTGACAACATAAGCCCCATGAACATAAATTAGTATAGATATGTTAAATACATCTATCTAAAAAAATGTCAAGATATATCAATTTGGAATTATTTTTAAAATATTATGTCCTTTATTAAATATTACCATTTTGATGTGTAAATGGCTGTCAAATTTAAGGTAAAAGTTCAGAGTTTTTTGTAGAATGCCTCTCAACATTAATTACAAACAAGGAACTCATAAAAATATGGATTATTAATCACAAGGCCATGGAACTGACATGATACTGAAAACAAGGACGTAGGGGTGAGATTAGAGTCAAGGAAGGGTTAGAGCCCCAATCAAGGTTTTTAATGAGCAAAGTTCATTTGAAGGATCCAAGGCCATGAATAATTTTGAAAACTAGTTCCTTGGCTTCAGGATTAAACAAAATTGATATCAAGTGTTTAGGGGGAAGATTGGTTATGAGTTAAAGAGTTAATAGAGGTATGTTACAAGTACATAATCACATTATTCACTTGGCACATTACAATACGATATCACCCTACCAGGAATATCCACATTAGTGATAATCACATTCAAAATACATAATGGATACCTATGCATTCATTTCATTGCAGACTATGTAGCACACTCCATTGAGCCTTTTGCAATATAGAACACTCCTTTGGATAGGATTCTTTGCAGAACAGGGGAGAAAGATCAAGTGTGATCTTTAGGGTGTTTGCATGGACCTAACTTCATTGATTTCTAGTGCTAGCGAAGGTTTGTAAGTTTTCCACACCCCACACCCTAAAGAGTCAATGCTATTGCTCCCCATTCAGCAACACAACATGGAAATCACATCTACTGCTGCAATTATTCGATATTGACCAAAAGATTGGATTGATTTATTGCTTCAAGCTGCGTAGACTTCAATGCTTTAATGATTGATTTTGCAAGTGGAATATTTGCTTTTGGTAAACATTAGTCTCTGCTGCTTTTCATTTGAAATCCTAGAATTTTCCTTCGTAGTCTAAAGCTTTTGAAGTTTTTCTTGAGGGTCAATGGTGTTGAGTGATCTGCTTTTATGGGTATATAAATCAACGTGCCCTGCAAATATGCATTGCATCACTGGCCAACCCTTGCAACAATAAGAAACTGCCAATGTTTTCTCCTGCTTGTCCAAACATATCCTTTTATGGGTATATAAATCAATGTGCCCTCCATATATGCATTGCATCACTAGCCAACCCTTGCAACAATAAGAAACAGCCAATGTTTTCTCCTGCTTGTCCAAACATATCACTTGCATTTTACTCATCTGCTAAATGACATCTGCAATCAGTGCCTAGGAGCCGCTGTTTTAAAGATCTATAGCTTTGGTACATCGGTGAATGCCCAAAGTGCAGTCCTTTGAATTTACTGATCCACCACAATCAACAGGATTGAGATGTGCAGCATCAAATTCACATCCCATGAACAGATCAAAGATTGTCAAAAAGTTTCACATGATAAATATGTTGGGACAACCATTACTTGCCACTAGATTCTATGCAGCAGTACTTCATTTGCCTTCATGCCAATGGCATGAATCTCTTTTAACATGTTTCTTGCCAAGCCTTGAAAGTAGCTGAACTGTTGGATTTAGGCTAAATCAACAGAGCACGAGTGATGGTGACATCATGGCCCTTTGTTAATTAATTCTTGCTTTGTGCCAAGCAGTAGTGCTTAATGTGCGATTAAGCACTACCCTCCCACAATTCTTTTGAGACTTGTGTACCATTGATTAAGTGCTGATCTGTTCTGGTAGCTGGAAATCATGTTGATGCAGCTCCAAGGAAATAAAATTTCTTGCTTCTAACATTTTTGGTTGTTGTTGGAGAGTTTTATATCAAAGCCATAGAATCATTTTAGCTATCCAATATGAGCCTTCAGTGAAGAGCTAAGGACTGAGGAGTATTTATTCTCCAAAGTTGCCTGGGGAATAATCCCAGCCTCATCTCTTACGGTTTCAGTGCCTTGCACTCAGTGAGACTTGACCTCTGGTGGGCTCATTTAGAACCTTTCAACTTCACCAGCAGACTGAGGGCTCATCTGAAGCCTTAATATATTTTTGTATGCAATTAAATCTCAATGGACCACCATTGTTCAGGAGTTTTGGGTGAAGTTGGGAGTGACTAGAGTAGTGTGCACTGTTAGATTCAGAGGTGATCAATGACCACTGCTGCCCAATTTGTATCACACCCATGCCTTATCCATTTGCCCCATAGAGCCAATACCCAATCACTAAACATGCAGGATCTCTTAAGGGAATTGTGACTGCTGGTAGCAAGTCTACAAAGTGTACAGAAATAGGAAAACTGCGTTGATTACACTGAAGGCTTCAATAGACCAATCTACCATGAATGTTTAGTAAGGAATTCAACCAAAGCAACAAACAAAGGCTTTCATGGAAGATGGTTTTGTTGCTAGATCTTCTCATAAGCATGATAGATCTGATTGAATAATTTGTGGCAAAATTACATGACCAAGGCATCAAACATGATCCAAAACGGTAGGGAACTTTTTGCATGAACATAAGCCATGGAGACTTAAGTAAGTGCAACACAAAGCCACAGTAAGATGATCTCAGATAAGGTGTCAATACAATCTCATTTAATGATTTAACTGCAGGGAAGTATGTGCCATAAACAGTATGGTTAGTAAATTTGTTGGAAAGTCTATTTAGAATTTGACATGCAGAGAAGGTTTTTGCAGCATTTTGGGGATGGGGGTAGAATGTACCTGCCTCCTTTCCCAAGTTTTGTTTATTAAGGATCTGGGTTGTTCTTCCCAAGTGTCATCCACTTTGGGGACTTTGGGGGGACAGACTGCTGTCCCAACGTCCCCATGGCTTCCCTGGGATTTCAGTATGTCCCCTGCAGCCATTACTTTTATGTCTGGAAAAAGAAACTTTTGATCTCATTTTTTTATGCTTCGTTCTTTTGCAATCTACCAAGGCTTGGAGCCACAAAGGGCTGTAATAGATGGTATGATTTTGTACCTGATAACAATATCTGCATGGTCCAAGTATTAAAATGACAAGTGGGCCACGGTCCATGGAAGTCTGGCGATAAATTTGAAGCCAAAATTTACCTTATTGGTACATTTATAGTTTGTCTTAGTGTGCACTGTTATAATTCTAAAAAATAATAGAAAGTACGAAGACCATCTTGCTAATACTTGAAATACTACCAAAATGAGGTTTGCCAGGCTGAGAAGTAGCTTGTATACACTTAGCAGAAAATCCCAGCTCTACGTATAAGATACATGGAAAGATTATTGATGACAGAAAGTGGTGTTTCAACTCTGCTAGTCTATCTGATTCAAATGAATGACTGACAAACAACATGAGAGAAGAATTCCAAATGTTTTCAGCAATGGTGCGCTAAACTGTAAGACTAACAGAGTGCAGATGTAATCCACATTTTTCTTGCTTTGGGTTCATTAAACATTGCCAGGAGTTTGCAGCAGAACTCCAGGTATCCATCAATTTTCTAGCAGCTGACATATAATCTACTCTTACAATATGCTATGGTTATGTTTTGCTCCAGAAACCATCATGGATTGTAATTTATTGGATATGTTCTTTTTCTCCAACTTTAAGCTACTTGATTTAAAATTTTCAATCTAAATATTTTTAATATTATTTTATTAACTGTCCTGCTGTCCTCCTGCATACCCAAAATTTAAGATTTTTTTTGCCGTTTCTGAAACCCCATCCCTCTGTCCCAAAAACTTGGAGAAACACCGATATTTACAGAATGGTAGCAAAAAGGATTTAGAAATGCAATATATATCATTTAGATGTCTGTCACTTGATTATGGTAGGATCATTGCATCTTGTGAGAACTTGTTTGTTGTGATCATCAAATATGCTATGTGCATCTTACCTTATGCAAGGTAGGATCATGGTATCTTCAGTGCACTCAATCTGTATGTCTCGATAAAAATACCTTTATAGTTAAACTTATGTCTATCTGGCAACTTGGAATTGCTTTAACATGATTGCCTCCCATGCAGGGTGGATGATCTTCGTAGACCTTTTAGAGAGTTTGGGCCTATCAAGGATATATATCTACCCAGAGACTACTATACAGGGTAAGTTTATTTTTGGTGCCTTTGCTTTATTGTATTTTCCTATTTAGTTAGAGCAAAAGACAGAAACCAGAGTGAAGTATTTAGTTTGGAAGTATACCTTATAGTTTAGTGAAATTTCAAGACCAAATTCTCCTTTTGATTTTCTAGAGTTATAATTCCATGCTATAGATTCCAGGTCTGGTTAAACCAGGACTAATTTTGGGCTCATTGGAGCTGGTTTGGTTTGGCTGGAACCTGTTTTCTCTGTTCTTCTTCAAATATGTTCAGTTCAGTACTAGGCTACTAGCTTTACTAAAAATTGTAAATTGTAAATTGTAAAACCAAAAGTATGGACTGGAAAACTCTAAATCTTATCTTGATTCGACATGTAATGTCTACTGCCTCTGGCAACAGAAATTCAAGACTTCCAAAACCTGTGAAGTTAATTTAATAAAAACTTTAGTCAGCAATTCAAGTCCTCCAAATCTGCCGAAATTAATAAGAAAACTTTTAGTGTCCATGGTTTTTAAGGATTTATTGTCGCGGTCATTCATAACTTACCATTTTTCTCCGAACCTGAACTCCATCTTCGCTGGGCATATCTGTTATTCGAGAAGTTCTAATGTTTTCCTTTCAACCTATCATTTTGAAAAAATACTCATACTTTAAGTAAATCTTTATGCATAGAAATTATTTATAGGAAGGCAAATGTGTTTTTTTGGTCTTAGAACACCTTTTAGAGCCCACACCTGCCGTGTTTGAACCTGTACCTGGTTTTTGGATTATAATTTATGTTCAAAGTCTCAAGGGTAACTTTAGCATACCTCATTCACAGTCTTAAGGGCAACAAGTAATATGTATTTATTTTAAAAATTCAAACCATTTTATGACTTCCTATCATTGTTAGTTTGGTAATAAATACTATTTAGTATAATGATTTTTTATTTTTTTTAATGGACTGAAGCTATGATTTTAAATTAACAGTTTCTGACACTTCTAGTTGAATAAAATATATTTATAGATCACGAATTCTATGATTTCGTATTGCCAATAATAAACTATTTTGACAGTTGTGTTTATTAATATTAATATAACATACTATATGCATGTGACTATAATGTGACATTTGCCTAAATATTATGCAATTTTAAATCGATCAGTTAGATATTTGCAGTCCGAACCAATCTTCTGCTAAAATCTTAGGAACTCTTAAGACTTTTCACCTTTCCAATTGCACTGAAGATTTCAAGCTTGTTAACCATGCTGTACAGGATGAGAGTACAAATGTACTTTAATTGTAAATCATGCAACTTAACTCTTTTATGATTTTTAATTCCTTGAAGTAGAATCTGCGTCCTTAAACACTAGTACTATTGCAAATTTGCTGCTTCATTAGTCATGTACAACTGGCGATTTGCTAGGTTCCAATTTGAATTTCTTCTCCATATTTTTTTTCCAATTGAACTAGTGATGGGTGAGCTTGTGCTTTGCCTATTTGTTGGGTGATGAAAAAGCCTCGTGAATAAATCTATGTGGCTATCTAACACTGTGACTTCTTCAAGTCTGTAGCGAAGACTTTTCTCATATTTATTTTCAAGAGAAGACTGATGAATGAAGATTATACTGGTGGGTCAGAAGAGAAGAAAGGTTGAAGCAAAAGTTGAAGTCTGAATCATGTAACTGGTCTGGCGATATGGTGTTCAATAGTGATTGTAGGCATTGCTATCATTTTCAGTATTGGATGTTCTAGGCATTGTTATCAATTTTCAGCTTGGATGCTCATATGGCTCATGATTAATTTTTCAGTTCACTATTTCTGATTTTTTATTTGTATTATGCTCTGCAGAGAGCCCCGTGGGTTTGGCTTTGTGCAGTTTTTTGATCCCGCTCATGCATCAGATGCAAAATATTACATGGATAGACAAATTCTTCATGGGCGAGAAATAGCTGTTGTCTTTGCAGAAGAGAGTAGGAAGACACCATATGAAATGCGGAGTAGGCAGAGGTAAGAACAAACTATGTACTAATTCAATGTGATACGATAAATTTGGCAACTTTGATGCAAGACACCATTATTCTTTGTGGTATTTATTATTAAGGGTTGCATTTTTCTGGTCCGATGGAGCTGTAATTCTTGTGCTTTTGTAAATGCAGAAGTAGATATGGTAGCCATCACTCACGATCTTATGGTAAGGCTCAAATTTTTTCTTTATTGATAAAAATGAAGAATCTTATAATGATCAATAATAAATCTCTTGTGCTGTCAAGATTTTTGGTAATATTACCTTTTTTGCAGAACGATCTATTTCCTACTCTCGCTCCCGATCACGATCCTTGTCTCGTTCACGTTCTCCTTCCCCAAGAAGGCGGCATTATTCAAGGCAAGGTTTAGATGTGGTTTCTAATATCTTTTGTTCTGCAATTGGTTGAACATCCTACCTCTCTTTTTTACTAACATATTTTTTGCTGTTATTTGTTTCTGTTTTTAATGAATGGCCCTTTCAATTTTTGTTTTAATTGTCTTCCAGATCAGTTTCTCCATATGATGGTAGGCAACGACAGGGCTCCTATTCGTACTTGTCTGGTTCTAGGTCATTGAGTCAAAGAGTTTCATTATCCAGAAGTATTTCTCCCACACCTGAAAAATATACTCATTGTAGGCAGAAAGAATCATCTATATCATTTAGCCGGTCCAGGTCCTACTCTGAGTCATCAGATAGGGGTGGAAGATATGCATATGTGGAATCAAAACATGAGGAACAATTAAGGTATGCTTGTGGCTTTATGATAAGTTTCATCACTGCTTTGTTGCTTAGAATGTGTACTTTTCTATCTTTAGCTTAACTGGTTCTCCTAAGCATGATCGATTCCTTTGCAGATCATTTTCTCCAAGGTCAAGCAAATATCAGAAGTAGAAATTGTTGGGCTGTTGCGAATACCTGGTATTATTGCTATTTGTTTGCTTTGCATATGCTATCCTGTTTTTATTGTGCATTGCTGTCTCTTCCATGAGAAAAGCAGACAAATTTAAGGTTTTTGTTTATCTGTAGCAAATTGTTTGCGGAACGGGCTGAATAGGATGCTAATATCTACTCAGTTGTACACCGTATTTATACAATTTATAAACATGGTTTTTCATGGTGTTCGTTTTGGCCTCTGTTGATAATTGTTTATATTTTTCAAGTCAAGAAACTGGACTGACAGATTATGGTTGATCTAACAGAACCTACGATGTGGGCATTCTACCAACAGCTATAGCCGACAATACTTTTTGTTTTTATAATCATGGTGACATTCATCAGAAACTAGTAGCTCTGTAAGTGTGTGTAGATTCAGGGAAACTATGTTGTAGCTCAGAGATAATTTATACACTGAGGTGGTACGACATTTTTAACAGTTGATATCGAATGTGCAAATATTGTGCAGTATTAATATTATGTAGTGTTGAGTATATATTTGTGTGTATGTCTTCATGGACACGGAATGGTAAAAGCATATTCAACCTGGAAATTTCAAATTTCTATTGAACCTATATGTGAAATAGTCGTAGGTATTTTGTTTATCAATGATTTTATACCAGGCACTTCCAAATGTGAAGTCTTTCTTTTTCTATATAGGTCAACCTATTATTAACAATAAATTAGCAAAAAAAAACGTAATCATATAATTGTGCTTGTATGGTTGAGAATTTATAATGCAGAGGAAATGAGATTCTGGAATTTACCCACACGTGTTAGTAAGTTGTGTTTTTAACCATAGAAGCATAAATCTGCAAAAAAATCCCGATTAATTGCGATTTAAAAAAAATCCTATTAATTGCGATTTTATAAAAATCCGCAAGCTAGACGATTTTTTCCCCGAGTTTTTGAAAAAATCTGACCTTTTGGCAACGATTTTTCCCCATTTAAATTTTAAAACCTACAAAAAAAGGCGAATAAAATTGTGCTGATTTTCACGCAGGAAAAAAACCATGAGACCATAGCTTGTTGCTTACTACTATGCTTTGATAGATTTTTTCCAAGCATCCATAGCTTTTGTTCGAAAGCACCTGTTTTAGGCTTTTGGCCATAGCAGCAAGGCAGTGAACTGTTTGATAAAATGCTTTGGTAGACATGTATAAAAAATGTCGTAGCATAGACAAGGCAGTGAACTGTTCGAAAAAATGCCTCAAAGAAATGTGGTCTCATGGTAATGGAATGCCATCACCATGAAACCACATTTCTTGGAGGCATTTTGATTCAAACAGTTCACTGCCTTGTCTATGCTATTGCTTACTATTATGCTGTGATAGATTTTTTCCAAGCGTCCATAGTTTGTTCGAAAGCACCTGTTTTAGGCTTTTAGCCATAGCTGCAAGGCAGTGAACTGTTTGATAAAATCCTTTGGTAGACATGTATGAAAAATGTGGTAGCATAGACAAGACAGGACAGTGAACTGTTTGAAAAAATGCCTCAAAGAAATGTGGTCTCATGGTGATGGAATGCCATGAGATCACATTTCTTTGAAGCATTTTTTCAAATAGTTCACTGCCTTGTCTATGGCATTTCTTTGAAGCATTTTTTCAAACAGTTCACTGCCTTGTAATGCTTCAAATAGTTCACTGCCTTGTCTATGGCATTTCTTCGAAGCATTTTTTCAAACAGTTCACACTGCCTTGTCTATGGCTTGTCATGGCATTCCATCACCATGAGACCACATTTCTTTGAGGCATTTTTTCAAACAGTTTAATGCCTTGTCCATGCTATTGCTTACTATTATATGCTTTGACAGATTTTTTCCAAGCATCCATAGCTTGTTCGAAAGCACCTATTTTAGGCTTTTAGCCATAGCAGCAAGGCAATGAACCGTTTGATAAAATTCTTTGGTAGACATGTATGAAAAATGTCATAGCATAGACAAGGCAGTGAATTGTTTGAAAAAATGCCTCAAAGAAATGTGGTCTCATGGTGATGGAATGCCATGAGGAACCACATTTCTTGAGGCATTTTTCAAACAGTTCACTGCCTTGTCTATGCTATTGCTTACTATTATGCTTTGATAGATTTTTTCCAAGCATCCATAGTTTGTTCGAAAACACCTGTTTTAGGCTTTTAGCCATAGCAGCAAGGTAGTGAACTGTTTGAAAAAATGACTCAAAAGAAATGTGGTCTCATGGAATGCCATGACAAGCTAATGCAATTGGCAGCTGCTCCTAGTTATTAGTTATGCAATGTGAAGTAATTGCATAACTGCTTTAGGTTGACCTTGTAAAAAACTATATTGTAATTGAAATTTTGTCATCCATCAGCATCTAGTTATTAGTTATGCAATGTGAAGCAATGCTTTGAGTTTGAAAGACATTCAATGCAATGAATGTAATCAATGATATGAATATAAACTACAAAAATCTATTTTCTACAATGCATTAATTAAACTCTAAATTTTATTTGCTCTTTATATCTCTATGCTATGGAAATGCCTTTAAATTTTCTTAAAAAAAAATAGTTTTTATCTCTTGTTCTACAATTTTTTACATTTTTTTAAAATCTGATTTTTTCCCCATTTTTTCAAAAAATCTTAGTACTTTTTGTTTGCCGATTTTTTCCCCAAAAGATTTTTGGGCTATGGAACTTTTAACGTCTAAGTAAAGCAGCCAGTTGGATTACTTATGAGTGAGGAAAGATTGCCTTTCATCGTAACATTTGTTTGCAAGATTTGATAGGTACCCACAAATTGATTTGACGGAGTTTTTCTAGCTAATTATTGTGTCATAAACAGTGTGTAGTGGGAGGTCATATCCGCAAGATTTATAGCTTTTAAAGTTTGTCTCATTTGAACATTTAGGCTTATTTGCAAAAGTAATTGTAGTTAGTCCGCACATTCTCAAGGTATTGAGGCATAAAAGATTGTTATTTTTGGCGTAATAGAGACAAGGGATGTTTCTTCAAATAATCATTTAAAAAGTTTTATTTTGGTGCGAACAAAGAAAAGCCTCATGACTTCTCAATTACATACCTGTCGTGCATCTTAAGAGTAAGATTCCGATTGGTTATAATTTTTATATTTTCTTGATTTGGTGCATATTCAGTTTAAGCTTTCGATTAGTCATAATTTCTCGTTGATCTTGATTTTCATGAGAATGCATAGTTGATCTTGATATTTCATTAGAATACAGCTAATTTTGAATGGTAATCGTCATATGATCAGAAGGAAGTCGTATGGTGTAAACTGAACTTCTTTATTCTCTTAAGCGGGTAAAAGGTCTTTTGGTTTAAATTCAAGTGCTTAATTCATTTCGATACGAAGTATATAAAACGATGTTATATTCAAGTGCCTTGTTGTATGGTTTAAATCCACGTGTGCTTAATCATTTTCAAGCGAGCCTTGTTTGATTATAGAAAATTAACTTGTTACCGAATGTATTTAAAATCTATTCGAAGAGTCCAAATTCTAGTAGTTGTTTGTAAAGTTCTAGTATGAAGTCACGGGGAATTTGGTAAAAAATACCGAAAGTCACGGGGAAATGCCAAGTCGTAGGAAATTTGGAGGGGCTAAAAGGGCGCTTTTAAGGAATGGTTATGAAGGCACAACTCTAATAAGGTAGTAAGTTAAGTTGGCTTTGGCTTGCTCTTGGAAAATTCCGTGGTTCAGTATATGAGTTGTAGTAGTGGGATATAAAATAGGTAGCAAGGTAGTATGTTATTTCATGGTTTAGTATTTGAGTTGTAGTAGTGGGATGATCGATCTCAAAAAATTCTGATGCTTCATTTTTACAAGTCACTTAGTGTTACTTAGATGTAAGGAGTGTTAAGTGGACCAGTGAGGAGTGTTAGGAGTGTTAAGTGAACTAGGATCATGGACCAGTGAGGAGTGTTACGAGTGTTAAGTGGACTAGGATCGTGGACCAGTGATCCTTGTGAGAGATGGGCTTGTGTGAACTTTCATCCATGAATTCAACAAAAATGAGGTTAAATTTTAATAAAACCTCATAATATATTTATTGTAGCAAAGTATTGTGTAGGTTTTTAATCTTTAGGGAAGTAGCACATACAATGGTCAAAACTAGAGTAAATTAGTTATGTGGGAGGAGGATTATTTACAGGGATTATAGGGATGCTTGTTGAACCCTAAAGGGAGGATTTAGTTTCAAGCCTTTGGGGAGGATAATTGGAGAGGAGAATTGTTTATAGGGTGGATAGAGATGGATATTTATTGAAGGCTAAAAGGTTGGATTTAGTTTATAGTAAGCCTTATCGAAGGCTAAAAGAAGGAGAATTGAATTAGTTTCAAACCTATGGAAGGCTAAAAGAAGGAGAATTGAATTAGTTTCAAACCTATGGAGAGGAAAATTGTAATTGTTTATAGGGAGGATAGCTAGGAAAAAAAATGTAGGTAGATAGAATTAACTTTTTGATGCCTAATAGGTAGTGGATTTAGTTAGTAATTGTTTATAGGGAAGATAGGAAAAAAAGGTAGGCAATAGAATTAGGCATCTCTTCTGATGCCTAATTGGTAGTAGATTCAGTCAGTAACATATGCCTTTAGAGGAGGATTTGATAGTGTTGGAGTTCACATGGGGGTTATTTTAATGGAGGATTTTTGTGGGATAATAAAAGGTCAAAGTAGCTATAAGTTCCCACCAAAACATATGGATGGATTAGTAGTAGAGGAGGTTTATCCCACCTACATGAACGAATCATGATAGGTGGATTAAATTTTATGCTAAGGGTGAGAAAGAAGATAGATCAACAACAATCTTTCCATGAGAGAAAGGTGTTTCCACCTTATTGTGATGGAAAGAAAACAATGTTGATGGCTATAAGAAATAAGCCTTGGTGGTGGGCGGTTGATTGGATATTGATCAAGAAAGATTTAGCTTGGTTAAACACATTGCATTTATTGAAATGCACTATCTCATTGTTTCAATCTATTCCTATTTTGAATATAAATGAAGCTTTAGTCCTTAATTATTTTGATTCAACGATTGAAACAAGATGGAAGCTTTGAAAAAAGTGTGAAGTAATATATTTTGTTTAGTTAGCATAATTTTTACATATGTCAATTCATTAATTGAATAACCCACAATTAAGATGAGAAAGAACATTGTGTAACGTGTGAACAAAAAATGGCTCATGATGAGAATGGAAAAAGAAAACTATTCATCCACACCACATAAAAACCTAGTATAAGTCTTAGATGATACTTCTATCTTTAAGGAGATTTTGCTAAACTAATCACCTCCTTATCCCTTGCAACCCACTTCCTCACTTGATAAAAAGAAAATAAATAAATTTAAAACCAAATGAATAGGGTCGGTTTGAAGTCTCATTTGCAATTGTTGTAATATAACTAGCAATTTGTAGGTCCATTTGTAACTAATGCAATACAAGCAAACCAATTGATGCAATATAAGTTGCAATTGTTGTAATACAACTAGCAATTTGTAGGCCCATTTGTAATTGATGCGATACAAGTTAATCAATTGATGCAATATAAGTGAACCAACTAACGAGTTTGATTATTCAAACAATGAAATGTTGAAAAGAGACCATTTAAGTTGTGAAGGAACTTGATAAGTCTAAAACAAGCACAAACTCGTGTCACATTTTATAAAGGAATCGGCTAACAACAAAAAGAATTCTGAACTTTGAACACATAAAAAGTGTAAACTAATGTAATGTAGAACTTTTGATGAATTTTATTACTGTAATTTTTTAAAAAAATTTAAAAATTATTTTCATTATATTTTTATCAATTTAAGGCCAGATCTTGGAATTTCATAAAAGAGTGACTTCACGAGCCGTTAAGAAACAAATTGAAAAAAAACTTTATTTCTCCCTATTTTTTTATTTTTTTAAATAGGTAACTGCAATATTTTGTGCATGGATTTTTTTTTTTTTTCAAATTTTGATGTATATTTTTCTCGTAATAGCGTTTTAAAGTCAAACATGTCAGAATTTGACAGTTTTCATGGGCCACCAACTATTTTCAATTTTTTTAATCATTTTCAAAAAACAAATTATACCCTTTTGAAGAAGACTCCCTCCTTTTGTGCACCATATAAGATTTTTTTTTTTTTAGTAAGTTCTACTATCTTTTAAATTTGTAATTAGTTTTTTTTTTTTTCATTTTAAAAACCTACTTGCATTATTTTAAAAATAAAATATATTAAAACTAATCAAATTATTAAAAAATTATATATTTGGATTCTGCACTCCGAGCTCTACAAAAGGGTATTTTTGTTTTTTTGTAGAAAAATCATTCTGACTAAATAAATTCTTAGCTAAAGTTGAAAGTTTCAAAAAATTATGAAAAAAACTAAGTTGGCTGCCAACTAAAATGCCACATAGACAGTTTCGATAGAAATAGTTTCTATAGAAAGGGTTTCGGCTGAAACTCTTTATGTAGTAACATTTTCTACCGAAACCTTTTCTATAGAAACCTCGCACATTGAAAAATGCAATTTCAAATCGGGAAAAGGAAAATTCTGATTTTTTGGGATTTGGCCAAAACCTATGTGCCACGTGGTTTTGGTCAAAACCTAGTCGGTTGAAACTTTTCCAGCCGAAAATATTTCGCTCGGAACTATTTATTTGGCCGAAAGTGTGACACAACTTTGTGCTTTTACTCTAATATTAAATGTGGCCCAACTCTTCTATTTTTAATTGTTTACCTAAACAAGAGTGGGTTCCAATCTATGCTTATGAAGCATGAGATGATTAGCTTATGTAACTTTTGCCATTTAGTCTAATTTCGAGAAGAGAAGCTCTAAGGTCAATATTAATGTCTTTATTGAAGAGGTGAAATGCATTTAGAAAGGCTCTATAAGATGATAGATAATATTACCAGAAAGGTTACCCAATATTGCATGGGTTGACCATAGGAAAGGCCTTTAAAAGTTCTCTAGCCGACAAATGTTCCTTAAAAGTTGATTGGAATAGAGGTTATACAAGAATGAAAGCCAAAACCTTTCTAAATTCCCCTGCCATTGAGAGAGCGTGAGTAAATACTATGCTTTAGGAGAATATTCCCATGCTTTAAAGTGATTAATGTTATCCATGTGGTACCAAGAGAGCATGAGTAAATACCATGTTTTAGGAGAATATTCCCATGCTTTAAAGTGATTAATGTTATCCATGTGGTACCAAGAGTAGTGCTTTGCTTGTAGATATGAATGATACCAAGTCCATCTTTATCTTGAGATTTAAACTTTACATTTACATTAGAATTTGTCCAAAGAAAATCATGAAGAGCTTTAATTAGATAAATTAATAGGTTTTAAATGAGGCTAAACATGAAGATAATACTTGTGAGCAAATTGTTGTGTAGCATTGGAACTTAATTACAAAAGACAAAGGTACAATGATCTCATAAGCTATATTAATCAAAATGCTCTATAATACATTCTACCAAATAATGTAAGGGAAGTCCTTGAAGGTGAAGTGTTGTCTAAATGACAATTCTTTGGCTACACTAACATAAACATCAAATTTGTCTATAAAATTGTTTTTATTGGATGTTCAAACCTATGCATTACATAAAGTGTTATGCAATAGGGTGCTTTGTAGAAAGATTACTTGCCCTTGGGGTAAGGAAGGAGGTATTTGTAAAGTGACCATTAACTAAAAAGTGCCAAATTAGTTAATGAATAGTTTGTGGATGATTACTTTTGATGGATGACGATACCTCTTTTTATGGGTCTTATATCCTTTTATCATACTTTACTGTTTAAATGCTAGAAAAAAGAATGTTGAATTAACCATGCATTGGATAGAGAGGGTATAGTAAAGTTATTGATAACCCAATATTGATTATTAGTAATAATGTTAGCAAGTCTCATATATTTCCATACATGCTAAGCTTCATATATTATTTTAAAATCAAGGGTAAATTGATCCCATGTAAGAGAGAAATTCATGAATAGAAAACTTTTGATATCTTCTACAGTCTTTGATTGTTAATACAATACCAGGGGTATGTTTGAATAAACCAATATAGCTAGCACTCTTTGACGTAGCAATACATACTTTTTCTTTTTAATATAGAAAAAAGAGTAGGATAGAATATTTTGCTATTGTTAGTTCTTCTAACTTGCTTTGACCAACAAAATCTATTTTTGCTTTCTTTTTCATTGAATAAAAATGAGAGAATATGATGTATTTCAATTTCATAATAGAATTTGGAAGGAACATTCTCTCTATTGCAACAATTAGATATATAGGGGAGATTAATTATTTGAATAATAATAATTGTAATGGTTGTTGCTTCTACATGTAACTTTATAATTAGAATACATTCTTGTCATTTTAAGATCAAGTAGTATCATTCATTATAAATACAACTCATTAAATTTTTTATGATGTTTCTTTCTCTATTTTGTTTTAACATTATTTATGTGGTGCATTTTACAATAGTATTGTGGATAACTTAATGACTTCAATAATATAGTGTTGATTCAAGAGATGCCTTCTAGAAATATGCCTTGCCCTCTAGGTAAGGAAGGAGACATTTTTAAAGTGACTATCAACCATAAAGTGGCAAAATAAATCAATTAATGGATACTTTGTGGATGAATCCTTCCTTATCATGGTGGATGATAAGCCTCTTTCTATAAGTCTTAGCTCCTTTAGGAAAACTTTGACTACTCAAATGCTCGAAAAAAAACCTGAATAAATTATAACATAACATGAACCATGACTTTGGAGAACCAAATTGTTGTTGGAAGTCAATGATGAAGAAGGAGACCTCTTTCTTCAAGTCTTATCTCCTTTGTGCAAACTATAATGAATTTTATGATAGAAAAAGATGTTGGTTAAATATTGCTCTCTAACTTTCTCATAATGTGAACCACAAGGTTGAAGAATTTAAGTGTATATGTTACTTTCTTCAAGACTTTGTAAGACCACAACCATGTGAAGAGAGGAATTCATGTGTAGGAATGTACCACTTAAAATTTCTCATTTATCTTCCTTTAAAATTGCATTGAGTGCAATAAGTTATTTACCTAGTAAACATTGTTGAGTTGGTTGACAAAAAATGTTAAGAAAGTTAAAGTTATATTTTCCTTCTTATCCACCCTAGGAAATTTCATGTGACATGATGGACTATGATACCCCATTAGTAAGAGGGAGGATAAAGGTTGAAAGAATAACACACTTTCTAAGGCATCAATGACACTTAAGAATACATTGAAGTTAAGGTTTGGCTTTGTGAGATAAAGATTGATTAGAAAATGTGAAACTCAACTAGTGTGAACATTTATTGTGGTGATTTAGAGTATGACATTGTTATCCCTAGTTAAGAGTTTTAATATTGCATTGGGAGTATCTAATCACTAATGGTAGTCTAACCTTCTTTCTTTGTCACTAAAGAAGCATTAAATGCTAGTTTGAGGCTAGGACGAGATAAATCAATCCATCATATATCCTCATCAATTGACAATAATCAAAATAAATATTGGGTAAATAAATATTTCATTTTTGATAGAAGTGATGGTACCTTATTTGAACGTATATGGATCTTCAAGTCTTAGGAAAGGTTAAGATCAATAAAACTTATTAATTGGGTATGATCAAGTAAAAATTGTTTTA
Source organism: Sequoia sempervirens (assembly GCA_007258455.2). Taxonomy (NCBI): domain Eukaryota; kingdom Viridiplantae; phylum Streptophyta; class Pinopsida; order Cupressales; family Cupressaceae; genus Sequoia; species Sequoia sempervirens. The sequence continues at coordinate 216,121,070 of VDFB02270651.1, read as the reverse complement.
CTTGTGATAGATGTCTTCCAAAGGGTTTACAACTTTATTTAGAAAGACCTTCAATGCAATGGAAAGCCCATTTAATATAACCTAGAACAACACAAGATGCTAACTCTAAAACCTAAGAACTTTAGGGTCCACCATGAAAGCACCATTAAGGTGTTTCTACATGAACTAACAATGTGAATTGGGAAATAGCATTTGCACATGTTGGGACTCAACAAAAGAAAGAGAAAAACCTTTGGCTATGTTGTAGATGCCATTGAGCTTTATCTCACACAATTTCTAAGCATTCTTGACCCAAACCATAAGAGATAACTTTGACATGTACAAACAACATAGTAAGCAATAAACACATTATTTTTATTATCATTGGTTGTTAAGATTACCCTTGCAAACCAAGAGGGGATTTTATGTTAATTACCTCATCATAGATATTCAAAAAACTCATTCTTGATTTGTTGTCAATATCAAGACATGGGTTGTATTAGGTTAGTTGAGGGCCATATTTCAAGTGAATTTACTATTCTACCTACTCTGAGGTGCATCAAAGTTAATTTATAAAGGTTCAAACATTCTTGTCTACTATTAGTTACATCTCCTAGAGAGGCTTGTTGAATGTTGATGAAATTCTCCATCATACGACCACCTCATTCAATGATTTTACTTTATATTTGTTGATATACCATTGTAGAAAAGTGCATACACTACACTTTTTATTTTTATTGTATTGTTACTTTAGCATTCATAATGAATAAACATATCTTAGAATTCTTTTTACCATTTGTGAGCCTAAGCTACCCCAAAACTATATCATTTCATAGAAGTAAGACCTTATCTATTGTAAATATTGAGTTTCACCCCTACTCATACTCTTATGTCACTAACACCAACTCAACATGCTATCTCCACCTAAATAGTGTCATGTGCTAGTAGCCCTTAACAAGTTGACCCCATTTTTTGCTAATAATCAACTCTTTTGTGAGGGCTAAACCTTACTAGGCCTCCATCAATTGCATAACACTTAAACAAATCTATTTAATGAAACTATTTTTGGAAAGATTCCTTTCATCCATTCTCCATCCATTATTATACATTCATTCATTTACTATATTTGAAAAATCATCACCATTGCTTTTGCACACACCCACATTGCTACAAATACTTGCATTTCTTGGATCACACACTCCAAGAACCTACCTAATTCATACCAAACCATGCCAAATAAGGGCTTAACTAAGTGATCCTCCTATATGTGTCCTAAGCACAGATATTATATATTATGAATGACTTTGGCTCTCTTTTTTCTTTTGTTGCAAGCTCTATGAACATGTTTGAGAAATGCAGATAAGTAGATACAACATCTAGCATTATACACCACTATCCACATGATGACATGAGCACACCCCTTTGTATTTGAAAAATCATCACCATTGCTTTTGCACACACCCACATTGCTACAAACACTTGCATTTCTTGAATCACACACTCGAAGAACCTCCTTAATTCATACCAAACCATGCCAAATAAGGGCTTAACTAAATGACCCTCCTATATGTGTCCTAAGCACAAATATTATATATTATGAATGACTTTGGCTCTCTTTTTTATTTTGTTGCAAGCTCTATGAACATGTTTGAGAAGTGAAGATAAGTAGATACAACATCTAGCATTATACATCACTATCCACATGTTGACATGAGCACACCCCTTTGGACACAAGTGTGCCCTTCAAACATGAGCTCAACCTAGAGGTCACTAGCATGGGAATGTAGACATGACTGTCTATCAACTTTATAGAAACCTTTGGTGTACATTTAGGATCTCTTCTAGTCAAGTTCTATAGTCTTCTTCAACCTTCTTCAACCTTTTGTTAATTAGAGACCTCAACTCTTTCTCTTTTGATACTTAATTCTTGGGCAATCTCAACTATAGTTGTTCAATTTGCAAAAAATAGATTTAAAGAAATTTTTTATCATTATATGTAAATATATTAGCTTTATAGTAGGTTGAGAAAAATTAAGTCATTAAAATTAATCACTTTAGTACAATTTTTTTAATTACATTTTGGTAACTTGAATTTCTTCTATAACGTTCTTAAATCAAAACAAAAAAATTCAAAAAAGTCCCAATTGTTTTTCAAGTTGTTGCTATGAACCTTATGCTTAACCATGGGGAGAAAAATGACAACCCTTAGTTGAATTGTTCTCTTTTTGTGTATTCCTTTCTATCTTTTCTTAAAATATTCAATCATGTACATAATCTTCTCCTTAATAACCTCACCACATTTTCCCATAAGATTGCAATGACCTTTCTTTTATTACCTATGATAATGATTCATTGCTATACACTTTAAAACTATCTAGGGATAATACTTCTAGTCCCCCCTCTTCCACTTCACATGATAAATTATCTCCAAAAGACTTTTGTACTTAGCTTAAATATGTATTGATGCCTTAGTGATTCTTCTCACAACAAAGACAAGCACCATGTTAATAGATGGCTATTTTCTAGACAAACCTCCCTTACCTCTTAGCAATTCTCATACCACATTTCATTGATTCTGAGAGGCATTCTATAATGCTAGCAAGGGGTGGAGCGTAATAGTGTGAAGGAGTTAACAAAAACTCTTACCTTTTGTATAAAATTTGACAATCATTTACATGCCAAAATACTCATATTTAATGAGACATAATATTATGTGCTCATGTGTGTAGTACATAAAATAGTTCCAAAGTAAAATAAAATATCTTTAATATATAAAATAGTTCCAAATTGATATCTTTAGGCATTTTTTTAACAAAATGCATTTAAGATATATATACTTGTTCTTACCTCTCTCTTGAACTCCATTCTTTGACTATAAAAGGTATAGTTGATCATGGTCACACTATAGACCACTTCCTACACACAACATTAGCTAAGCTACAACACAATAATAATGTCTCTAACATACATGCTTTTGTTAGTGACTATTCCATGTAAGATAACTCTCCCCTTACACCATGCTTCTTTTATTTCTCCTCTCATGTCTCATAATCCTCTCATGGATTACAATCTACCTTCTTATTATGTCCCATCTACATATCTTCAATCATCCCTCCCTACATCTTCCAATCAACATACACCTTCACCTTTACTTTCTTAAGGCACAACTTATGTGGATACAAAACTAAAAGAGATTGAAACATAATTAGATAACTTAATCTCACTCCCTAACTATTCCCAACACTTGTTACAATACTCAATTTTTTATATTGTCCTAAACAATCCTTCTCTTATAGGCCTTAGGCAACTCTATTTTGAAAATCATACTGGTAAAGAGGATTCCTCATGCAATGTATGAATTTTATACTATATTCTTAACTCATATATGTAATGATAAAATGCGTAAGTGTAAGAAGTTGGATCCACTTTTTGGTCAAAAAGTGGAAGTGTTTTCTTGAAAATCAGAGTTTGTCATAGTTTGAGTAAAAATTTAAGTGCTTACACATAAAATATTAAGAAAGTCTAGTGATATGAAATATAAGATTTTGAGTCTATTTTTCAAATATGTAATTTATTCTAATATTTAGATAATACACGTTAATTTTGTTTTAGATGTACAAATATTACTTTTTTGAAGTCATTTTTAAGATCATAACGTGCACATGTATGATCAACATAATTTGACCTAAATAAAATTATTTTTTAATTCCTTTTTGGGAAATATGTTTATTATAGTGAAGATTGATGAGGATATTTTTAAATAATTTTTTTAAAATATTATTTTAATTAATTCTTTATTGGCCCTAATTGTTATTTTTGAAAACCTCTCATGTATGACCAACATGATTTAAGCTAAAATACTCATAAATAATTACTTTTCATTGTGTAAATATTTTTTTTGGGAAAATTACTACCAAGGCGGTAGCTCCCATTATATTAAATTGGATAAAAATGGTTACATTTCTTGTAGATTACTGCCTTTTACAATTCAATTGATCCTAGTGGGGTTTTATTGAATGAGTGATCTTAAACCCCATTGCTAGTCTAAAGAGGTTATTTAAATTGGTCTTACACCAATGGAGGACACAAGGGGCGCCTCCTCCCCAAAGAGATCAATCATGGATATTTTGAGTGTTAGCATTGCTTTTAAAGTGAGAATGAAGGTGCATGTTATGCGTTGTTGGTTCCTTTTTCCTTTTCTTTTCCACCACTATCCAATTTTCATTAGTGTTCCAAGCCTCTAGGACAACACCTGTAGTTGAGAAACCATCCTTTGTAAATTGTGATTCTTTGATTGGCACTTTTGGAGGTTTTTCTTAGATGCATAAGACAACTGAGAGGGTGAATCAGTTGTATACTTTAAAAAAATAAAAAACCCTCATTAAGATTCATATTTGCATTAGCCCTTAAACCCTTATCCATTATTATATTATTATCATGCATTAACATGATGTAAACATGCAAAGCAATAATGCAAACACATCAAACACATAAGAACACCATATTTACATGGAAAACCCAAGAAGAGAAAAACCACAATGAGGATTAGCTCACTAATATATGAATTGCAACACCAAATACAATAAGGCTCATTATCAAGGGCTCACTACCCAAAAAGATTAATAAAGGCTCAGTACCAAAGAAATTAGTCTAAAAGAAAGAAGAATAGAAGAAGGGGTGGCTCATTGCCAATTTGAACTACTAACAATGCATCTCTCATATGCTGAAGGTACAATTCCATTGAAGCACAAACAACTCATCAAACAAACTAAAATGTACACACTTTCTCCTCACTGCATTAGGAAGTCATAGGAATTAAGGCTCAAACCCATATCATCACACTTGATCACATTCAAATATTTCACATCACACACTCTAGTCTTAATCCACACAATAATTCTCCTTGCATTTATACTATCCAGGACCTAAAACAATCTCAATTAGGTTGCCCTTAAGGAATCGTATGCACCTCAATAGTGCAACATCAAATAGATGGACACCAAAAAATTCCACCATATAAGGAAGTGAAGCCAAACCACACCACTACTTAATTGAGACCCAAATCTACATAAGCATGCCTCTCAACACTTCCTCAAACAACAATTATCCTCTGTAATTAGCGTTAGAACGCCAGGTCAGCCAAACTTGCACTAACACTAACAAGTGACTCCAAACACACCTCTCAAGATACAAAAACACCTTGAAGACCACAAAAAAATATTCCCCAATATCTATACAACATATTAGAACATTCCAAAATCATCAAAATATTTTCTAGTTATTATAACCACCTGAAACTCAAGAACACCTAACTTTGTGCAACTAGACACATTGGCACAAACATCTAACGCACCAGAAATTTTTTTGGAACAACAAAAAACTTAAAACTTCAAGGGAAGGTAGATACAACCAATATAAGTATGTTCCTAGATCCACAACACTAGAACCTTCACTTCAGAGAAATGCGAAGCAATCTCATTTCTCCTAGCACCCTGTTTCACCAAACAAACATACTATCAAACACATCTTCCACTGTTGTGCAATCCAAAACCTGAAACTCTAGACATGAAACCTCTAAAAATATCTAATAATCATGTCCAAACCACATGAGCATATCTTCAGCCATGAAGAAATGTGGAGAAAAACACTAAACACCACTTTGTCACACTGAACTCTCTTTTATTCAAATTTTCTCAAAAGCACTTGGAAACCAAATGAACCAAATTCATTAGCAACATTACTAACATCTCTGCAAAACATCTACATCATCTACACATGCAACACTTTCTAACTACAACAATCTCTCCAAACACAAGTCAAACCAACAACCTCTGCAACTATCAATGACACCAACATGTGTTGACATCAATACCAACAATTCTAGACATATCATTAATATCAATAGCATTCCAACACTCTTATACAAGGGGTTGAAATAAATGAAAACACCCAAGAAACTCACAAACAAATCAAGCTTATGACATCTCCAAACTTCCAACAATCTCCCCCTATGTCATTGATGGTATCACCTGCTTTCTAAAAAACCATCAACAACAGAAGCAACCAACAATAATATTGCAATAAGTAGTACTCCCCCTGACAGGGATGACTCTTACTCTTCCTCTTCTCTCTTCATAGACTTCCTCTCCTACAACTCCTACATTCTAGATCACAATACTTTTCACTTTCCCTCCCTATGGTCTTCAAACTATATTCATTTCTGCACTATGATTTTTCAACCAATTCTCTCCATATTATTTAGATTCTCTCTCCCCCTTTGATATCAATAGCAACGAGCCATCAACTCATCCAACTCTCTTTCCTGTATTGAACTCATTTTCTCTCCTCTTTTAACAAAATTCAAAGGGAAACACCTGCATACACCTCTTGCAACATCAACAAGCAACTACATTCTCTTTTTGATGCACTATCCAACAACCATTACTACCTACTCGCTCTAAGAGGTAGCCTTCAACATTAGTCCAATACCAAGAATGTATCTTGAAATGCTTCCCAGAAAAATGCACACACTTATGCATCTAGTTGAAAGGAGGGGCAATAACCCCTAATTTCTCCTGGAGATACTCAAAAGTATCTTTTGGAAGAGCCAAGTTGTGAAAATATAAGCAATATGATCCTTAGTAGGCACATACTCCAACTTCACCTCATTGTCTAAAAATTTCTCTCAAGAAGTGATACCGGATTGAGATATGTTTTGTTCTTGAATGCATTACCAAATTTTTTGAAATATTGATTGCACTTGTACTGTCACACATGATAGGAATAGGTTCATCACATGAAACTTTGATATCTTTCAAATTTTGCTTCATCCACAATACTTGTGTATAACATGATGTTGTTGCAATATATTCTACTTGGACGTGGTAGATAATGATACTGAATCATGCTTCTTACTTAGCCATGAAACCAACCTTCTTTCAAGAAAGAAAGCACCACCACTTGTATTTTTCTTCTCATCTGCACATCCAACCCAGTCTGCATCTATATATGCACTCAAAGAGAAGTCAATATCCTTAAGATACCACAAACCATAATTCAAAGTTCCCTTCAAATATTTGAATATCCTCTTTACTACTGCAACATGAGATTCTCTGTGATCTTCTTGAAATCTAGCCATAAGACAAATTGAATGCATGATATACGATCTAGTAGCAGTAAGGTATAATAGTCCACAAATCATTGATCTATACTTTCTCTTATCTATCTTAAGAGATCCATCGTTCTTGCTCAATTTACAACTAGTAACCATAGGAGTACATACCGGTTTAGAGTCCTCCATTCCAAACTTATTCAACATTTCCTTGACATACTTAGATTGTGATATGAATATACCTTTTTTTGATTGACTGATCTGCAAACCAAGGAAGAAATTCATCTCTCCACTTTGACATTTAAAATTCTTTACGCATTTCCTTTGCAAACCTTTTGCAAATGCCTTCATTTCCTCTTAAGATTATGTCATCAACATATACCACCACAATTAAAATTTGTTCTCCTTCAACTTTGAAATATAGATTGTTATTTGTAGTACCTTTTATGAATCCTTGTTGTAACAAGTACTTATCTAACCTTGCATACTAAGCTTTAGGAGCTTGCTTTAGTCCATACAATGCTTTCTTCAATATGCAAACCATATTTTCATCTTTTAAAAACTAAAAACCTTCTCGTTGTTCAATGTATACTTCTTCCAATTCACCATTCAAAAATGTAGTCTTCACATCCATCTAATATACTTTGAAATCTTTATGTGCCACAAAATCTAAAAACATCATGATAGCTTCCATTCTTGTAACTGGAGCAAAAGTTTCCTCAAAATTTAAACCTTCAACTTGTGAGTAACCCTTACAAGTCTAGCCTTGTTCCTGACCACTTTTCCATCTTCATTCAGCTTATTCCAGAATACCCACTCAGTACCAATCACATTATTGTTTGTCAATCTTGGGACCAATTCCCAAGTCAAATTCTTAGACTCTATCTGTTCTAACTCTTCCTTCATTGCTTTGATCCAATTCTCATATTTGCATGCATATCACTATTTTTGGTTCCACCTCAGAAAGTAAATAGAAATTTACTTGTTCTTTTGTCATAACAACTTTTCTTCTTGTCAGCACACCTTTTCTCTTATCTCCAATGATATGATCTTTTGAATTATTCTTTTGCACATACTTAGGAATCTTAGGATTCTTTTTCAGAAATTCCTCCTCTTCAACTGCCAACTCTTTTCCTTTATCTTCAACCTTTTCTTTTTCAATTCAAGGAGATTCATCAAATTCATACCCTTCTATCAGTTTCGAACTTTGACGTGGTTCTTCATCTACTTTGACACTTGCACTCTCAACAATCTTCATCAATATTTTGTTGTAACACCAGTAGGCCTTGCTTCTTGTAGAGTATCCAAGGAAGATTCCTTCATCAAATCTTGCATCAAACTTTCTTAAGCTTTCTTCATCTCTTTTGATATAACATTTTCTTCCAAAAACTTTGAAATATTTCACAATGGGAGGTTTACCATACCATAGTTCTCATAGGGAGTCTTTAAACTATTTTCTCTTGCTTGACCTCTATTAAGAATGTAGACTGTAGTATGAATTGCTTCTCTCTAATAGACATCCAAAAGATTAGCTTCCTTCATCATTGTCCTAGCTGATTTTTGAACTATTTTGTTTTTCCTTTCTACAACTCCATTCTGCTGAGGAGTTTTAGGGGCCGATAAATGCCTTTTTAGTCCACGATCTTCACAAAAACTGTTAAAATCATTTGAAGTAAACTCACCACCTCTATCAGATCTGAAAATTTTGATTTTCAAATCATTTCATTCTCAACCATAGCCTTAAATTCTTTAAACTTGTTTAGAGCTTCTATTTT